>JASEVX010000009.1:19351059-19763104 GCA_031761405.1 Serripes groenlandicus | reverse complement strand
ACAATTGAACGAGGGGTCGGAAACTAGGAATCGAAACAGAGGGGTCGAAAAGTCTTAGAAATCAAGGGTCGAAAAGTCGGAGGGTCGAAAAGTCTGGCTACCACGGAGAATAACCCATATCGTTGTATTTATAAATAGAATTTGACGATCACGATTTCTCTGCAAATTTGTCGCTCTCATTTTAAATGCATCTTATGACGCAAATATTTATTTTTTAATCGTTATACTATATTAATATGGCTGACAAGGCACAAAGAAAATATTTTCAATTCTATTTTTTAGCTTAAATCGGAAATAGTTCTCCCTGTAGCAGTTCACTCATTGTGATTTTTAAATCTCTCCGCGTTCATTTTTTAAATACAATGTTTCATTTCATTTCTAATTTCTTTTGTAACTGCAGTACCAGGTTATAACACTTAAAGTTTTAACTGATTTTCGGGTTCATCTGATTGTACTTCAATCGTAAGCGTTTAAAATCAGGTACTACATTACGCGTAGGCTGATCATTGTGGTACCGGTGTAACGGCAAATTGGTTGAGTACTTCGGTCGAACTAATTATAATAATGATTTAATCCGCGTTCGATTATTTAAAACACATAGTTACATAATATTACGAAATTCCTTTCCAGTAACCAGACGAGACTATACAACTTTTGAGATAAAAAAATTGTAACTTTTTCAATAATGCTGAATTATTTGAAAATGCACTTCATATAAGTAGAACTACATGCAGGCAAACCTTCAGATACTGGCAACTATATTTGTTTGTTACCAAACAAATAAAAACTATTGTGGCAAAAGGGAACAAATGCTCTTAATGAGATACATATAGGCATATTTTCCATATTTTGGTCAAGATATTTTCCGAAGTCGTCTGCTGCGTATTAGGTCTATGTGGAAAGTGCTAAAGTAGACTACAAGAAAAAATTGATGCAGTGTCACCGGAAAAAAACTGCACTAACTTATTTTTAACACGCATACATTCTTAACTTTCATTAGTCTAAACAAACACATAATGTTTTCATTAAGAACTAATTCCAGGAATTAATTTTGAAATTCCATATACAAATTTTAGGATTTCTTTAGGTCAGAATTTTGGATTTTTTGTATTTTTCAATAAAACCACAACAAAAACAGTTTGGGATTTAGATCTACATGCAATAAAACGCTATTTAAACCTTTCCATGTTTTAAAGCAACATTGAAACCTTTAAACGTTTAAAACTTTGAGAAAACGGTAAAATTGCTGAAGACATGAACTTTCTCCTTTTTAATCATAATTGTAATAAGTATTTCACAGATGCACATTTTCTAGCCTAGTACTGGTTTGTTTACCCAGGGATCATGAATAAGTGAACTGTCGCCGTGATATAACTGAAATAATGTTGAAAGCTACGTAAAACCCAATTAGTCAAAAAAACACTTGAAATACTATATCAGCTTACTTGTTTATTTAAATCATTGATGCATACAATACATGTATGACGCAAGCGAAATGCCAGTTGCGAGTCCCATAACAATTTAAAAGGTGGCAAGTATGAAATTAATAGGGTGCGAAAGAACCGATTTTCTTTATTTCTAAAATTATTGTTTATCAGAGTTTGTTCTTTTCTTAATTTGTTTCAAGTCAAATAAACATTTAATATCACCTATATTTAATCATTTTAGTGTGTAATATTAGGTTTTTGAGCATCTTTCGAAATGTTCACCTCGTGTCAAGATCGAGTCGTTGTGACATCGAAGAAAGTGAATACAAAATCAATCAAAGCTCTAGTTCATGTTTTATTCCACTGCATTCGAGAGAGGAAAGGGCATGCTATAATATCTTTTATGTGAATAATATATTTTGTGTTAAATAAAATGATTTAAGTCTTTGCGGTGAATCAAAAGTCTTCCTAAGTAAATTGAAAAATAAACAAAGGAAACTAGCCAATCGGGGCAAGCTGCTACCACATCATGTTTTGGAGTACGTAATATCTGATTTATTTTGATAAACTATAATAATATATGCACTATAGAATATATATATATATATATATATATATATACCAGTTTTGGTTAAAATTGACCATGTATTAGCTATTTTATAACGAATAATTAAATCGTTATAATATAGCTAGTACATGGTCAAATTAACCCAAAATGCGAATATATATTTAACGGCGCATATATTTTATTATTATAACAAAAACAATCAGATAATAATAATGTTTATTAAGTTATTTCGGTTTTTTATTTACATTCCTGTTATGATAGGAATGTATTTACATTTCCTACATTCCTGTTTCGTCACGTACCGCCTTTTTTTGATTAGTAGACAAGAAATAGTCGATACATTTTACTATTTAAGACATTTATGCAATAACGCGTTATGCGAACTACACAAATCAATAAATGTCTTTTAATTTGAAAAGAACGTTCAGTAATTCTGTGTATACAGTATCGTGCATTCAACTCAAATGTTATTCAATAATCGGACATAACAAGGTCTCTTTGTGAAGTTTATGTGATAACACATATCGGTAAATCCTTGTTCTTGTGTATTCCGTGATCTGCAGTTAGCCCCTTGATGGCAGCACTTTGAGTGCTTTGATTTAATACAAACTTGACATAAATTTGTAAAGGAGTTACTTGCCTTACCTAAAAAGCCGCCATTTGTACAACATGACGTGAACGTTCTCTCTTGCCCACGAAGGTAAGTATTCTGTCTATGATTTCTAAATTATTTGCTAAATCAACGATTGAAAATTGCATGGATTTGTTTAATGACAAAACGTTAATAAGCCTAAATACACACGCATTTAATAATTGTAGTAGACGCCTCTGAAAGCATTTATAGATGAAGTCTCAATATATCGACGATACAGATATATTGCATTCAAGCAGTCAAAATATAATCGCTTTCCGAGTGCTAAAAACCAGTAGAGCTGGTTTCTGGAAGTTATGGCCCAAACATTTATGGCCCATATTTGGAAGTTATGGCCCATATATGAATTATATAGTGGTAGCTATAATACCCTGGAGAAGGTATTAACACCTATCAGATGACTTTCATTAACCTTTGATTAGATTGTGTATTATATGAAATTGCACTTTTATAAGATTAGAATAATTAATACATTCAATTCAGTTGTTTTAATTGTCACTTCTTATAAAATTGAATGTTATGTATTTTTTTATTTATATCATTTATTTTATTTACCTTATTTTTATTTATGTAATTAGTGAAAATGAAAAATTTGCTGTTAACCTTTAATTGCATTTATTATGGAGCAAAGTGTTTATATAAATGATAAACAAAAACTTCAACAATCCTTTAGTTAAAGTACTTTGATCACCAAAAAAATGTAACAATCTATTAATTAATGTAACATATTGTTTCTTGTTGTTTTATTTTATTATATATATATTTGTTTGTTCACATTTTTAAATATTATCATCAATAAAATACATAATTATTTTCAAATAATCATTTATCATTAATAAAATACATAATTTAAACAGAATGTCTTATGTTATCACACCTCAACTTATAAATTATCACCTGTTAAGGTGTAAATACCTCCAGGCTCCAGGGTATTATAGCTACCACTATATAATTCTTATATGGGCCATAACTTCCAAATATGGGCCATAAATGTTTGGGCCATAAGTTAACTTCCTGATACCGTAGAGCTTATGTCATGGCGAATTGTCAGTTGTGCATGCGCCAACTTTTTGCTTCAAACAACTTCTCCACGGACCGTCCTCCCTTACCACTTGGTTGCATGGGAAGATTGTTGTGTGGAGTACTGGTGTGAGAAAACCAGGAAATGCATGAGTAGGTGAACTGGCCGCCGTGATATCATATAACTGAGAAATCGGTGTCACTAAACAGATAGTTATGCCCATTATATCACTGTTTTTTTGTGTTTTTGTAATGAAATGCATAAAAGAACGTGGTTTTGTATCATATAAATAAAAAATATATGTATTTGCCTATTTTACTTTATTTTCAAGTGAATATAAAATTATTATATGCGTGAACATGGACACTGGCAGAGTCTGGTCATTATAAAGCAATAAATACAACATTTTATAAATACGATTTTTAAGTTATCAAAAGTTTAATTTGATTTATATGTGTCTTATTATATATTTATTTCCTATATTATTTCAGCTGATAATCGGGAAAATAGTGGAAGAGTGAGGATATTTCTTTCGTAAATCAAAATGGCTGACGTGAAATATCTGTTTATATTAATGCGGCCCTATCGCCTGAACAAGTAATCCACTTGATTCTCTCTCTTTATTATGCGTCACCTAATTATTAGGAGTGATCAGATTAGTGTTAACATTAATTCAACTAAATACTTATACTAACTTGAAAGTAATTTATATGAGAGTGTTTAGTTAGCTACTACATTTTTTTTGAAAATATGCAAAAATATTTTAACTTGAAAAATAAATATATTACCTGATATAGTTCATAAAATGCATTTCGCGAACTATTGTATCCAGGCCACACCACGTAGAGGAACTCTCTCATGGCCCAAAATTTAATGTTTGAATCTAAATTATTTCATTTTTGGAATTTTTATTTTATGTATTGGTCACGTTATCTTAATTTAGGTTACAAAAAGAGCTTGTGCGCCTGCCTAGGACCCGGGCCGTAAAAGACCCTATACAGGGCTCCATTTTTTTTGGATTTTTAGCTCACCAGAGCACTTGTGCTCAAGGTGAGTTTTTGTGATCGCCTTTTGTCCGTCGTCAGTCGTTCGTCGTCAACATTTCCTTGTTAACACTCTAGAGGCAACATTTTGCATCCAATCTTCATGAAAGTTTATCAGAACATATATCTCTATCAAATCTAGTTCGAAACTGGGTCATGTCGGGTCAAAAACTAGGTCACTAGGCCAAATGGAAGGAAAATCTTGTTAACACTGTGGAAGCCACATTTTAAACTTGAGCATGTTGTAACTTTGTCAGAAAGTTTGTCTGGATGATATCTAGGCCAAGTTCGAATATGGGTCATGTCGGGTCAAAAACTAGGTCACTAGGCCAAATTTAATGAAAATCTTGTAAACACTCTGGAAGCCGCATTTTTGGCTTGAGCATGTTTAAACTTTGTCAGAATGTTTGTCTTAGTGATATCTAGGCCAAGTTCGTATATAGGTCATGTCTGATCAAAAACTAGGTCACTAGGCCAAGTTGAAGGAAAATCTTGTTAACACTGTGGAAGCCACATTTTAAACTTGAGCATGTTGAAACTTTGTCAGAAAGTTTGTCTGGATGATATCTAGGCCAAGTTCGAATATGGGTCATGTCGGGTCAAAAACTAGGTCAGTAGGCCAAATTTAATGAAAATCTTGTTTACACTTTGGAAGCCGCATTTTTTGCTTGAGCATGTTAAAACTTTGTCAGAATGTTTGTCTTAGTGATATCTAGGCCAAATGTTCGAATATAGGTCATGTCTGATAAAAAACTAGGTCACTAGGCCAAGTTGAAGGTAAATCTTGTTAACACTCTGTAACCCACATTTTAAACTTGAGCATGTTGAATCTTTGTCAGAATATTTGTCTAAGTGATATCTAGGTCAAGTTCGAATATGGGTCATGTCGGGTTAAAAACTAGGTCACAAGGCCAAATTTAAGGAAAATCTTGTTTACATGAGCAGCTTGAAATTTTGTCAGAAAGTTTGTCTTGATGATATTGCCATTGGCGCTAAAAGAGTTAAGTTTTAAATAGCCCATTCTCAGGTGAGCGATTCCAGGGCCTCATGGCCCTCTTGTTTATTCTATATCTTTGGTTTTATCATATGTAAATTCATTTGATAGAGATTCAAAGCATGGCCAAGCAGCAGCACCCAGCTACCGGCCGTATCTGTACCGCTGTTGAAGGTGCTAGCTTATGGTGCTCTCATGGCTTATTTAGCATGCAGACATTGCCGACATCTAGACCCGGGGCAAACAAAACCCGCAAAATATATATATGAATTCTCCCCTAAACACATTAGTCTCAACCCGAATCTCTAAAAGATGTATGCCGGTTTATATTGTATCCTTCCTCAATATTTTTTTGGAAAACTAATGTACACCTGCGCGCAAGGATCTTCGTACTACCCGAAATCGGACCTCCGAACAGCGGAGTCGTTGTCGAGAATCTCTGTTCACAGTGCTGTTGCTACATGTAAAAAGTCGGCGTTATGACAGAAAGGGGGATTACTCCTAACTGCAGTATTTTTTGCATGAATGTCTTTCAATATAATCTATCTTTTTTTTTTTCCAATTGTGTATGTCTCTATCAGCGAACAATAGCCGGTGTGTAGTACACCCGGTGAGACCTTGAGGATCTCCCTTCCCGACTTAAGTTGCCTCCTAGAGTTGGGTGTATGTCTAATTAATTGTGGTGTAAAAATTCGGCGTTTTGACAGAAAGGGTTCTATTTCTTTGGTTTTAGTAACATTCATTTGATAGAGATTCAAAGCATGGCCAAGCAGCAGCACCCAGCTACCGGCCGTATATGCACCGCTGTTGAGCGTGCTAGCTTATGGTGCTCGCATCGCTTATTTAGCATGCAGACATTGCTGACATCTGGACCCGGGGCCAACAAAACCCGCGAAACCTATAAGTCAATATAGAACCCTTCCCCTGCCAGCTCGCTATTAAATCGAGTGATACGCAAGGGACAAACCAGGAATTCTCCCGTGGACACATTAGTCTCAACCCGATTCTCTAACAGATGTATGCCGGTTTATATTTTCCGCTTCTATATATCTGCTTCCTGGTGACATAACCAGTACTTACATTTAAACTGTGTCCTAGCGTTAACATTTTAGACAGATATAGAGGAATTATTGTTGAAAATGTCAAATGTACAACTGAAATACAGGTATTTGTGAATATTGATAAAAGATATATTGTTGGTTTGCAACTTAAAATATGCAGTCTTTTTTTTTTGCATGAATGTGTTTCAATATAATCTGTGTTTTTTATTTTCAATTGTGTATGTTTTGCAATTTTTCACGCGTTTGCGTGTGCCGGGTTTTTTCGTGCAGTTTTGGAAATGGAGGGTAATGTTAGTTGCATATCTGTTGATGTGATGTTTGAAGTATGATGCGACTTAAAGTTTAATAATTTCATAAATCGCCTTGATCTCTGATCAGGACATAACTGTGCCCATGTATTATGAGAAACATGTAGCACCGACGCTTGTGTCGCCAAACAATATTTACCCGAGTCGTGCAATGCACCTCTCACATCAAGAGTTTGACACTTGCAATCTAAGCTACAAGTTTTAGTATTATAGGTCCCTTGAAAACACTGTTGAAAAGGAATGCATTATTCTTGTGATGTGATGTACCGGTAACTTGTGTGGGACTACATACTTTAAGCTACAACTTAGGTTTTCTGAAATAAGTGTTGGAAAGAAAGGCATCAATAGTATATGTAATGTATTTTTATGTTTGAGGCAAATAAAGAGTAATTATCCAATATTTAGGCATTCAAATAGATAACATGCATTTTATATAACTCATACCGTAATGCTATGTATTATAAACATATTATATTATATATCTTGATTTAGTTAATGTTAACACTAATCTGATCACCCCTAATAGTTCAATTAGGTGACGCATAATAAAGAGAGAGAATCAAATGGATTACTTGTTCAGGCAATAAGGCAACATTATAAACAGATATTTTGTGTCAGCCATTTTGATTTACGAAACACAATGTTATCGTTAAAAATCCTCATATAATATGATGTGTACTTAAAAATCGTATAAAATGTATTTATTGCTTTATAATGACCATACTCTACCAGTGTCCATGTTCACGCATATAATATTTCTATACTCACTCGAAAATGAAGTAAAATAGGCATTTTTTTTTATTTATATGATACAATAACACGTTCTTTTATGCATTTCAATACAAAAACACAACTAAACAGTGATATAATGAATGGGCTATTTTACGACCAGACTCTACCAGACTCTGTCTAGTGATACCCCTGAGAAATTGTTAAAAACGGAGTTCAACCCCAATCAATCAACCCTTACCACTTGGCCAATTGGGATGAAACTTCATAGAAAGCATCCTCTCAATGTCCTCTCCTAAACTCCTTCACATTTGTTGGATCCATGCAAAATTCTGGTTTCTATGACAACCGAAAGAAAAAATACTTGTGAAAACTTAAAAAATCCCTCCTCTAAAAGTGTACGGCTGATTTTCAAATAATTTTGTAGAAATGTTCCTTTGATGACCCTCTATCAGATTCCTTCATGCCATGTTGATTTGTCGAAAAACATGACTGCCAGGGGACGGGACTATTTTCCCTTATATGGATAAAGTGAAAACTTAAAAAATCTTCTCCTCCGAAAGTGTCAGGTCGAATTTCTGATAATTTTGTGGAAATGTTCATTGGGTGACCCTCTATCAGATTCCTTCAAGCCATGTTGATTGGTTGAAATACATGGCCGACAGGGGGCTTGGTTATTTTCCCTTATATATGGCTATAGTGAGAACTTAAAAAATCCCTCCTCCAAAAGTGTATGGCTGATTTTCAAATAATTTTGTAGAAATGTTCCTTTGATGACCCTCTATCAGATTCCTTCAAGCCATGTTGATTGATTTTTGGCTTGATCATGTTGAAACTTCGAATATGGGTCTGCTCAGGTCAAAACTTGGTCACTATGCCATATTTTAGAACCATCTTGTTAACACTCTGGAATGTGCATTTTTGGATTGAGCATTTTGAAACTTTGTCAGAATGTTTGTCTTGTTGATAGCTAGGCTAAGTTTGAATGTGGGTCGTGTCCGGTCATAAACTAGGTCATTAGGCCATATTGTAGAAAAAATCTTGGTAAAACTATAGAGACCGCATTTTTTATCTTACGACTAGAAATGAAATAAAATGAAATGAAAGGCAGGTCGTATCAACCTGGCAAAAAATGTCTATCCCAACATAAAAACTAGGCTTCAACACTAGTCCAAATCAAATAGTATAAAACACGCACATAATTTCATTTACAGTTGTAGTGAGAAGTATTAAAGAAGTAACTTCTTTGTAACAAACCGTTAAAAATCAATAAGATTTGTCAGAAAATGCTTACAGTCAACAAACATTGACGCCAGGCAAACACCTCATATTGCCATTGGCTATATTAAAGAATTAAAGAATATAGAAGTGCGGTGTACAGGAACCATAACTCTATTTTAGTTATTGCCCTTTGTTACTTTTTCTTGTCCGGAGAATTACTTAATAACTAACAGATGGAATCTAATAAAACTACATACAATGGTAGAGCATAGTGTCGGGCTGATTTTCAAATAATTTTGCAGAAATGTTCTTTAGGTGACCCTCTATCAGATACCTTCAAGCCATGTTGATTGGTCAAAAAACATAAAAAAGCTTCTCCTCCGAAAGTGTTAGGACGATTTTCAAATAATTTTGTAGAAATGTTCTTAGGGTGACCCTTTGTCAGATTCCTTCCAGCCATGTTGATTGGTCGAAAACTATGGCCGCCAGAGGGCGGGGCTTATATGGCTGAAGTAAAAAAAAAAAATCAGGTGAGCGATCCAGGGCCATCATGGCTTTTCTGGTTAAAGTAAACTAAATTAAGAGTCCATATCGCAGTATTAACTTGATGCATTGCATTGAAACTTTATACAATCCTACCCAACTATCACACCTATATAGATTATAAGTAAGATAACTCTATCCTGCATTGTATGCAAGTTATGGCCCTTTTTTACTTAGAAATTCTGGTTAAAATTGTGTGTGCAACTAAATTAAGTCCTTATCTCAGTATTTACTTTCAAGATGCATTGAAACTTTTATACAACCCTACCCAACTATCACACTTATGTAGATTATCAAGTTATATAAATCTATCCTGCATTTTATGCAAGTTATGGCCTTTTATACGCCCGTTTTGAAAAAAAAAGAATCGTATTATAGTTTTACCTGCGGCGTACGAGCGGGCTGGCGGGCGGGCGGCGTCCAGTATATTGTCAGCTCAATAACTTTACAAGCCTTTGTCCAATCATCACCAAATTTAGTCAGAATGTGTATTGTCATAATATCTCGGACAAGTTCGATAACTAGCCATATCGCTTCAGTCAATCAATAGTTATCGTCCTTTAATTATAGATATTACCTAAAATTGGTCTTGTTAGCTCAATAACTTTAGAAGCCTTTGTCCAATCATCACCATATTTGGTCAGAATGTATATAGGCATAATATCTCGGACAAGTTCGATAACTAGCCATATCGCTATAGTCAATCAAGATTTATTGCCCCTTAATTATAGAAATTACCTAAAATGTGTCTTGTCAGCTCAATAACTTTAGAAGCCTTTGTCCAATCATCACCAAATTTAGTCATGTGTATTGGCATAATATCTCGGACAAGTTTGATAACTAGCCATATCGTTTTAGTCAATCAAGAGTTATCGCTCTTTAATTATAGAAATGACCTAAAATTAGTCTTGTCAGCTCAGTAACTTTAGAAGCCTTAGTCCAATCATCACCATCAGTCAGAATGTGTATTGGCATAATATCTCGGACAAGTTAGATAACTAGCCATATCGCTTTAGTCAATTGAGAGTTATCGCTCTTTAATTATAGAAATTACCTAAAATTGGTCTTGTCAGCTCAATAACCTTAGAAGCCCCTATCCAATCATCACCAAATCTGGTCAGAGTGTGTACTGGCATAATATCTCGGACAAGTTCGATAACTAGCCATATCGCTTTAGTCGATCAATTACCTAAAATTGGTCTTGTCAGCTCAATAACTTAAGAAGCCTTTGTCCAATCATCACCAAATTTGTTCAGAATGTGTATTGACGTAATATCTCGGACAAGTTTGATAACTAGCCATATTGCTCTGGTCGATAGAGAGTTATTGCCCTTTAATTATAGAAATTACCTTAAATTGGTCTTGTCAGCTAAATAACTTGTGAAGCCTTTATCCGATCATCACCAAATTTAGACAATATGTTGATGGGCAGAATATCTTGGACAAGATCGATAATTAGCTATATCGCTTTAGTCAATCGAGAGTTATCGCTCTTTAATTATAAAAATTACCTAAAATTGGTCTTGTCAGCTCAATAACTTTAGAAGCCTTTGTCCAATCATCACCAAATTTGTTCAGAATGTGTATTGACGTAATATCTCAGACAAGTTCGATAACTAGCCATATTGCTCTGGTCGATAGAGAGTTATTGCCCTTTAATTATAGAAATTACCTTAAATTGGTCTTGTCAGCTAAATAACTTGTGAAGCCTTTATCCAATCATCACCAAATTTAGACAATATGTTGATGGGCAGAATGTCTTGGTCAGGTTTGATAACTTACAACGTTATCTTAGTCATTACAAAATTATGTCCCTCGAAATGACCAAAACTGTACTAACAGTGTCCGCTCTCTAAGTTTGGTTGATGTACAACCAATTATCACTCTACTTGGTCTCAAAAAAACCAGGATGGGCGTATTTTTTGACATTTGGCGCTCTTGTTTAATTTAGAAATTCTGGTTAAAAAATGTTTTCCCTTTTTTACCTAGAAACTTGGTTAAAGTTTAGCCTGCAACTACATTAAGAGTTGATATTCTAGTATTTACTTGATGCATTGCTTTGAAACTTTATATAACCTTTCCCAACTATCGCACATATGTTGAGTTTCAAGTTTAATAATTCTATCCTGCATTTTATGCAAGTTATGGCCCTTTCTGGACTTAAATTCTGGTTAAAGTTTTGCATGCAACTACATTAGGAGTCCATATTTTAGTAACTAATTGATGCATTGCATTGTAACTTTATACAGCCCTTCCCAACCATCCCACCTATGTAAGCAATTAAGTACATTTTATGCAAGTTATGGCCCTTTTTGGACTTAAACAATCTGGTTAAAGTGTTGCGTGCAACTACATTTAAAGTATATATCTCGGTAACTACTTGAAGCATTGTATTGAACTTTATACAACCCTTCCCAATTTCACAACTCTTTCCTCAACCATTTAAGATAACTCTATCCTGCATATGATGCAAATTGTTGCCATTTTTATACGATAACTAGCCATATCGCTTTAGTCAATCAAGAGTTATCGCCTTTTAATTATAGAAATTACCTAAAATTGGTCTTGTTAGCTCAATAACCTTAGAAGTCTTTGTCCAATCATCACCAAATTTGGTCAGAATGTATATTGGCATAATATCTCGGAAAAGTTCGATAACTAGCTATATCGCTTCAGTCAATTAAGAGTTATCACCCTTTAAATATAGAAGTTACATAAAATTGGTCTTGTCAGCCCAATAACTTAAGAAGCCTTTGTCCAATCATCATCAAATATTGTCGATAACTAGCCATATAGCTATAGTCACTCTAGAGTTATTGCCCTTTAATTATAGAAATTACCTAAAATTGATCTTGTTTGCTCAATAACTAAATAATAAAATCAATAATAAAAGCCTTTGTCCAATAACCACCAAAGTTAGTTAAAATGTGTATTGGCATAATATCACGGACACATTTTATAACCAGCCATATCGCTGTTGTCAATCGAGAGTTATTTCCCTTTAATTATAGAAATTTCCTGAAATAGGTATTGTTCGATCAATTACTTAAAAAGCCTTTGTCCTGTCATCACCAAATTTTGTCAGAATGTGTATTGGCAAAATATGTCGGACAAGTTCGATTACCAGCGGTATCGCTTCATTCACTGGAGAGTTTTTGCCCTTTAATTATAGAAATTACCTCTAATTGGTCCTGTCCCATCAATAACTTTTGAAGCTTTTATCCAATCATCACCAAGTTTAGTCAGAATGTGTATGGGCATAATACCTCGGACAAGTGCTATAATTAGCCATATCGCTAGAGTCATTGTATTTGATCATCACCAATATAGACAATAGCATATGTTGATGGGCAGAATATCTTGGTCGTGTTCGATAACTAACCATGTTATCTTAGTCACTCAACACTTATATCCCTCGAAATTGCCAAAACTATATCAACAGTGTCCGCTCTCTAATTTGCCTGACTTACAACCAATAATCACTATACTTGCTCTCAAAAAAATAGGACAGGCGTATTTTGTGACATTTGGCGCTCTTGTTTCAAAAGTCTTATGAATATTAACACTTCGAATATATTGGAGTCACCCTGTGGTTGGTCGGTCGGTCGGTCGGTTGGTCCGTTGCGATTTTCCTTGTCCGGAGCATGACTTTAAAACTAATTGTTGAAATTTAATAAAACTTCATAGGATGATACAACACATTGAGAGGAAGTGCAGTGTACAGGAACCATAACTCTATTTTACCTAAATACAGAGTTATTGCCCTTTGTTACTTTTTCTTGTCCAGAGAATTACTTAATAACTAACCTGTGGAATCTAATAAAACTGCATACAATGTTAGAGCATAATGAGAGGAAGTGCAGTGTACAAGAACCATAACTCTTATTTACATAATTACAGAGTTATTGCCCTTTGTTACTTTTTCTTGTCCGGAGAATTATTTAATAACTAACAGATGGAATCTAATAAAACTACATACAACGGTAGAGCATAATCAGAGGAAGTGCAGTGTACAAGAACCATAACTCTAATTTACATAATTACAGAGTTATTGCCCTTTGTTATCCAAAAATGAACAAAACAAGAATAACCCGATCCATAACATTGTCCTTTTAAGGTGGGGTTTCACAACCTTTCCTATCAGGGCGGCGTTCGGGGGTATTAATCACATTCAGTGATAGTTCTAGTTATTATTATTCTGTATTTATATTTCTCATATTGTCATGTTTACATGAACTGAGATTATAATTAATAAAAAAATGAAAAACATTATCTGATAAACATATACATGACGCATATAAATTTATGGTCTAGGTTACATGTACATCTTATTAGTTAAGAACAGACTAAGAAAGAAATAGCAAGATATTTCAGACATGTTAAAGGTAAAAAAATATTTTTTATTGGGGTTGCTTGTTTTGATAACTTAAACATTTATGTTTATGATATTGTATGTTTTATTTAGAGAAACTTCTGAATTAAAGTATTCAATGTCAAGCTAGGAAAAAATGCCTTGAACAACCCTTGACAAGCTTATGCTTCAAGACCCTTTCCCACATGCAGATGTATTTTGAGCATGACTCCAGCATGCGCCTTTGGAAACATTGTAAGGTAAGGCGAAAAGTTCATGAAGTGCAATTTCTTCTTTTCCCTCAATGTTTTCATCAGTACTCAATAATGTTATTTCAGATGTAGAGATTTTTAGCTCGACTATTCGAAGAATATGAGAGCTATACTACTCACCCTGGCGTCGGCGTCGGCGTCCACGTCACACTTTGGTTAAGGTTTTGCATGCAAGTTCTTAAATACTACATGTATTGCATTGAAACTTTCTACAACCCTACCAAACTATCACACCAATGTAGATTATCAAGTTAGATAACTCTATCCTGCATTTTATGCAAGTTATGGCCCTTTTTTACTTAGAAATTCTGGTTAAAGTTTTGCGTGCAACTAAAGTAAGAGTCCATATCTCAGTATTTAATTGATGCATTGCATTGAAACGTTATACAGCACTACCCAACTATCACACCTATGTAGATTATCAAGTTAGATAACTCTATCCTGCATTTTATGCAAGTTATGGCCCTTTTTTTACTTAGAAATTCTGGTTAAAGTTTTGCGTGCAACTAAATTAAGAGTCCATATCTCAGTATTTACTTGATGCATTGCATTGAAACTTTCTACAACCCTACCCAACTATCACACCTGTGTAGATTATCATCTAAGATAACTCTATCCTACATTTTATGCAAGTTATGGCCCTTTTTTTACTTAGAAATTCTGGTTAAAGTTTTGCATGCAACTAAATTAAGAGTCCATATCTCAGTATATACTTGATGCATTGCATTGAACCTTTATACAACCCTACCCAACTATTACACCTATGTAGATTAACAAGTTAGATAACTCTATCCTGCATTTTAGGCAAGTTATGGCACTTTTTTTTACTTAGAAATTCTGGTTAAAGTTTTGCGTGCTACTAAATTAAGAGTCCATATCTCAGTATTTACTTGCTGCATTGCATTGAAACTTTCTACAACCCTACCCAACTATTACACCTGTGTAGATTATCAAGTATGATAGCTCTATTCTGCATTTTATGCAAGTTATGGCCCTTTTTTTACTTAGAAATACTGGTTAAAGTTTTGCGTGCAACTAAATTAAGAGTCCACGTCTCAGTATATACTTGATGCATTGCATTGAACCTTTATACAACCCTACCCAACTATCACACATATGTAGATTATCAAGCATGATAACTCTATCCTGCATTTTATGCAAGTTATGGCCTTTTTGGACTTATAAATTCTGGTTAAAGTTTTGCATGCAACTACATAAAGAGACCATCTCTTAGTAACTACTTGATGCATTGCATTGAAACGTTATACAGCCCTTACCAACCAGCATTTTATGCAAGTTATGGACCTTTTTGGACTTAGAAATTCTGGTTAAAGTTTTGCAACTACATTTAGAGTGTAATCTCAGTAACAACTTGAACAATTGTATTGAAACTTTATACAACCTTTCCCAATTGTACAACTATAAACACAACCAATTAAGATAACTCTATCCTGTATATGGTGCAAATTGTTGCCCTTTTTTTACTTAGAAATTATGGTTAAAGGTTTGCGTGCAACTACATTAAGAGTCCATATCTTAGTAACTACTTGATGCATTCCATTGAAAGGTTATACAACCCTATCTAACCATCAAACCTATGAAAATAATCATGTTAAATAACACTATCCTGCATATAATGCAAATTATCACCCACTAAGAAATTGTGGTTAATGTTTTGCATGCAACTACATTAGAGTCCATTATCTCGGTAACTTAAATAAGCGGTGGAATAGTCGAGCGCGCTGTCCTCCGACAGCTCTTGTTAATATTTATGCCATTAGACAGAATAAATATAATTATTCTATACCTAATTTATACGTCCAATCTTAGACACTCATTCGAATCATGTGACCGTACAATATATTTCCGTATTGGGACGCACGCGCGTACAAAATAACCCGTATTTTTTTCGTATTGTACGATTCACAGGTCCCAGGTTAAACCTATGATAAAGACCGAAACACGTGAAAAGGTTCCGAATGAAAGTCTGAATCGACAGGCGCTCTAGATGAAGCGTTACAATAAAGCTCCTGTTGTCACCGGATCATTATTGTCGTTTGCAAACAAGGAGTAACACTGAAACTAAAATGTTATCCGATTCTGAAATAAATGACTTTGTAATTGAACAGAAACCAAAAAACACTGTGAAAAAACCTAAAAGTGATGTAGGAATATTCAAAAGGTGGTTAGCGCAGGCCGTGCCGACAGAAACACAAATTTTAATTATAAAATTTACGTATAAATTAGGTATAGAATAAAAAGATCATTTAACAGTGTTCTGTACAATACGGAATATATTTGGACTCGTACACAGCTTGGAAAATCATATTGGACTCGCCTAGCGGCTCGTCCAATATGATTTTCCAAGCTGTGTACTCGTCCAAATATATATCCGTATTGTACAGAACACTGTTAAATAACCTATAATTATCTTAAAAAATAAAAGTGTGACTGATCATTTATCTATGGCTTTTGAGTTAACTCTAAGACAACAGTCAACTCCTGTCATAGATTGACAGTCCGGAAATATACACTTATGAGATAAAGAAACGCCTCATACTAACTCTTTGTACAATATTTTGTTATAAACCGTAATTAAAAATTAGAAAAGAACAATTCCATTCGCACAATTGATAATTTAAGAGAATTGATGACTTATTGGACAGCATTTTGTGGTCACATTATGCGGCAGATGATTCCCCGTTCTGACTGTATGTCGACATACAGGGCGTCTACGGTTACCTACCACTAAATGTGATGTGGATTCAGCCTTCACAAATCTTTCACGCAGATGGCGTTGACGGATGTAATTGTCCTGCCGTACTGACGTTACACACGGTCTACCTGAATGTGGCCTATCGGAAAACGTTCCCGTGAATGAGACGCACTATTGTCGATCGAGAGACTGAATAATTGTCAGAAAATATGGTTGTGTGTCGACTTACACATGTAACAGTGTAAAATTCAATCGATAACACATCATGGTTGACACGCACAGGCTGCACAAGCAATTTGTGAGCAGTTACACGAATGTAACAATGGGCTGAATCAAATTTGTACGAGTTTAGGTATATCGGTCATATCGGTCAGAGTACATGTACATTTCTTACCTTGCTACTCAAATTTAAACTTTAAAACAAAATTAACGTTAATAGAGTTTCTAAAATCTGGACTAATTAAGATGTGAGCTTAATGAAACTTAAGGCTGTACTGAACTGAGGTTTTGAAATTAAAGAAAAAAAATCTTTTTTTACTTTCTTATTAAATCTTCTTATTTTGTTGTCAATTAAAACCTGTTTAGTCATTATATCTTTTTATAATTCTTCAAAATTTAAAAAAAAATGGATAAAACTTGCTTGAGATAAAGGGCCTATTTTTTTCATGAGCCTTCAATTTGTTCGTGAGACGCTGTCCAGTTGCCGTGTTTGATTAAGAAATAATACTGGGCAAAAATAACATATTAAAGTCCATGTATATAAATTTTAATCTAGAACTTGTATAGTATCATATTGTTTTGGAAAAAAGTAGAAAATATTGGAAAACTTTTTTGACATTTGAAGATATGTTTGAAAAATTAATAAATATATATTCATATTTTAACATTTTTTAGCCATTCAAAGAAGAAAAACTGAAAATATTGCCCAATGACATATACTTTTCTTTTTAAAATCTGATAAATGATAGTAATTGAAATAACTTATTAGAGAAGTTTCAGAAAAAGTTAAATATTACAAATATGTTTTTTTCCTTATTTCAAAGTTTTTAAATTTTCTATTAATAAATCTGACAAATATGGATTTTCATTAGTGTCAAAAAGTGTCTATTTTTTAGCTTTAACTACAATGTATAACATGAACTTCCAAAGATATGGATAAAATACCTTCAGAATGAGATTAAAAACCACAAGAAGATAAACAATTAGCATATCATCTTTCAAATATCGGCAATTTGCGTGAATTTTTTTTTTTTCATGGGCTGAAATAGCCAAAAAAAGCTCATCATAAGGCTTTTATAAATTGATCTAGCAAAAAAGAAAGCCCACTACCATACCTTTTTTTTTTTTTTTTTAATTTAACATATATCCAACTTTCAAAAAACCAACATTACAACAAAAGTTAAATATTATGAAAAATCCACTTTTCAGTTCAGTACATCCTTAAGATACATATAGAGAAACCGAACTGTTTTATTGTTTAACGTTTTATGCGGATTTGCCAATTTATGATGTGTCCATTATTGTTTTCTTTTCTTTTCAGTGTTTCTTTTCCTGTATACTTGATCGGAAGGGTCCTCATACATAGTCATTTATAAGTGTTTTCCAGATGTGGTATGTACGCATGTCATTTAAGAACTTTTTGATTGCCATCATATGCAGGAAACAGTTGGAACAGTCTTACATACGTGTGTGAAAACATGACCGTATTCAAATCATTTACTGCTTCAGTGTTGAACAAAACAATATATGTAATGTTTTGGCTCTGGAATTGAATGTGATTAACTCAACATAGCTTAACAACAATATAAAGGTATAGCATAAAAATCCAAAAAGGAAACTCTGTAAATATGAGACACATTGTAGAGAAAGCATTTACGAATATGATGAGATAGGCACATGATAAGCAAACAGAAGACACCGCAGACTGGTGAGAAGTCTTATAAACGTGGTGCCTGTTAATATGCATGTAATATGAAAGGTGATGTAACTGTTAACAAGATAATGCATACTGGAGAGAAACCTTATACGTGTGATATTTGTGAACATGTGATTACAGATGGAGGGACCTAAACATAAGACGATACACACTCAGGATAAATATAATAAGTGTGATATTGGTATGCATGTTAACTGAAAGCTAAATTAACAAGACACAATATAATGCAATCTTCCTTGAAAACCTATAAATGTGATGTCTGTGTATATGCATCTAAGCTGAAAGGTAATTTAGTCAGACACATGCAAGGACACTCCGATGAGAAACCTTATAAATGTGATATTTGTGAATTTGCGTCTACAACCAGAGGGGTTTTAGTTATACACAAGAGAATCCACTCTGGTGAGAAACCTTTTAAATGTGATGTTTGTGAATATGCGACTGCACATGGAGGGGCTTTAGTCATACACAAGAGAATACACTCTGGTGAGAAACCTTATAAATGTGATGTCTGCATATATGCATGTAATGGGAAAGGTAATTTAGACATACACAAGAAAATACACTCCGATGAGAAACCTTATAAATGTGATGTATGTGTATATGCATGTAAGGGGAAAAGTAATTTAGTCATACACAAGAGAATACACTCAGATGAGAAACCTTATAAATGTGATGTCTGTGTATATGCATGTAAGGAGAAGCGTAAATTAATCAGACACAAAAGAATACACACGGGCGAGAAACCTTATAAATGTGATGTTTGTGAATATGCGACTGCACATGGAGGGGCTTTAGTCATACACAAGAGAATACACTCTGGTGAGAAACCTTATAAATGTGATGTCTGCGTATATGCATGTAAGGGGAAAGGTAATTTAGACATACACAAGAAAATACACTCCGATGAGAAACCTTATAAATGTGATGTCTGTGTATATGCATGTAAGGAGAAACGTAAATTAATCGGACACAAAAGAATACACTCGGGTGAGAAACCTTATAAATGTGATGTTTGTGAATATGCGACAGCGTACGGAGAATCTTTAGTCATACACAAGAGAATACACTCTGGAGAGAAACCTTTTAAATGTGTTATTTGTGGATTTGCAAGTTCTACAAAGCAAGGTTTAACCAAACACAACAGAACACATACTCGTTGGAAACCATCTAAAGTTCAAAATCCTTTGATTGAATATTACGGAGAAGGGTGTTTAAGTAGGCACCAGAAAAAAGAATTGGATGAACAACCTTATCAATGTGATTTGTGTGGATTTGAATGTCTTGCTAAGGATGATTTAATTATCCATATTGAATTACACTTACATTTACCTTAGACAATAGAACTATGAATGGTGTTACTGCACTCACATGAAAGCCGCGTTTTTGTACAACGAATACTCAATACAGCCTGCATACATATGTATACACTTGGATTTTGTTTTGTTTTCCTAGTAATCACGTTCATACATCTTCTTAACCAGCAATGAAAATAAAACTTTTATCAATCTGTTTTGTGCCTGATGTAAAGTGACTTAGAAATAAGAGAGTTACATACTTACCATATAAATAATGTTTTTTGTGACACTTTCTATTTTCTGTCTTTAATTTGTTAAATACGCGTACATATTCGATAGCTTACCTTAACCTTATAATGTTATAAATCAGTCGAGCTTATATCATGGCAAATTGTCCGTCATGTTTGCGTGCGTCCGTACGTGCCTTAACATCTTCTACTCTGTAACCGGTCGGTCAATTGGGTTGAAACTTCACAGAAAGCATACATGGCAACCAAAAGAAAAAAATGTTCACCTCCAAAACCTTTTTGCCGATTTTCAAATAATGTTGTAGAAATGTTTCTTGGGTGACCCTCTGTTAAGATTCCTCCATTTGTTGATTGGTTTAAAAACATGGCTACTAGTGGGCTGCGCTGTTTTGCCTTATATGGCTATGTATAATACACCTTCTATTCGCGATTGTAGGATAAAAAGAAACAGGATGAAAAGTAACAGGACAAAAAAGCAACGGACAACAAGAAACAGGATAAAAAGCAACTCATTTTCCAAAATACAATGCAAATCAATACAAATATGAAAACGACACAAACTAGCAGAGGATTAATGTATGTTCTTGATATTGTAATGATTTTCTTTAATTTTGATAACAATTTTTTAGTGTTTTATACCTTAATGCATTGTTCAAAAGAATTGAGTCTGATTAAACTATTTACAAATCTACAATAATATGTGTAACTCAATTTGAAGTGCTAATATTTGTTTCACTTTGCAATGTTATTTTACGTATTATGCATATCTGTGTGAAGATGTTTGAAAAAGCGAAAGGAAAACATTGTGGGAGAAGAGACATTGCTCATAATTAGCAATTTCTCTCTTTCACGCAATGATATATTCTGTCAATAATTATTACGAATAAGTCTTCTGTCAGATGTTAAAAAAAAGTTGAAGAAAACATTATTGGAAAAGGAGAAATTGCTTATAATGAGCAATTTTTCCTGTGCACGCAATTATATTTTATGTCAGATATTTGAAAAGGTGGAAAGAAACATTGTTGGGGAAAGTGGAAAAAATCATTGCAATTTCAGATAAATAAAGTTTAAATTTCGCATAAACAAAACATAAATTCTAAATACATTTATTGAAATGTTACAAATGTATTCAATCAAAGGAAACATTAATTAAACCTGAAATGAAAATATCAGAACTGTTGTCTTTTGTCCTGTTACCTGTTATCCGGGCAAAAACTTACTTTTTGCACGTTGCTTAATATGCTGTTTCTGTTTGTCCGATTACCCCTATTCGCAGTTGTTAAAGATACATCATTTCACATTGAAGATTATCGTATAGATGATGTATATATTATTGACGCCGCGTGGGAGCGCGGCGTCAGTATGGGATAGGTTTTAATTTTGTACCATGGGGTGACGTAATCGAAAAGGGAGAAACCAATGTTATTATTGTTAAAAAAACCTCTGTTGTTTGATTAAAAAAAACAACCTTTATGAATCAATAAATTGTATTAACTGATTTAAGAAACAACAAGATACAAAATACGTTTGTCTTCTACCGTTATTACAAAACTTTATACACATTTAATTTGTATTTAATAACTTTTCCCCAACTGTCTAGGCTACGCTGTTTTTGATTGTTTGGTTTACGGCCCTGACCCAATTCATCAAAGCTCAGAGAAAAAGTTCACTTTTCCCAAACTTTCTAGGCTACGCGTTTTTAGCTCGCCAGTACGAAGTACAGGAGAGCTTATGTGTTACCCCCGGCGTCGGCACCGTCGGCACCGTCGGCACCGTCGGCACCGTCGGCGGTGGCGTAGACACCTAGGTTTAAGGTTTGTGTTTAAGGTTTTCATTTGGGTTTTAAGGGTTTATACCTTTAGGAACCATTTGTCATCCATCTACGCACACCACTACACCCGTCCTGACCCTGGGTGAAGGTCAACGTCATTTCTACTTGGTTCTACTTGGTTCAGTTACAAGGTTTAAGGTTTGCGTTTAACGTTTAACATATCACTCTGCATTCACTATTATGACATTGATTGCTTTCATATTTAGTTTATACATTTAGGAACTATTGGTCATCCATCTACGCACACCACTACACCCGTTCTGACCCTGGGTCAAGGTCAAGGTCATTTCTACTTGGTTCAGTTACAAGGTTTAAGGTTTGCGTTTAACGTTTAACATATCACTCTGCAGTCACTATTATGACATTGATTGCTTTCATATTTAGTTTATACATTTAGGAACTATTGGTCATCCATCTGCGCACACCACTACACCCGTCCTGTACCTGGGTCAAGGTCAAGGTCATTTCTACTTGGTTCAGTTACAAGGTTTAAGGTTTGCGTTTAACGTTTAACATATCACTGCATTCACTATTATGACATTGATTGCTTTCATATTTAGTTTATACATTTAGGAACTATTGGTCCATCTATGCACCCCACTACACCCGTCCTGACCCTGGGTCAAGGTCTAGTTATATCAGAGTTATTGCCCCTTTTCTGTCAAAAAATCTAACTTTTTCGTCACGTTTTCAAATAACTTTTTTTCTACTCAAAGGATTAGATTGAAACTTCTGACAAATGTTTATATCAATGTGTGTGATTGGTTCACAAAAGGGGGATAATCCAAATAATTTTATATCAGAGTTATTGCCCCTTTTCTGTCAAAAAATTAAATTTTCAAATAACTTTTTTTCTACCCGAAGGATTGGATTGAAACTTCTGACAAATGTTACTTTTTTTTTTATTCGACGTCTGTCTGTCTATTTTTTTTTTTATCCGGCGTCTGTCTGTCTGTCTGTCCGTCACACTTTTTTCATCACGTTTTCAAATAACTTTTGTTCTACTCAAAGGATTAGATTGAAACTTCTGACAAATGTTTTTATCAATGTGTGTGATTGGTTCACAAAAGGGCGATAATCCAAATAATTTTATATCAGAGTTATTGCCCCTTTTCTGTCAAAAATTTAAATTTTCAAATAACTTTTTTTCTACTCAAAGGATTGGATTGAAACTTCTGACAAATGTTTATATCAATGTGTATGATGGGTTCACAAAAAGGGGGATAATCCAAATATTTTTATATCAGAGTTATTGGCCCTTTTCTGTCAAAAATTTAATCTACTCAAAGGATTGGATTGAAACTTCTGACAAATGTTTATATCAATGTGTATGATGGGTTCACAAAAGGGGGATAATTCAAATATTTTTATATCAGAGTTATTGCCCCTTTTCTGTCAAATATTCAAATTACTTTTTTTCTGCTCAAAGGATTGGATTGAAACTTCTGACAAATGTTTATATCAATTTTTGTGATGGGTTCACAAAAGGGGGATAATCCAAATATTTTTTATATCAGAGTTATTGCCCCTTTTCTATCAAAAATTAAAATTTTCTGACAAGGCGCCGGCAGGTGACACACGTGCTCCGGGGAGCACTCCATTCTAGTTGAACTTAGAATTTTTGTCAAAAGTATTGAAAAGGTGTATTATCTTGCAATAGGTGATACTGTGCGACTTTACCTAATACTTTAACTGTTCTGAAGTAGGCCCTGATATACGATGGCCCTGATAGGCGAGCTATATTGTCCTCCGACAACTCTTGTTAATTGTTTAGTTTACGGGCCCAAAATTCGCCGGATGTTTTTGCCTATTTATAAAAGTGTGTGAAGTTGGCAGAGCATTAGACGTTAGACATTAGACATTCAAAAAAAATATTCGAATGTCTAATTAGACGTTAGACATTCGATAAGACATTCGCTAATTTTGATTATCGAATGTCTAATTAGACATTAGACATTCAGAAAAATCGCAAATGTTAAATATCGAATGTCTAATTCGACATTAGACATTCAATTAGACATTCGCAAATTACAAGATCTATAACCCAAATTCGTCGGAGGTCATTGTACATTCAAAAAACGAATGTCTAATTGGTCAGTTAGACATTAGACATTCGATTAGACATTCGCAAATTAAGGGATTTAGGTACCAAATTCGTCGGAGGTCATTGTACATGCAAAAAACGAATGTCTAATTGGTCAATTAGACATTAGACATTCGATTAGACATTCGCAAATTACAAGATATATAACCCAAATTCGTCGGAGGTCATTGCACATTAAAAAAACGAATGTCTAATTGGTCAGTTAGACATTAGACATTCGATTAGACATTCGCAAATTAAGAGGTTTAGGTACGAAATTTGTCTGAGGTCATTGTACACGCAAAAAACGAATGTCTTATTGGTCAAATAACTTGAAAATATTGATAACTCGAACACATCAATATCTCGAACATACCAATGACTCGAACACATCCATATCTCGAATACATTGATAAAACGAATGTTTTTAACTTGAACATTTATTGACAAATCGAACATATCGATATCTCGAAACTTTCTATATCTCGAACTTTCCAATATCTCGAACTTTCGATATCTCGAACTTTCCGATATCTCGATTTTTTTTTTTTTTTTTTTTATTTTTTTTTATTTTTTTTTTTTTTTTCTTCTCGATATCTCGAACTTTCCAATAACTTTTCGATATCTTTAAAAAAAAAAAATCTCGATATCTCGAACTTTATCGGAAAGTTCGAGATATCGACAAGTACGAGATATCGACAAGTTCGAGATACCGAAAATTTCGAGATATCGGAAAGTTCGAGATATCGAAACAAATATGAAAAAAAAATTGGTAAGTTCGAGATATCGAAAAAAAATATAATTTTCTTTTTCGAAAATTTCGAGATATCGGAAAGTTTGAGATATCGAAAAAAAAAAAAAAAAAAAAAAAAAAAAAAAAATATCAATATGTTCGAACATTTCGATTTCTCGATTATTTTTTTGGATATTTTTTTTTTCTCGTTATCTCAGAAATTTGCGATATCGTATTTTTTGTTTATATACTTCCGTTTTAAACTCCACTGGCTGAAAGCCAGTCGAGCTTATGTCATGGGGAATCGTCCGTCCTGCGTGCGTGAGTGCGTCCGTGCGTGAGTGCGTACTTACGAGAGTAATCTTGTTGGATAGTGTTTTTTCGTAAACCCCAGCCACCACCCTTATAAGACACTTTGATAGGTGTTTTTTTTTATACAATTGTGTTATGGGTATCTAATTAACATATTATTGCTATTTATTCCGTAAAGGGGGGAAAATTACGGAATAAACCATGTGCTTGTTGGGTATACCCAACAAGAGAACATCATAGGAAAACACCCAACAAACGCCTTTTGGACGTACGTGCGTGCATGCGTGCGTCCGTCCGTCCGTAAACGTTTTGCTTCAAACTGTTTCTCCTACCTAACCACTGGACCAATTAGGATGAAACTTCATAGGAAGTATCCTCTCAATGATCTCTCCTTAGTTCCTCAAACTGTTTGGGATCCATGCAAAATTCTGGTTTCCGAAAGAAAAAACAATGAAGACTTAAAAAATCTTCTTCTCCTCCGTAGGTATCAGGCCGATTTTCAAATAATTGTGTAGTAGTGAAGACTTAAAAAATCTTCTTCTCCTCCGTAGGTATCAGGCCGATTTTCAAATAATTGTGTAGAAATGTTGCTTGGGTGACCTTCTTTCAGATTTTTTCGAGCCAAGTTGATTGGTCGAAAACTATGGCCGCCAGAGGGCAGAGCTATTTTTGCCTTATAATATGGTTATAGTGAAAACTTAAAAAATATTTTATATATATATATATGACCCTCTATCAGATTCCTTCAAGCCATGTTGATTGGTAAAAAACATGGCAACCAGGGCGCGGGGCTGTTTGAAGATTTAATTGGCAGTGGAGCGATACTGGCCCTCTTGGGCCTCTTGTTGTTATCATACTTCTGATAAACACGAAGGAGAATATACTTCACCCTCTCCTTCCAAAGCTTGTGTCACACTTAATTTATAACTAGAGACATTACATGTTAATATTTAAGCACCTATGTGATGTTTTTTTTATCTAATTGATCTAGTTAGAGCAGATTTGAAACCGTGTATTGGTAAAAAATTAAGAAACTTCATGTTGTATGGTAACCTTTTATTATAGGCTATGGTAGCCAGGTGAGCAATATAGGCACATCTTGGCCTTTTTGGTTATGATAAAGGGACATTTGGCCTTCTTGTTCGAAATATTTACATTCTGTCTGTTTTCACACGTTATTTAAATGTACTGAACTACATCTGCTTCCTTTAAGTCATGCTTCAAAATCATGCGCGGCGTCCTTTGATGCTCTGCATCAAAATTCGTCTTGTTAATGATTATGTAATAGGGATACGCGACTCGCTTCAGACCCCCTGGTGATACAAATTGACTTTATGAGGGTCATAAAACTTCGGGTAAAATCGGGAACATTGCCGGACTTTCACGAACAAATCCGAAATCATGAAGTTACAAATAAATCTTCAAAAAAGACCATCTAAATCTGAATTTATTTTAATGAAATAAAAATTACATTGTAGATGAAGAAGTGCCGCATCTAAGACCGTTTGCACCTAAGAAATATATATAATAATATTTGATATACATCGATTATAAGTGAATTGGTACTTTTATTTTGTTCTTTGTCTATATGATATTGACAACGTTTATTTAACCTAAACAAATACCATTTAAATCATATTTTTCTCGAAAAATAAAATATACATATTAAAGATAGATAATTATATTTTGTGAAGCCGTTTAAACCTAAGCGATAACTTAATGAATTAAAGAGTTATAGCGCGTTAAAGTTACAGCTACTCTTTATTTCCATATGGTAAATTATCCCCGATAGCAATTGCCGGTGAAATAATTCTTCCACATGCTAGGTTTCTGAGATCACCGGGTGAAATTAAATTCAATCTTACACCAAAATCAACACAGTTTCTGTTTAGATAAGCTTAAAATACTAAATAAGCAAATATTCTCTTTAACCCTTCCCCTTCTACAATTAGTTTTGTTTAATTACTGAAGAAAGCTAAAACATTGTGACAGAAAGAGAAATAACTCCATAATGAACAGTTTCATCTTTTGTTACAATGTTTTCAAAAGTTGTCAGGAAGCGTCTAAATGAGGGCAAGGTTTAAATGTTTTCTAACTATGTGAAGTGAGACATTCTACTTCATAGCCAAATTATTGAAATCCCAATCAATTCCAATGTGTTGTGTGCACAGCAGTTATGTGGTGTTTTAACGGTTTCAAAACCAAGGTAACTATTTATTGTTCTCCGCCGACATGTAACATTATTAGGACAATATTCCTTCATATATTTGTTCATACTAGGAAGCCCAACGTCAGCTTTGTTGTAGTATAAAATGGCATCAGCTTCACCACTTGATCTGCCGGTCCTCCCTACCTCTTGGATTGATTGATTGGGGTTTAACGCCGTTTTCAACAATTTTTCAGTCATATCACGGCGACCACTTCCCCTACTCATGCGTTTCCTGGTTTTCCCACACCAGTACACCACACAACATACTTTCCAAGCAACTGGCTACTTTTCCACATAGACTGTTAAACAGCCCATTGGTGAAAGACGAATGACGCAGGTAACTTTTGTCAAACGTCGGAAAGAATGTTGGCCGAGCTGGGATTCGAAATCACAACCCCTGGATTGACAGCCCGCGTCGCTTCCGACTGAGCTACCGGGGCTCGGTCCCTACCTCTTGGACATATGCTGTGAACGAATAGAAACAACTTAAATAACGTTCTGCATGGACATAACTAAATGTGCAATCTGCTCAGTATCTGAACTTTTGGCTTAAAAGTATCATATTATTTCTGTTCACAGGGTGAACAATGTAGATCATGAGCATACTATGTATGTCATACACAAGTGTGTATAGGCTCATCTGGCTCTGAATTACTGCAACTAGTCTGTTCATCCGAATAAGGATCTTTATTGTTCAATTGAAAACATATGTATATATATATATTAGCAACCAATACAGATCATGATCAGAATACACATATGTGATCTGGATCTAAACTTGTTTCACATGTCCTATAAAACATGCTATAACTCTAGGTTAGTACACAGTCAGAAATTATTAATAAATATTATCAGGATACATGTAAATGCTTGAACCATTAACTCCATGCTTCCTCACTTTCTATTTGTGTTCAGTTTAGGCAGATTGAAATTCCATAATCTATACATTAACTTTTAAAAATATATGATGATTCTGAGTGCCACACATTTTATTGTACATGTTTTATACATGATATGAGCCTGTGCATGACAAAATGTACAAGTTGGCTTTTGAGAACAGTATTAAAGATTTAGATTAGACTGTGCATCTACACAGTCTGATCAAGATGTACACTGTTCACATATTACTTACACTAGCTTGTTAGCATATTAATTCTGGTAGTGTCATACGGTATTAATTGAAGTACTCTGATAGGGCATAGGAGACTTTGTCACCCTGTAAACCAAACGATACATTTTAAAAAAAAAACAGCAGCCAAATTGAACCGACTGTTATATTGCTATTTATAGAATGCTTTCCTTTTAATCCTTTCCTACTTGTAGACACATTCTGATGCATATGCAGTCGTCAACTTTTAAAAACAATGTGATAAATGGAGAAATTACTTATAATTCTCCTTTTATCACAATTTTGTCAACTCTATTCAATTATCAAATTTTCATTTACAGAGATATTTGCCAAACTGTTTTCAAAGTCGTCCACTGCATATTTGCAGTATGTGGGAAAGTGTTAAGTTAACCATATTTTAACCCTTTCCCATACAGATTAAACCTTCACTTAATGAATACATGTTTGACCTTTACTTAATGAATATACGTTTGTCTTTGATTATATTTGCAAATCAAATTGCACATCTGTGTTTACTCTGCAGCAGACGACTTTTGAAAAGCAATTTCTCCTTTTGTCACAATGTTTTCAACTTTTTACAGTAATTATACTGTCATTTCTAGAGATCTTCAAGATGTTTTCAGTCGTCTTCTGCATATTTGTTTTATGCTGGAATGTGTGAAGTGAACAATCTAGATCTTGATCAGTATTATCTTTGCAGGCTGATCTGGATCTAATTGACAATAGAAACTCAGAAATCATTTGACTTGAGAAATCAAATAAACAGTTTTAAAACATTTAAATCTTTTATAGTAAATTGTTCAAAATAGAGCCTATATTGCCTAAATCGGGGACTACTAAAACTTATAATAAAGGAAACATTTGAACATTTTTAAAAATGATATACATCCCATAAAGATAAAAACAATAATAAGATCCTTTGTATCCTAATTTCAAATACATTTTCATCTATCCGAAAACTTTATATACTACTCGATAACAAATAATTTTCTTCCAAACAGAACAAAGCATCATAAAATGAAAACATGGAATCAATATATGACCTTATTTTAATAAGATAAATGAATTATTATCCCGATGGTCAACAAAATAGTAAATTTAGATATTACCTGATATTCCATTGAAGTCCGCCATTATTTGGTTTGTGCCTGACCCTTTACATAGTAATAAGGGTAAGGAACTCCAGACTATTGCCTATCCCTCTTATCTACGTCCCTGGTTAGACTGAAACCTACAATCTGGATTATTTTGTATTAACGTAATTTACTGTAAAATAATATCCATGCACGGACCATTCATTATTGTTCTATTATAGCACCGTGTAAATATTCTTTTATTCATAAAATGCATCATGTTAATTCTAAAAGTAGTATATGAATTATTTCAAACAAGATAAAACAAATATGCCACCATTTTTTGTTTTTAGTAACCAGAAAATGTAGATACAGATTTTTTATGTTTTGCTTTATTATTTTAATTGGAATTTCAATACAGCTTTCATTGTTATGCAGCTTTCTTTTGATTTTGATATAGCATGCATTGTGATTAATGCATCAATGAGTGTGTTAACTATGTAACGACCTCTATGAAATACCGCCAGTCAAATAAAAGTTTTTGCGATAGACCCCCATTCTGTGTATACAGCATTGTGCATTCAACTCAAATGTTATTAACTTAACGGACATAACAAGGTCTTAACAAGGACATAACAAGGATAAGTAACTAAATTATATACTAAAATATCGCCCGTGCCAACATTTGTAGCAAGTAAAACTCAAATACTATTCAAGATATGAAAATAAACAAAATATTTTCTGAAAGTTAAAACATTCTTCTATTGCAGTAGATAACAATATTTTAATATACTACAGATTTTGATAATATGTTGTCCTTAATGTCAGTCAATTAATTTTTGGAAAAAAGTAATATAATTCAGAAATCCCAATATCTGTGTCTTTTGAACCAGTCATTGTTCAAAATACAAAGAAATTCCAGTTGTTCATTGAATCTCTAACTTTAGTTTATAAGTAAGATAACTCTTTCCTGCATTGTATGCAAGTTATGGCCCTTTTTAAATTCTGGTTAAAAGTGTGTGTGCAACTAAATTAAGAGTCCATATCTCAGTATTTACTTGATGCATTGAAACTTTTATACAACCCTACCCTACCCAACTATCACACTTATGTAGATTATCAAGTTATATAAATCTATCCTGCATTTTATGGAAGTTATATGGCCTTTTTTAAATTAGAAATTCTGGTAAAAGTTTTGTTTGCTACTTAATCTATGTAAACAATCAAGTATGATAACTCGATTCAGTATATTTTTAAAAAATTTGGCCCTTTTTTTACCTAGAAACTTGGTTAAAGTTTAGCATGTTACTACTACATTAAGAGTTGATATTCTAGTATTTACTTGATGCATTGCTTTGAAACTTTATATAACCCTTCGCAACTATCGCACACATGTTGATTTTCAAGTTTAATAACTCTATCCTGCATTTTATGCAAATTGTTGCCCGGTCTTGACTTAGAAATTATGTTTAAAGGTTTTCGTGCATATCTTAGTAACTACTTGATGCATTCCATTTAAACGTTATACAACCCTTCCCAACCATCACACCTATGAAAATAATCAAGTTAAATAACTTTTTCCTGCATGTAATGCAAATAATCACTCTTTAAGAATTTCTGGTTGATGTCTTGCATGCAACTGCATTAGAGTCCATATCTCAGTAACTTAAATAAGCGTTGGAATAGTCGAGCGCGCTGTCCTCTGACAGCTCTTGTTGAACTATATTATAAAATTCCGAACTAAATATAACCGATTACCAGTTGGAATATCAAGCTGGAACAGAAATAACTCGCAGTCTAAACAATGTCCTTTGTGTAACCTTAATAACTAAATTGGGGATGAGTTTCATTACTTAATTAGAATGCAATTCGGAGAGGAAACTATTTATTGATATTTTTTACAAACGTCCGAGTATCCATTTTTTAGCTCGACTATTCGAAGAATATGAGAGCTTTACTACTAGCCCCGGCGTCGGCGTCTCCGTCGGCGTCCGGTTAAAGTTTTAGGGCAAGTTGGGATTTTCATTCATAAGTATTTGTGCTAGGGCTTTCATATTTGGAATATAGTTACATCTTATACCTTTCTTTACATTGAACGCTAAAGATGCTGAGTGTGACCTTCCTTTTGGGGAAAAAACATGATTTTCGGGGGTTAAAGTTTTAAGGCAAGCTGGATATTTTTTTTTTTTTCTCAATAAGTACTTGTTCTAGGGCTTTCATATTTGGAATATAATTACATCTAATACCTTTCTTTATATTGTATGCTGAAGATTCTGAGTTTTACCTTCTTTTTCGGGTAAAAGACATGATTTTGGGTGGTTAAAGTTTTAGGGCAAGTTGACATTTTTATTTAATTTTGTTTAATTTTTCTCTATAAGAATTTGTGCTAGGGCTTTTATATTTAGAATATAGTTACATCTTATACCTTTCTTCACATTGAATGCTGAAGATGCTGAGTGTGACCTTCTTTTTGGGGTAAAAAACATGATTTTCGGTGGTTAAAATTTTGGTGCAAGTAGGATTTTATTTTATTTTTTTAACTTTTTCTGAATAAGTACTTGTGCTAGGGCTTTCATATTTGGAAAAATAATTACATTCAATACATTTCTTCATATTATATGCTGAAGATGCTGAGTGTGACCTTCTGTTTGCGGTAAAACACATGCTTTTGGGTGGTTAAAGTTTTAGGGCAAGTTGGCTTTTTCATTTAATTTTCTAATTTTTCTAAATAAGTACTTGTGTTAGGGCTTCCATATTTGGAATATAATTACATGTAATACCTTTCTTCACATTGTATGTTGAAGATGCTGAGTGTGACTTTTAGGGGGTAAAAAACATGATTTTTGTTTGATTTTGAGAATTTTAGATAAATTCTTAATTTTTGGTTACATTTCTTTATAATTGTGATCATTTATTTATCAAATATAATTCTTCAACATATCAAACGGGTTTTGCATGGTGTCAAACATTAGGAAAACCTTTTGATAAGGTTTTGATAATTTTGGACTCGGTCAGTTTTAACATTTGCGTTTAGCTCAACATTAAAGTTACATCATTCAAATCACTTCATACTTCACATATGTGTTAAAGGACCATCGTACAATTAGGTTAGATAACTCCATTGTATCCTAAATATGGAGTAATGGCCCTTGATTGACTTAAGAAATTTTATTTTTAAATTATATTTAAATGTATGTATATCTATTCAGTTGCTTTTACATATAGAGTATAAAATATGATTTAATAGTGCTTTATGTGAATAAGCGGCCTGTAGTCGAGCGCGCTGTCCTCCGACAGCTCTTGTTCAAAAGTCTTATGCATATTAACCCTTCGAATTTTGTGAAATATCGTAAATTTTGTACATTCATAAAGGCAATCATAAATAAGTTTTAAGAGCTAAAAGGATTTCATTTTGGTATTACCCTTTTTCATGTACTTTATATGATTCTCCCACCTATATTGTATTGTTAAATATGCTACATTTTGTGTTTTGAAGGCCTCGTTTATATATATTTATTATTATTCTGTATTTATATTTCTCATATTGTCATGTATACATGAACTGAGATTATAATTAATAAAAAATTGAAAAACATCATCTGATAAACTTATTCTTTGACGCATATAAATTTATGGTCTAGGTTACATGTATATCTTATTAGTTAAGAACAGACTAAGAAAGAAATAGAAAGATATTTCAGACATGTGTTGCTTGTTTTGATAACTTAAACATTTATGTTTATGATATTGTATGTTTTATTTAGAGAAACTTCTGAATTAAAGTATTTAATGTCTAGCTAGGAAAAAAAATCCTTGAACAACCTTATGCTTCAAGACCCTTTCTCACATGCAGATGTATTTTGAGCATGACTCCAGCATGCGCCTTTGGAAACATTGTGAGGTAAGGCGAAAAGATCATGAATCGCAATTTCTTCTTTTCCCTCAATGTTTTCATCAGTACTCAATAATTGTTATTTCAGATGTAGAAATTTTTAGCTAAGAGCTTATGCCGTGGTGTGGTCTGCGTCGCCCGTGCGTGCGTCCGTAAACAATTGCTTGTGAACGCGATACAGTCTTCAGTTTTGATTGAATCTCAATCAAACTTATACAGTAGTTAGATATCCATGAGAGCTCAGTTCCTTTCGCAAACCAGTTGGATCAGCCTATGCAAGACTGGATTATGGCCCTTGAAATTGGCAAAATTTCTATAATAGAGCTTGTGAACACAATAGAGGCTCCATTTACTATCTGATCTTCACCAAACTTACACAGTAGCTAGGTATCCATGAGAGCTTGGTTCCTTTTGCAAACCAGCCAGATTCGGCTATGCAAGACTGGATTATGGCCCTTGAAATTGTCAGAATTGCTATAATAAAGCTTGTGAACGCAATAAAGTCTTCAGTTTTAATTGTATCTCAATCAAACTTATACAGTAGTTAGATATCCATGAGAGCTCGGTTCCTTTCGCAAACCAGCCAGATCCGCCCATGCAAGACTGGATTATGGCCCTTGAAATTGTCAAAATTGCTATAATAGAGCTTGTGATCACAATAGAGGCTCCATTTACTAACTAATCTTCACCAAACTCAGATAGTAGTTAAATATTGATGAGAGCTTGGTTCCTTTCGAAACCCAGCCAGATGTGCCCTTGCATGACTGGATTATGGCCCTTGAAATTGTTAAATTTCTATAATACAGCTTGCGAACACAATAGAGCCTCCATTTACTATCCGATCTTCACCATACATACATGCTCTGGATTGAAAATGACCAAAGAAACATACCAGTAGAGCATAGGCCCATGAGGGTCTCTTGTTAATATTAATGCCATTAGACAGAATAAATATAATTATCTTAAAAAATAAAAGTTTGACTTTGATCATTTATCTCTGGCTTTTGAGTTAACTCTAAGACAACAGTCAACTCCTGGCATAGATTGACAGTCCGGAAATATACACTTACGAGATAAAGAATCACCTCATACTAACTCATTGTACTATATTTTGATAACTGTTATTACAAATTAGAAAAGAACGATTCCATTCGCACAATTGATCATTTAAGAGAATTGATGATTTATTGGACCGCATTTCAAAGTCACATTATGCTTCAAATCCAATGACATCATGTAAGAACTAGACCGAGGCAGGGCGTGCGGCAGATGATTCCCTGTTCTCTAAGTCGATTTCTGACTGTATGTCGACATACAGGGCGTCTGCGGTTACCTACCACTAAACGTGATGTGGATTCAGCCGTCACAAATCTGTCACGCAGATGGTGTTGACGGATGTAATTTTTCTGCCATACTGACGTTACACACGGTCTACCTGAGTGACCTATCGTGAATGAGACGCACTATTATCGAACAAGAGACGTTAAACTTCTAGCGTCTTGTTCTTGCGTTCGCCCACATTCAAGCATGGCCAAAACCCGGGTCCTCTTTTTGGAATTTAGCTTTGCCATTATCAGAAACTGGATAATTGTCAGAAAATGTCTGAAAATATGGTTGTGTGTCGACTTACACATGGAACAGTGTAAAATTCAATCGATAACACATCATGGTTGACACACACAGACTGCACAAGCAATTTGTGAGCAGTTACACAAATGTAACAATCAAATGATTTTCCAGAAATAGAAACTTCACAAATATTTAAATTTCAACACTATTATTGATTACACAATTTGAATTTTCTTCAGAATTTCTTTTCTATATTATTATCTTGTTCTATTTGTAAATATCTGTCTGTTGTTTTTCTTGTTTTTCTTTCTTTTTCATTTACTTACCAATAAATTACTTTGAACATTTTCGTGTAAATATTTTCAAAACTGGAACTGAATATATGTCTTCAAAAACAAAAAAAGCTAAAACATATACAATTCCTATTATAATATAGAAGACATTACAAATGTGTAACTCAAATGATTAGGGAATGGCCTTTCCTAAGTTGAGAGAACTTGTGGCCAGACCCTTTTGCCTTTATATAAATTTGAAACTATGTACAAATATGTATGTTTGTAAATACTATATGTTATTTTGGTAATAAAATATGTTTAAACTAAACAATGGGCTGAATAAAATCGTACAAGTTTAGGTATATCGATCATATCGGTCAGAGTACATGTACATTTCTTACCTTGCTACTCAAATTTAAACTTTAAAACAAAATTAACGCCAACTTTCGATGAGGCGTTTCTTTATCTCGTCAGTATATGTATGAATTTAACTGTTAACTAAATATTAATTCAAGCATCAATACTCTTGTGTTGCATTGATTAGGCTTTTACTCCGAAACATCTGGAAAATAGAGTTTCTAAAATTTGGACTAATTAATATGTGAGCTTAATGAAACTTAAGTTACATATTGAGAAACCACATATTGAGAAACCAAACTGTTTTATTGTTTAACGTTTTATGCAGATTTGCCTATTATGATTTGTCCATTATTGTTTTCTTTTCTTTTCAGTGTTTCTTTTCCTGTAAAGAAAACTCCTTTCATTCATGTCTCTTACATACTTGATCGGAGGGTCCTCATACGTAGTCATTTATAAGTGTTTTCCAGATGTGGTATGTACGCATGTCATTTAAGAACTTCTTGATTGCCATCATATGAAGGAAACAGTTGGAACAGTCTTACATACGTGTGTGAAAACATGACAGTATTCAAATAATTTACTGCTTCAGTGTTGATTGAAGTATTTTCTATTGAACAAAACAATATATGTAATGTTTTGGCTCTGGAATTGAATGTGATTAACTCAAAATAGCTCAACAACAGTATAAAGGTATAGCACACAAATCCAAAAAGGAAACTCTGTAAATATGAGACACGTTGTAGAGAAAGCATTTAAGAATATGATGCATTGAGATATGCACATGATAAGCAAACAGAAGACACAACAGACTGGTGAGAAGTCTTATAAACGTGGTGTCTGTTAATGTGCATGTACTATGAAAGGTGATGTTACTGTTCACAAGATAATGCATACTGGAGAGAAACCTTATACATGTGATTACAGATGGAGGGACCTGAACATAAGACAATACGCACTCAGGATAAATATAATAAGCGTGATATTAGTATGCATGTAAACTGAAAGCTAATTTAACCAGCCACAATAGAATGCTATCTACTGTGAAAACCTATAAATGTGATGTCTGTGTATATGCATCTAAGGTGAAAGATAATTTATTCAGACACATGCAAATACACTCCGATGAAAAACCTTATAAATGTGATATTTGTGAATTTGCGACTAAAAGAGTTGATGGTTTAGTCATACACAAGAGAATACACTCTGGTGAGAAACCTTATAAATGTGATATTTGTGAATATGCGTCTACAACCAGAGGGGTTTTAAACATACACAAGAGAATACACTCTGGTGAGAAACCTTTTAAATGTAATATTTGTGAATATGCGACTAAACATGGAGGGGCTTTAATCGTACACAAGAGAAAACACTCTAGTGAGAAACCTTATAAATGCGATGTCTGCATATATGCATGTAAGGCGAAAGGTAATTTAGTCATACACAAGAAAATACACTCCGATGAGAAACCTTATAAATGTGATGTCTGTGTATATGCATGTAAGGAAAAGCGTCAATTAATCAGACACAAAAAAATACACTCGAGTGAGAAACCTTATAAATGTGATGTCTGTGTATATGCATGTAAGGAGAAAGGTAATTTAGTTATACACAAGAGAATACACTCCGATGAGAAACCTTATAAATGTGATGTCTGTGTATATGCATGTAAGGATAAACGTGATTTAAACGGACACAAAAGAATACACTCGGGTGAGAAACCTTATAAATGTGATGTTTGTGAATATGCGACTGCACACAGAAGGGCTTTAGTCATACACAAGAGAATACACTCTGGTGAGAAACCTTTTAAATGTGATGTTTGTGAATATGCGACAGCGGACCGAGGATCTTTAGTTAAACACAAGAAAATACACTCCGATGAGAAACCTTTTAAATGTGATGTCTGTGTATATGCATGTAAGGAGAAGCGTAAATTAATCAGACACAAAAGAATACACTCTGGTCAGAAACCTTATAAATGTGATGTTTGTGAATATGCGACTGCACACGGAGGGGCTTTAGTCATACACAAGAGAATACACTCCGATGAGAAACCTTATAAATGTGATGTTTGTGTATATGCATGTAAGGAGAAGCGTAAATTAATCGGACACAAAAGAATACACTTGGGTGAGAAACCTTATAAATGTGTTATTTGTGGATTTGCAAGTTCTACAAGGCAAGGTTTAACCAAACACAACAGAACACATACTCGTTGGAAACCATCTAAAGTTCAAAATCCTTTGATTGAATATCATGAAGATAGGCACCAGAAAATAGAATTGGATGAACAACCTTATCAATGTGATTTGTGTGGATTTGAATGTATTGCTAAGGAAGATTTAATTATCCATATTGAATTACACTTACATTTACCTTAGACAATATAACTATGAATGGTGTTACTGCACTCACATGAAAGCCTCGTTTTTGTACAATGAATACTCAATACAGCCTGCATAATTATGTATACACTTGGATTTTGTTTTGTTTTCCTAGTAATCACGTTCATACATCTACTTTACCAGCAATGAAAATAAAACTTGTATCAATCTGTTTTGTGCCTGATGTAAAGTGACTTAGAAATAAGAGAGTTACATACTTACCATATAAATAATGTTTTTTGTGACACTTTCTATTTTCTATCTTTAATTTGTTTAATACGCATACATATTCGATGGCTTACCTTAACAGTATAGTGTTATAAACCAGTCGAGCTTATATCATGGCAAATTGTCTGTCATGTTTGCGTGCATCTGTACGTGCCTTAACATCTTCTGCTCTGTAACCGGTCGGTCAATTGGGAAGAAACTTCACAGAAAGCATCCATGGCAACCAAAAGAAAAAAATGTTCTCCTCCAAAACCTTTTGGCCGATTTTCAAATAATGTTGTAGAAATGTTTCTTGGGTGACCGACCCTCTGTTAGATTCCTTCAAACCATGTTTATTAGTTTAAAAAACATGGCCGCCAGGAGGCGGGGCTGATTTGCTTAAATTGGCTAAAGTGAAAACCTTAAAATCTGCTCCAAAAGTATTTGGCCAATTTCCAAATCATTTTGTAGAAATGTTCCTTGGATGACCCTCTATCAGATTCTTTCAAGCCATGCTGATTGTTCAAAAAACATGACCGCCAGGGGGCGGGGCTATTTTGCCTTATATGGCTATAGTGAAAACTTAAAAAATGTTCTTCTCCGAAAGTGTCTGGCCGATTTTCAAATAATTTTGTAGAAATGTTCCTTAAGTGACCCACTATCAAATTCCTTTAAGACGTATTGATTGGTCGAAAAACATGGCGCTATTTTACCTTATATGGCTATAGTGAAAACTTAAAAAATATTCTCCTCCGAAAGTGTCAGGCCGATTTTCAAATAATTTGGTAGAAATGTACCTAGGGTGACCCTCTATCAGATTTCTTCAAGCCATCATGATTGGTTGTAACACATGGGACTGTTTTGCCTTGTATGGATATAGTGAAAACTTTAAAAGTCTTCTACTCCGAAAATGTCTTACAATTTTCCAAATATTTTTGTTTGAATGTTCCTCTGGTCAGATTCCTTCAAGCTACGTTGATTTGTTGAAAAACATGGCCACCAAGGGGCGGGGCTATTTTGCCTTATATGGCTATAGTGAAAACTTTAAAAAATCTTCTTCACCAAAAGTTTCAGTCGTTTTTCCAAATAATTTTGAAGAACTTTTCCTTTGGTGACCCTGTATCAGATTCCTTCAATCCATCATGATTGGTCGTACATAATTACCGCCAGGGAGATGGGGCTGTTTTGCCTTATATGGCTTAAGTGAAAACTTTAAAAATATTCTCCGGAAGTATCTTGCCGATTTCCAAATAATTGTGTAGGAATGTTCCTTGGGTGACCCGCTTTCAGATTCCTTCAAGCCATGTTGATTGGTTTAAAAACATACATAGGGGGCGGCGCCTTATATGGCTAAAGTGAATACTTTAAAACTCTTCTTCTCCGAATGTATGTGAAAGATTTTAAAATAATTTGTAGAAGTGTTCCTTGTTGGCTAATGCGGTGGCGCTATACTAGAACTTTTTGACCTCTTGTTCAGGTATATCACGGCGTTTCCTGGGAAATTTATCAGTACTACTTGCCCTTTTATCCTTACATTAGCCAGTCAGTCGTTATGCTAACCCCGCAACCCAGAGCTCCTTTGAGGGCAGCCATTACTACCAGTTTGAGGTCTTTAAACAACCAGGTCAATTGTAAACAAATCCCTTTGTGAACACACTAGGTCACATGAGTGCTTCAATTTAAGTCAAATTGTGTAATGACTCAATAAATGAGAAAAATCGGAATGATTTTTCTTTTATAATTAAATGGAACTTGTAATACATTTAATAGGATTGTTAAAGTATCTTTGGTACAGAAAGAGGTAATAAAAAGTTATTGTAATCTTTAGTATTGCCTGGTATTGCCTGTTTTGTATACCCTTACTGTATACTATAACGCATGAAATGTTATCATTATACGCAGGTGCCACTTTACCTACATAATGTTAACCATAATTTAAGCCGTTGATGTCAGATTTACTACCCGAGATATATATGAAATACGATCGAACGGTCATTAAATTAGCCCCCACCCCCGAGATAAACATTGACTATTGACAATTAAACTAGCCCCTGAGATATAGGCTGACTATGATCTAAGCGGTCATTAAAATAGCCCCCACCCCCGAGATAAACATTGACTATTGACAATTAAATTAGCCCCTGAGTTATAGGTTGACTATGATCTAAGCGGTCATTAACATTGCCCCCAAGATCTAGATGGTCTATGATCTAAGCGTCATTAAACTGGCCCATGAGATATAGATTGACTATGATGTTAGCGGTCATTAAACTAGGCCCTGTGTTTTAGATGGATTATGATCTAAGCGGTCATTAAACTAGCCCCTGAGATAAAGATTAAATATGATCCAAGCAGTTATTAATCTAGCCCCTGAGATATATATGGATTATGATCTAAGCGGTCATTAAACTAGCCCCTGAGATATATACTGAAAGGATAAAGAAACGCAGGGTAGCAATATATGCAACAATTTTCTTAAATGCTTGGCGTAAAATTATGAAAACCGGTCAGACGACTATCTTGGTCACTGTGTACTCAATCCCGTACCGTCAAATGTGCTTCAATTATTAATGAATGATTGGTCAAAATCTAATGCCATTTTGGTAATTTGTTTATTAAAGATTGGTTTTTATACTCATATAAAATAGTGTATATAACATCAAACACATCACTTTAAATCACCTCAAATGTTTACCCTGCGTTTCTTTATCCTTTCAGTATAGATGAAATATGATCTAAGCGGTTATTAATCTAGCCACTGAGATATATATGGATTCTGATCTAATCGGTCATTAAACTAGCCCCTGAGATATATATGAAATATGATCTAAACTGTCATTAAACTATCACCCGAGATATGACTAGGTTCCTGAAAGGTTTCAGATGCACGAGTGAACAGTTATTAGTCTCCTAACGGTCGAAGACCGTTTTGGGGACTATAGGTTTGGTCGATTCCGTCTGTCTGTCTGTCCCACCTAACCTTGTCCAGCCCGCATCTTAACCATGCATCATAGGATTTGAAAGAAACTTGGCACAAATGTTCACCATGATGAGACGGGGTGTAGCGCACAAGACCCAGGCATGTACCTCAAATGTCAAGGTCACACTTAGAGGTCAAAGGTCAAAATGAGTACTGTTTGATAGGATTACATTGTCCGGCCCGCATCTTAACTATGCATCGTAGGATTTTCAAGAAACTTGGCACAAACGTTCACCATGATGAGGCGGCGTGTCATGCTCAAGACCCAGGCCTTTACCTCAAATGTCAAGGTCACACATAGATGTCAAAGGTTAAAATGAGTACTATTTAATAGGACTACCTTGTACGGCCCACATTTCAATCATGCATCATAGGATGTTAAAGAAACCTGGCACAAATGTTCACCATGATGAGGCTGCGTGTTACGCACAAGACCCAGGCTTGTACCTCAAATGTCAAGGTCACACTTAGAGGTCAAAATGAGTACTGTTTGATAGGATTCCCTTGTCCGACCCGCATCTCCAGCATGCATCATAGGATTTCAAAGAAACTTGGCATAAACTTTCACCATGATGAGGCGGCGTGTCATGCTCAAGACCCAGGCCTGCACCTCATATGTCAAGGTCACACTTAGAGCTCAAAGGTCAAAATGAGTACTATTTGATAGGACTGGACCTTGTCCGTCCCACATTTCAACCATGCATCATAGGATTTCAAAGAAACTTGGCATAAACGTTCACCATAATGAGGCGGCATGTCGCGCACAAGACCCAGGTCTGTACCTCATATGTAAAGGTCATACTTAGAGCTCAAATGTCAAAATGAGTACTGTTTGATAGGACTGTACCTTGTCCGGCTCGCATCTCAACCATACATCATAGGATTTCCAAGTTACTTGGCACACATGTTCACCTCAAATGTCAAGGTCACACTTAGAGGTTCAGAGGTCAAAATGAGTACTGTTTGATGAGGCAGCGTGTCTCTCCAAGACCCAGGCCTGTACCTCAAACGTCAAGGTCACACTTAGAGTTCAACATGAGTACTGTTTGATAGGACTGTACCTTGTCCGGCCCGCATCTCAACCATGCCTAATAGGATTCCCAAGTTACTAAGCACACATGTGTACCATGATAAGGTGGCGTGTCGCACAAAATACCCAGGCCTGTTCCTTAAATGTCAAGGTCACACTTAAAGGTCAAAACACACAATATGCTGTCCTCCGACGGTAGTGGACTTTTGTATTGCTTGCAATACAACATTAACTTGTTTTTTTATATTGATTTCCACATTTTATATCCATAGTATTTATTGTCAAGCATTCCAACTTAACGATTATGTTAAACTGTTTAATGCTTTAAAATGTATTATGTTTTACGCAATAGAATTTATATTGTAGTATTACTAATATCCTAAGTATGTGATGTCCATAGTCTCACATTTATTTCATGTATCAAGCAGTCAACTTTTTTCTGATGTCTAAAGATGTAAAGATGTAATTTACGAAGGACGTTCCAAATGACATGGTTTGTTCTGTGTGCGCATGCACATACAGATTCTATCCTGTTCGGCTCTGTTCTATATATATATATATATATATATATATATATGTATTGGAATCGCCAATGATTGTAATTCATATATTGTCAATTTGATTATTTTTGTATTGTACTTAAGTTTGATGATTTCCAAAAGTTCATCCTTTATATGAGACTATCGCTCACTACATACTGTAATTTTAATGTTGATATGTTTTTAAAATAAGTTTATTGTAACACAAAACACTGTCAAGTTTACGTGTTATGAAAATAGGTTCTGTTCTGTTCTGTAACTAGTCCTCAGCGGGGAAGTTCTTTACATGCTATGTCTTATAAATTTTGAATAAAGAAGGATGTTAGTACTAGAAAGATAAAACATATGCTTTTTAGCTCACCTATGCACAAAGTGCAAGTTGAGCTTTTGTGATCGCTCACCGTCCCTTCGTCCGTCGTCGTCCGTCTCTATCCGTCGCCGTCGTCCGTCGCCGTCGTCCGTCGCCGTCGTCCGTCGCCGTCGTCCGTCGCCGTCGTCCGTCGCCGTCGTCCGTCCATTTTCCTACAAACGACTTCTCCTAAACCAATTAACCAAATTCAAAATAATTTTTCAGGAATGTCCATTGGGTGGATCTCTTTCATACTTGTTTAAAGAATTCTATTCCATGCAGAACTTTGGTTGCCACGGCGAAAAAAAAGCGGAAATTAACCAAATTTTAAAAAATCTTCTTGTCTGAAAGTAGAAAGCCCATGGATGCCTTTGATATTTGGTATGTAGCATCATCTAATGAACCGCTACTAAGATTGTTCAAATTATAGCCATGGGGACAAAAATGACCCCATCCCGGGAGTCCCTTGTTTTACATAGGCTCATTTAGGGAAAAAAATCTTCTTGTCCAAAAGTAGAGGGCCCTGGCCTTTGATATTTGGTATGTAGCATCATCTAGTGAACCTCTACCACGATTGTTCAAATTATAGCCCATGGGTAAAAAATGACCCCTCCTCAGGGGTCACTTGTTAGCTCACCAGAGCACAAAGTGCTCAAGGTGAGTTTTTGTGATCGCCTTTTGTCCGTTGTCCGTCGTCAACATTTGCTTGTTAACACTCTAGAGGCAACATTTTGCACCCAATCTTCATGACAGTTTATCAGAACATTTATCTCCATCAAATCTAGGCCAAGTTCGAAACTGGGTCATGTAGGGTTAAAAACTAGGTCAAATTTAAAGAACATCTTGTTAACACACTGGAAGGCACAGTTTTGGCTTGAGCATGTTAAAACTTTGTCAGAATGTTTGTCTTAGTGATATCTAGGCCAAGTTTGAATATAGGTCATGTCGGGTCAAAAACTAGGTCACTATGCCATATTGAAGGAAAATCTTGTTAACACTCTGGAAGCCATATTTTAAACTTTCGCATGTTGAAATTTTGTCAGAAAGTTTGTGTTGATGATATTTAGGCCAAGTTCGAAACTGGGTCATGTCCTGTCAAAAACTAGGTCACTAGGCCAAATTTAAGGGAAATCTTGTTAACACTCTGGAAGCCACATGTTTGGCTTGAGCATGTTGAAACTTTGTCAGAATGTTTGACATAATTATATCTAGGCCATGTTCGAATATAGGTCATGTCGGGTCAACAACTAGGTCACTAGGTCAAATTGAAAGAAAAGCTTGTTAACAATATAGAAGCCGCATTTTTAACTTGAGCATGTTAAAATTTGTAAGAATGTTTTTCTTATTGATATCTAGGCCAAGTTCGAATATAGGTCATGTCGGGTCAAAAACTAGGTCACTAGGCCAAATTGAAGGAAAATATTGTCAACACTCTGGAAGCCGCATTTTAAACTTGAGCTTCTTGAAACTTTATTAGAAAGTTTGTCCTGATGATATTTAGGCCAAGTTCGAAACTGGGTCATGTCCTGTCAAAATCTAGGTCACTAGGCTAAATTTAAGGGAAAAGCCGCATTTTTAACTTGAGCTATTGAAACTTTGTCAGAATGTTCGTCTTAGTGATATCTAGGTCGCTAGGCTAAATTGTAGAACACGATAGAGATTGCATTTTTGACTTGAGCAGCCTGAAATTTTGTCAGAAAGATTGCCATTGGCGCTGAAAGAGTAAAGTCTTAAATAGCCCTTTCTCAGGTGAGCGATTCCAGGGTCGCATGGCCCTCTTATTTTTCATAGACTCATATAGGGGAAAGAACACTGAAAACTTTTTAAGTTTAATTAAATCAGGTGAGCGATATAGGACCATCATGGTCCTCTTGTTTATGTTTTGATTTTTTTAAATATTTTGTTCTGGTAAGAGTGCCGACACCCGATTTTATTTTTTCACTTTAGCCATATAAGCCCGCCGCCTGGCGGCCATAGTTTTCGACCAATCAACATGGCTTGAATGAATCGGACGGACTGGCTCACCCTAGGAATATTTCTACAAAATTATTTGAAAATGGGCCAAACACATTCGGAGGAGAAGATTTTTTAAGTTTTCACTCAAGCCGTAAAAGAAAAAATAGCCCAGCCCCCCCTGGCGGCTATGTTTTTCGACCATCAACATGGCTTGAAGGAATCTGATAGTGGGACACTTAAGAAACATTTCTAAAAAATTATTTGAAAATCATTGCCACTTTCGGAGGAGAAGATTTTTTAAGTTTTCACTATAGCCATATATAAGGCAAAAGTGGAGCTAAAATCAATGATCTACATGTATTACAGATTAAACACATGTTCTCTTCCTGTTCAAACTGCTGGTGTCATCGAGACAAAACGACAAAACTTCCAGGCTAAAATTTCTAAACGTTTTCCAAAATATACACGAACCCAATAGGAGAAAATAGAGAAGAAAACAAGTAAAACTTGAATCTTATTTATCAGTTTTGGCGCAATAAATTAACCAGGGACACTATATTATATATACTATATTGTAATATAGTGTCCCTGAATTAACATACAAAATATAAACACACAGTCAATGTACAAATAGATTCGTTCTGGCTGGGATCACTAACACCAGGTTCTAGTGACAAGTGGTACATGAATTTCAAAATATTACACGTCATCTGTATCGAAGGAAAAACACGACCTGGGAATACCTATACTGGACACAGTGCTATAATGCTGCCTGCAGGAGTTTTACGACGCTTTCAACAATTGTTCAGTTATATTACAGCATTTCCTTGGTAAGTTACCAGTACAACTGGTCCTTTACCAGCCAGTCAGTCGTAATGCTAACTCCGCAACCTGATACAAAGTTGAACAGTCATGTTGGCAAAGGGAGAAATTGCTGGTTTTGAGCAATTTCTCCTTTTGTCACGATGTTTTCAAAAGTCGTCTGCCGCGGTTGCGCCCAAAATGCATCTACAAGTGGGAAAATGTCAATTAATGACTGCATAGGAACAAATCACTAGAGCAACAGCATTTAAACTATCTTCCAGATAAGCCATACACAAGGTTAGTTATTTGTGATCACCACTGTAGAACCAGATCAACCCGTGCATCTAAACAAGATGGCCCTAAATCGATCACCTAATTGATAGTAAATTAGTAGCAAATATTTAACTGCAAATATCTGGGAAAATGTTATCAGGGAGTGCAAATGAAACTGGAAGGAGTGGACACTTCTCAAGAAACAGCTTATCAGTAAAGGCCATTTATATCTTGAAATCTAACAAGAACTTTAATAAGAATGGAATTATAAAGTTTTTGTCATTTTGCACCTTTCCTGATGCCGCCTTGCTGCCCTGTTTTTCAACGAAATCAATATGGCTTCAACAGTTTATTTAGAGGGTCAAGGACCACCAAAGGAACATTCTTGTGATGTTTTGTGGAAATTGGTCTATTGGAATGGTAGGAGTTGGTTGTCATTTGTAGCTAAAAGTTCAATTTACCCTTTTTGTGATGACGCCTGGTTGATATGATTGTGTAACCAATCAAAACGGCTTAAACAAATTAAATAGAGGATCATTACAGTAAGATTCGTATTATATTTTCTAAAAATCAGACAAGCAGTCATAAAAATGGAATTTTCAAGTTTTGTCATTTTGCCCCTTTTTTGATGCCGCCTGACTGCCATGTTTTTCGACCAATCAGTATGGCTTGAACAATTTTTATAGAGGGTCACCCAAGGAACATCTCTACCAAATGAAAGTGGAATCTGACCAGCAGCTTCGGAGAAGAAGATTTTCAAAGTTTGGACCTTTTGCCCCCTTTCTGATGCCGCAGCAACCAAAGTTCTCAATGAAATTTAAATCTTTGAACAACTTTGAAAAAAGCCAACCAGAGGAACAGTCCTGTGATGTTTCACGGAAATTGTCCTTGGAGTTTTGGAGGAGAAGATGTTTAAAGCTAAAAGTTAACGCCGGACGGACGACGGACAAAAAGTGATCAGAATAGCTCACCTTGAGCCTTCGGCTCAGGTGATCTAAACACAGCACTGTTTTCCCATTGAACAAAGTCACTTTGCAAAGTTAGGTTTTTTCTAGAGCATAGTTCATTTCTCCAATTGATATTGTTATAAAAAGTCCAGTATTGGCCACACAAACATCTTACAGAAACAGAACCGAGTGAGATCAAAACGTGTTTAATTGGCGAAATACGCTGCTTTCAACACTTTTTTAGCTCACCTAAGCACGAAGTGCAAGGTGAGCTTTTGTGATCACTCACCATCCGGCGTCCTTCGTCGTCGGCGTCGTCGTTGGCGTCGTCGGCGTCTGTTAACAATTTCCTACAAATGACTTCTCCTACTAAACCAATGAACAGATTTCAAAATAATTTCACAGGAATGGTCCTTAGGTAATCCTCTTTCAAAGTTGTTCAAAGAAATTAATTCCAAGTAGAACTTTGGTTGCTGCGGCATCGGAAAAGGGGAAAATTGCCAAATCTTAAAAAATCTTCTTGTCCAAAAGTACTTGCCCGATTTAAAAATTATTTTGCACAAATGTTCCTTGGGGTACCCTCTACCAAGATTGTTCAAATATTTCCGATCCGTTGAAAAACATGGCCGCCAGGGGGCGGAGCTTATTTTCCTTATATGTGCATTGTTAAAACTTTAAAAATCTTCTTGTCCAAAAGAACTGGCCCGATTTGAAAATTATTTTGCACAAATGTTCCTTGGGGCACCCTTTACCAAGATTGTACAAATATTTCCAATCCGTTGAAAAACATGGCGGCCAGGGGGCGGAGCTTGTTTTCCTTATATGTGCATTGTTAAAACTTTAAAAATCTTCTTGTCCAAAAGTACTGGCCCGATTTAAAAATTATTTTGCACAAATGTTCCTTGGGGCACCCTTTACCAATATTGTTTAAATATTTTTGATCCGTTGAAAAACATGGCCACCAGGGGGCGGAGCTTGTTTTCCTTATATGTGCATTGTTAAAACTTTAAAAATCTTCTTGTCCAAAAGTATTGACCTAAAAAGAGTAAAAACTTTGAAAACTATTGAAGTTCTATTAAATCAGGTGAGCGATATAGGGCCATCATGGCCCTCTTGTTTAAATTATCACAGCTTTTCCTTGGTAAATTACTAGTTGAACCAGTATCATTTATCATGACACCTCAGTTGTTATGCTATCCCCGGAAACCCAGAGTGACTTGGTCTATATTGTTCTGTTATATTTTGTGGAATAACTGGACTTTTCCCAACAATATCTCCCTTATAACTCAAACAAACCATATGTTGTGGGTACTCAATAGAATCATCTCACTGAGACGAATCCTTTTGGGTACCCATAACATAGGGTTTGAGTGTCCAATAAGGATTTTAGAACATGAAAAGTGCCCCTTATCTGGAGCTCTGGGAATAAACAATTCCATGAATATGCAGGAATTAGTAAAATGTCAATGGTGATGATACAAGTTGTAGGAATTCAGAGTGATGAGGGATATTAACCCCCTTTCCCTCATATAAACGCTTTCTAACTCCTCTGCAGCAGACAGCTTTTTAAAAACATGGCGACAACGGAAGAAATTGCTCAAAATGAGCAAGTTCTCAGCTCTATTCAATTATTGTACTTTCATATAAAGGGAGTTTCCAAACAATTGCGGGTATGTTTTCAAAGTTGTCTGCTGCAGAAGTGTTGTATGTGGGAAAGGTTAACCCCATTTCCCACATACAAATGCTTTCCGATGCCTCTGCAGCAGACAAACTTTTGCCACAATGTTTTCAACTTTATTCAATAATAATTCTTTCATTTTTGGAGAGTTTCTATATTTCTGACTTAATGTTTTCGAAGTTGTCTGCTGCAGATTTTCTGTATGTGGGAAGGGTTAAACCTTAAATATCATGATGTTAAACGGCCAACTTGTGAAGCCTCTTTTGTCTCCATGGCAGACAACTTAAATTAACCCTTTCCCTCATATAGACACTTTCTGACGCATCTGTAGCAGACGGCTTTTTGAAAACATAGTGACAAAAGAAGAAATTGCTCAGAACAAGCAATTTCTCCTTTTGCCGCAATGTTTTCCACTTTTATTCATAGGTTATCCATTCAATTATAGAGATTTTCTATTTTTTGACAAAATTTGTTCAAAGTCGTCTGCTGCAGAATTGTTGTATGAGGGAAAGGGTTAAGAACTATTTTTCTTCTCTTTGAACATTTATTTACTCATCATCAAAAATGAAACTTAAATGTTGTAGATGTTACATAACATGGATACAGTTTCTCATGTTTATTAAGCTTTATAACAGACTATCATGACATTCTTTACAAGTCAAAACAAAGGATTCTTCCTTAAAAAAAACCCAGAACAAAACAAACACAAAATCAACACATCTAAACATAAAGATGCAACAGGCTTTTTCTCTTTTGAATTGAAAACAATTTTAGAAAAGATCCAGATATTAAATCTGAATTATGTTTGAAAGAGATATTTTTATCCAGCAAGGAAAATCATTGTGCGAAAAGGAAAATTGCAATTACCTATGTTGTAATTAAATTCTATGAAAAATCTTTGAATCTTTGTTGTTGATTGTTCACAATTTTTTTTGAAATAATGTCATTGCATATCAGTCCTCTGTGTTTCAACTGAGTATTTTAGCATTTCCCTGATAGATTTTAAGTATTTCCCACATGCAGACAAAGTTCGATACCTCTGCAGCAAACAACTTTTGAAAACAATGTGGCAAAAGGAGAAATTGCTCACAATTTGAAATTTCTCCTGTTTAACTTTCACATGGATATATTAAGATTTTCATTACCCTCCTTCAGAATGTTTTATCTGTGAAGAATCTGAAACAAAAGCAAAGCCGACAATACAGACCCCAAGCAGGGTCATTTTGTACCGATGCATTATATTCACTGTGACCTTGACCTCCGACATACTTAACTGAAACAAAAACCCGTCCAAGCTCTCTTGACTATGAACCTTTGAATGAAGTATGAAGGAATTGCTTCCACAAAGGAAAGTGCTAGAGCGATGACGTTGTTTTTGACAGACCTGTGTATGAAGTACGAAGGAAGTCTGTCCACAGAGCTAGAGCAATGACATCATTTCATACAGAAGTAATATAGTCAGTGTGACCTTGACCTTTGATGTAGGTCAGTAAAACAAAATCACGTCCACAATCTCATGAAACTGAACCTGGGTATGAAGTATGCAGGAATTCAATCTACAAATGAAAGTGCAACGCCTTTTTGACAGACATATTATAGTTGCTATGACCTTGATCTTTGACCTAGGTGGCTGAAACATGTACACGTCCAAGTTCATGACAATGAACTTGTGATGAAGTATGAAGGAATTCCGCCCAAGAATGAAAGGGCTAGAGGGATCACATTGTTTCATACAGACATATTATAGTCATTTTGACCTTTGACCAAGGTCAGTAGAACCACTCATCCAAGTTCTCTGGAAATTAAACCTGTGTAAAAAGAATGAAACAATTGCTTCCACAAATGAAAGTGCTAGCGCAATGACATCATTTTGAACAAAAGTATAATAGTCACTGTGACCTTGACCAAAGTCAGTGAAATGCAAACTTGTACAAGGGTCAATGCTTGTGAACATATATGGCAAGTCTAAAATGAAGTCACTAGAGCAATGAACTTATTGAAATGGGAGCTGGTACAAGAGACAATGCTTGTAAACACTTGTGTGATGTTTCATAAATATCTGATAAGGTATGAAGTCACTTGAGCGATGACTTCGTTAAAACAGGTACGTACTGGCATATCCCTGTGATGACCTATTCATAAGGGGATAATAAACATAATGTAGTAGATTAATCCTTTGTCCAACACAGAAGACTTTCCAATGCCTCTGCAGCAGACAATTTTTGAAAAATGGTGGGAAAAGGAGAAATTAATTGAAACAAGCAATTTCTCTTTAATTTACAATGCTTTGACTTCAACTGCCTCAACCAATTTTGTGAAGCTTGTCCCACCACCATATAGAGCAATGCAAAGCAACGCTTATGGGCTGCCGACCTGACTCTATACTGTTGGCTCCTTAACTTCGGTTATGTCTTTATCTGGCTATTCCTAGAATTGGCTATGGACCTAGAAATTACAAGCTGCTCCAGTCAATTTAACCTTTTCCCACTTGCAGACACATTCCAATGCATTTGCAGCAGACGACTTTTGAAAACATTGTGGCAAAAAGAGAATTGCTCATGATGAGCAATTTCTCTTTTTGCCACGATGAGCAATTTCCCCGGTTGTCACAATGTTTTCAACTCTTTTTAATGATTAACCTCTCATTTATGGAGATATTTCACATTTTTGACAATATTATTATTTTCGATGTCGTCTGCTGCAGAATTGCCTAAATGAAACATTACAGGTTGTTCCTAATAGCCAATACTTACATAAATAGAATAATGTACCAAAACTCAATTTCAAGCTGAGACTGCACTATTAGTTTGTTTGAACACTACAGTAGTTACAGAGGAGTACATGCATGTCATGTCTTACAATTTGTAAATGGAAAGAATTTATGCCACTTAACATGTACCCCGTGATAAATCACTTGAGCCATGGCTTTGATAAACCAACTTTCGACACATTCAACCATCGAAGACAAAGATAAACCTGTGACACTGTGCATCTTGTCAGGGCATCTGGTCATACAAGAATTCTAGAAGCACCTGGAGAATGTTTACGACCATAAAAACTGCAAAATTATTTCCTTTGGTCCAGTAAAACAACCAACGATTGGTTCTATACAATTCGAAAAATTGACAATCACAGCTTCTCTATCTTGTTTATATATTATATGTAGGTTATCTTACTTGTTTTATAACAAACAATTTGGTAAGCAACAATTTGATTGGCTGAGGCAAAGGTCAATCTGAACCGACCTTTATGGGGCAGTCATCAGATCTATATACGAGTGAGCCAAGTTTAAGTTTGGTTTTAATGAGCAGCAATAACACAGTGGTATATGAGCGTGAATGAAAACAGTAGGTTCTTCACTTATACTCTTTAGAAGAACAGAATTTGTTAACCCTTTCCCTCATACGACAATTCTGCAGCAGACGACTTTGAACGTATTTTGTCAAAACATAGAAAATCTCCATAATTGAATGGATAACCTATGACAAAAAGTGGAAAACATTGTTGCAAAAGGAGAAATTGCACGTTTTGTGCAATTTCTTCTTTTGTCACAATGTTTTCAAAAAGCCGTCTGCTGCAGAGGCGTACGAAAGCGTTTATATGAGGGAAAGGGTTAATGAGAAGATGTGAACACTTGTATTGGTTTACACACTAATTAACACAAACTTCTAATCCCTTCTCTTGTCACAGACAAGTTAAGTTGTTTTTATCAGCAGAATTTGTTTTGAAAACATTCTGGGAGCAGGAGAAACTACTCAAAACAAGCAATTCTATTTTTCTACAATCTTTTCAACTCTGTATCAAAATCATGCGTATTTTTAACTTGTCAGATCTATCTTTATATGTTTCTACTTTGATATTCTGAAAATCTACAACATTAACCCCCCCTTCCAACATATATGTACAACAAATCTGCTGCACATGACTTTGAAAACATCTAGGTTAAATATGGTAAAAAATCTATAATTGAATGGATAACTTTTGAATATAGCTGAAAACATTGTTGCAAAATGGGAAATTGCTCATGATGAGCAATTTCTCCTGTTTGCAACAATTTTTTCATAAGTTGTCTGCTGCAGAGGTTTTCAGAAAGCATCTGTATGTGGGAAAGGGATTACAATTATGTATCAGGTAAAACAGGTGAAGACTCACTGAAATTGCCACCATTATAGATCCAGATCACGCTGCGACTCTGTGCAGTCTGATCTGAATCTGTATTGTTATCAAATAGGCCGGAGAATCATTCAAGTAGCCTCTGACATACCATTAGTCTGTTTAGATCAAAAAGCATTTTTCAAAGGATTTTGCAGAGCATGACTCACATTGAAAAGTAAATACCTGATAGTACTTTTTGCCTGTGCATCAGATCTTAACCCTTTACCTCATACGACAATTCTGCAGCAGACGACTTTGAACATATGTTGTCAAATAATGGAAAATCTCTATAATTGAATGGATAACCTATGACTAAAAGTGGAAAACATTGTGACAAATGTGCAAATTTGTGCAATTTCTTCTTTTGTTACTATGTTTTCAAAAAGCTGTCTGCTGCAGAGGCGTCAGAAAGCGTCTATATGAGGGAAAGGGTTAAGCCTTACCCACATATAGACATTTTTCTGACACATCTAGCTGTAGTGGACGACTTTTGAAAACATTGTGACAAAAGAACAAATTGCTAAAAATGAGCAATTTCTCCATTTTCCGAAATGTTCTCAACCTTTTCCCGTGTAATTATTCCTTTATTTAACACAGATTTACCGTATTTTGTTAACATGCTTCAAAGACGTCTGCTGCAGATTTGTTGTATGTGGGAAAGGTTTAAAGTAACAAGAATAAGACAAGTGAAATTAAAGTAGCCTTAAATAATGATCTCGGCAAGACAATTCAGAGGTGTAGCAAGGCTTTTGCTCTGTGAGAGTGGTGTTTTACGCTGCTTTTAACAAATTTACCAGTTATATCACATCATTTCCTAGGTAATTTACCAGCCGACTACTCCATTGATCTTGACACCAGTGAGGCTGAACCTTGAAACCCTGAGAGCCAGGGAGGGCAGCCATTACTACCATTTTAAAAGCCTGTAGATTGAACCCCACAACCTCCTGATCCAAGGCAGACACTCTACCCCTACAGCATTGAATAGCAGAGGTTTTCCTACAAAATCTCTCTTATTATTACTCAATTAAACCCTATGATGTGGGTTTGTAAAAATCTGGAGATCAAATAAAGATTTAGGAACATGAAATAAACCCCATATCTGTATCTCTGATTCAAATAGAAACTAGAATTGTATTCATAGGACATAGACACCAGTAACCCTATCCAATACCTCTGCAGCGGATCACTTTCGAAAACATTGTGACAAACAGAGAAATTTCTCCTTTTGCCACAAGGTTTTCATCTTTTTTCAGTATTTGAACTTTCATAAGTAGAGATTTTCCTTGTTTTTGACTGAATGTTTTGTTGAATGTGTGAAAGGGTTAAAAGCCTACGAATATAAATTTATTTATATAGGTTTATTATTGCCTGTCCAAGTTAGGCCCAAAAGTCTGGTTTAACTTTGTAGATGCGTAAGACATACCTCAATCCTTTCATACATACAACAAATCTCAAACAGAGGATTTCTAGGCAAAGGTCTTGTAACACTATAGATCAAAATATATTCATTGACTAGAGTTAAAAACAGCGTGGCAAAAGGAGAAATTGCTCATTATGAGCAATTTCCCCTTTTGCCACAATGTTTTCAAAAATTGTCTTCTGCAGGTGTATCAAAATGCTTCTGTAAGTGGGAAGGGGTTAAGTACACAACTAAACAATCTGATTTAAAACATATGTATTCTAATTAAGTTTTCAGACTCTATGTAACTATGTAGATTATTATTGTTCAAATGGATGACACAAATATCTGTGATGGACAGAAAAAAAACAGACAAAAGTTGTCGTCCCTGTCTCACAAAAAACAGAAACTCCTGACTATATTCAGTTCTGTGGTCCTTTTGATCTATCCATAGCACTTTCTGTACGGCTGTCACAAAGGTCAGTCCATTTTTTTCCATTTTATAAAATGTTCATTTTACGGAAGTCAGTTTATGTCACGTGTTTCGTTTAAGAGCATGCGGTCTGACACGAGCATAACTGGTTGGCACCTCAGCAACAAATGCTCTAAATCTATACTCCATTTCTTTCCGTCGAGTCATCAGTTCTCTGTGCAGTGATTCAGCCTGAAGTGAGAGGAAGAGAACATTATTTATAAATCTAACTGATATCGCTTGCTCAGAAACATGAGATAAAAAAAAAATTGCTCATGAGAAATTTCTCCTTTTGTCACAATGTTTTCACATGTAGTCTGCTTGTGGATGCTGCAGACAGACAGAACAGAATGATTAAGGACATTTGTCTCTGAAATACCTCATCTTACGATAGATGGTAGATTAGAAATATGCAACACACAGTATAGTGACAATTTATAATGATCACAGAAATATGCAACACACAGTAGTGACCATTTATAATGATCATAGAAACACACAGTAGTGACAATTTATAATGATCATAGAAATATGCAACACAAAGTTGTGACATTTTGTAATGATCATAGAAATATATATGCAATACACATAAGTCACAATTTAGTTAATTCTGCACAGCCAGGGTAAACAAAAACTAAATAATGATTGAATGTGACAATTTATAATGAGTATCAGAGAAAAGAGTAAAGCAACAATAAATTGAATTTTAATCAGTTCAGGGGCAATGTGGAATCCCTTGGAAAAGACCACCTGTGTCTGAATTTTCCTTTGAGCATTTGGAAAAAACTCATACGACCATGTTACTATAAATAGCTTCTCTATATGGTATTATATCGTTATGGTATATGAAACATGCTATTTTTAGAATATGAAATAATGCTATTATTAGAAACAGTTTTTCAAAAATATAAACTCAGACGCCTGTGAATGGACTGATCCAGAATCTGTAGTCTTTTGACAGGGGTACCAGTATATGAATTTGTCTGTATACGGAAAAAGAACACGGAACCAAGCTAGCCTTTAACCCTTTCCCACACACATTCTGACATATATGTAGCAGACGCCTTTTATAAACATTTTGGCTAAAAATGTGTTCAACTCCATTCATTCAATAATTGCTGTATGATTTATAGAGATTAATAATACATTTATCTCAAGGCAGTCAAAGTTGTCTGCTGCAGTTTTGATGTGTGTGGTAATTGTTCATGTAAATCTACCAATAACACCAACCTTCTAAGTTCTATCTATTCTATGTTCTATATATCTCAACAACACAGACAAGTCAATTAAACAAACACAATGTGGACAAACAAAAGGAGATAAAATGTTTTTTGCATGAGATTTGTTGACTGTTTTCTTCTATCTGTTACCAAAGAGGTCTTATTGACAACTTTTGAAAACACCCTGGCAAAGGAAGAAATAGCTCATAATGATTATAAATCAAGTTTCCTATCTCGGGTTAATTTGATTTTTTTTTTTTTAAAAGTTATCTACTGCCAAGGTGTTTAAGGCATCTATAAAACAATTATAGCAATTTTGCCAATTTTAAAGGGCCATAAAGGGTTTTCGAAAGGAACCGAGCTCTCCTGTATATCTAGCTTAGCTGTATAAGTTGGATTTCGAAAGATACTGAGCATTCATGGATATTTAGCTACTGAATAAGTTTGGTAAACATCGGATAATAAATGAAGGCTTTATCGTATTCACAAGAAATTGTGGACAGACGACGGACGAAGGGCGATCACAAAAGCTCACCTTGTCACTACTATACGTGACAGCTGGTGAGCTAAAAAGAGCCTTGAAATGGATTGACCTTACTGAAATATACCAGGTTTAAAACAATTGTCTACTTTTTCTGAATTTGGTCTTTGCATGGCAATGATCGACATCTTTAATCAAATGCTGTTCAAATGCTAACATACTTAAAGCCTGAACATGTTTAATTTTTCATAACATAAAATAACATACACTTTATTCACGCTGTAATGGTTACATTATACATGGGGATATGAAAAAGAAATTCCCAGTTTGGTTATTTAACATAAACATTAACTAGCAAATATGATAGAACAGATTAAATGTTATAGTAATATAGCAGTTAAAAATCTTTGTGATCGGGGAAATTCTCATCATTGCAGCATCATTAGTAAGCACATTAAAGTAGATGCTGAAGCTATTAAGTCTTAGGTTGTCATGAGAAATTGATTTTCTATTTAACCCTTTCCCACATACAGGAGATTTCTGACGCCTTTGCAGCAGAGAACTTTTTAAAAACATTGTGACAAAATGAGACATTTCTCTGCTCATTAGGAGCAATTTCTCTTTTTGCCATAATGTTTCCAAAATTCATCTGCTGCAGAGGTGTCAGAAAGCATAATGTAAGAGGGAAAGGGTTAAAAAGTTAAAATAACAAGAGCACCGCGTACGGCACAGACGCTCGACTGATAGGGAGAAAAAAAAAAAAAAAAAATGAGCTAAACAAAAAACCTTAACCGGACGACCACGCCGCCACCGACGACGACCACACCAGGGTCATGACAATAGCTCTCGTTTCAAAAGTCGAGCTAAAAATGGTTAAGATAAGATAACTATTTTTTATAGGAAATACAAAATGTTATTCCTATGTTTAGCCCGATACTGATATGGTTTCTATTCAACTAACATAATATCAAACTACTTGGAACCATTGTGAATGAATTAATGAATGAATAAATTAACATATTTATGGATGAGTGAACAAAATAATAGATGAAGAAAAAAATATAAAGAAACATATAAAATAAATAGGTGTACATATTTAACAGAAGATTTTTTTCAATAAAGATAAAGCTGTGAATATTGATTTCATGTCATGTCAAAAGGTTATATAACTTGATATGAGCCGTCCCACGAGAAAACCAACATTATGGCCTCTGCGTAATGTATCGATCCAGATCCGCCTGTGCAGTCTGTGCAGACTGATCTGGGTCAACACATTCCGTCTCAGGAGGATTGGTATAAGAGGTATGGAGTAATGATTTTTGAAACAGAAAATCCACAGACGGCGAAAATTGGCTGTCCGGATTAGACTGCATGGCATGCATAGGCTGATCTGGGTCGATACTTTACGCAGGGTCCACAATGTTGGTTTTCTTGCGGGATATCTCATATATTGAATCTTGTCCGTTTGAAAAAAGATGTTTGTTAAACATTATGCCCCACTTTTATTATTCAAGGTCACTGTGGCCTTGACATTTGAACCAATAACCTCACAATCACAAGGGGTCATCTTATGGTCATGCACAACCCCCCTGCCAAGTTTGAGTACTGAAGGGCCAAGTATTATCGAGTTATAAATCAGACAAGCTTTGGTCTACCGACGAAAAGACCGACCAACATGTGCAAAACAATATGCCCCCTCATCTTCAAAGGCTCATTATGGTTTATTTGATAAATCAGGCATTTAACCCTTTCCCTCATATAGACGCTTTCTGACGCCTCTGCAGCAGACGGCTTTTTGAAAACATAGTGACAAAAGAAGAAATTGCACAAAACATGCAATTTCTCCTTTTGCCACAATGTTTTCCACTTTTTGTCATAGGTTATCCATTCAATTATGGAGATTTTCTATGTTTTGACAAAATACGTTGAAAGTCGTCTGCTGCAGAATTGTCGTATGAGGGAAAGGGTTAAGGCTGTTTTCTACACTTTATCAACAGAGCTCCAGATAAGAAGAGTATTTCACATCCCCAGATCATTATTTGACCATCAAACCCTATGCTGTGGGTTCTTTTGAGTACTCACAACATAGGATTTATAAGAGAGAGATATGGTTGGGAAAAGACCAGTTCACTCCTCCTTATCTAGTCCGCTGTATCAAATCATATCATAGCCAAAGTTCATTTCTTTATAATGACTGGGTTAATTATTTCCAACATGCAACAAATCCGCAACAGACGACATATGCAAAATCTCTACCAATGAAAATATTTTTATTGAATAGTTGAAAACTTTGTGGCAAAAGAAGAAATTGCACTTTCTTCTTTGGCCATAAATATTTCCAAAGTTGCATGTGGGAAAATGTTAAACACAATATCTATTAATTATTATTCTTTTCCATAAAAGTAATAAGAAAACTATTTAGATTCATGAAAATTATAAATCCATTTTGATGATGATAATTCTGTATCACACTAAAAAAGATGAACAAATATTCTTTATGTGCTTCATTCAATTGTTTCACACCTGTGGTCCAAAGAGGTGTCACATGCCGGTACACATTCTAACATTCCTATAAATACAAGCAACAACTACTTGAGCATCAACACACAATTTACATTATGAAAAGAGGAGAATTTCCACCTTTTCCCATAATGTTTTTAATTCTGTATCAAAATAGCCCTAAGAAAACCCACCACAGGGCATTCAGGATAAGTGTAAGTCCAAATAAACCAGTGTATCTGCCAAGTTTAACCCTTTCCCTCATACAACAATTCTGCAGCAGAAGACTTTGAACACATTTTGTCAAAAAATAGAAAATCTCTATAATTGAACGGATAACCTATGACTAAAAGTAGAAAACATTGTGGCAAAAGGAGAAATTGCTCGTTTTGAGCAATTTCTTCTTTGGTCACTATGTTTTCAAAAAGCTGTCTGCTGCAGGTGGCGTCGGAAAGCGTCTATAAGAGGGAAAGGGTTAATCTGGCTCTGCACTGTTTAACAGTAAATGAAAGACTTCTAGAAACACCCAGCTATCACTATCTGTTCGGATCAGATTTCATTATATACCTGCACATTTTCCGCAAAAACAATTACATGTAGATCATTATGTGCAGTTCAAACACAACAAATTAAAATTCCAATTTGAATATGTGTAAAATAAAGTTCCAAATATGGTAATGGTACGTCACTAAAATATGAGGTAACATCATTAAAATATGCTTACACACCAATTTCATGTGTAAAATATGTTATTTCTTTATTAAGCATATAGAAATTTGTATTTTTTCTTTCTTTATTCAGTCTTAAAAGTTATACATGGTATATGATAAAGTTATGTTACAGCAGCGATACAGGTTTTAGTTCTGTCTAGGAGGGGCACAGACAGTTTAACATCTCTCTTGACCTTCGGTCCTGTGAGATATCAATTGTCGACGCCCCTGGTAGTACAATACAAAAACATGTATCGCTACTGCAACATAATATTCCCTTTGTATGATTGCGCTGGCAGATCTTTATCTACACTGTTTGTGATACGACTATGGTTGGTTTTCCTGGAGCACTTCTCTAATACACAATACTAAACCATTACATGTATGAACTAAGTTGCAGTACAGACTACGGGTGGGTGGAGGTTTTACTTACAACATGTTCTGTACCAGTGTAAACATTGCCTTATTAAGGGCCATGGTGTACAAGACTGGGCCCATATTTATGGGTAAAACTACCCTTTTGGGAGCGCCCTGAATTAATGGTTAGACATGTTAAACAGAGTTAGAAATAGAACTACACCTAACCCTTTCCCACATACAACCAAATCTGCGATAGAAAACTTTAAAACATCTAGGTAAAAATATGGATTTATTTTGATAAATGAAATCATAACTAGAATTGTTTTTGCAAAAAACAGATGTCTCCCCTCAAATATCTGTCAAAATCTCTCAAAACATTCCAACCTATAAATTTGGGACAGATATGGAGCGGACACGAAATAAAGCCTCAAACCTTTGACCTTCAAGCGTGACCTTGACATTGACCCTATATTGTCGAGACGCGGGTTCTGCACATAGCCTTGATGAGGTAAACATGTGACCCAAGTTTCATGAAAATCCTTCAAGCCGTCTGGGAGATATGGAGCGGACACGAAATAAAGCCTCAAACCTTTGACATTCAAGCGTGACCTTGACCTTGACCCTATATTGTCGAGACGCAGGTTCTGCACGTCGCCTTGATGAGGTGAACATGTGACCCAAGTTTCATGAAAATCCTTCAAGCCGTCTCGGAGATATGGAGCGGACACGAAATAAAGCCTCAAACCTTTGACCTTCAAGTGTGACCTTGACCTTGACCCTATATTGTCGAGACGCGGGTTCTGCACGTCGCCTTGATGAGGTGAACATGTGACCCAAGTTTCATGAAAATCCTTCAAGCCGTCTGGGAGATATGGAGCGGACACGAAATAAAGCCTCAAACCTTTGACCTTCAAGCGTGACCTTGACCCTATATTGTCGAGACGCGGGTTCTGCACGTCGCCTTGATGAGGTGAACATGTGAGCCAAGTTTCATGAAAATCCTTCAAGCCGTCTTGGAGATATGGAGCGGACACGATTTCGGACAGACGGACAGACAGACAGACAGACAGACGCCCAGGACAAAAACAATATATCTCCCCTGTATACAGGGGGAGACATAATTATTGAACAGAATTAAAAGATGGTGGCAAAAGAAGAAATTGCTCTTGCTGAGCGATTTATTCTTTTGCCAAAATGTTTTCAAAATTAATCTGCTGCAGACACATGAAACAGTGGTTGCATGTGAGAAAGGGTAAACTCATTTCTCTGGAACAGATCATGAAATAGATACTTTGTGAGAAAAGAAGAAATTGCTGACAAAGAGCAAGTTCTTTTTTCTCCCCACTATGTTTAAAAATTTTTTTTATTTGTATTGACATTCTAAGCTTTTATCCAGATGGTTTAGAAATGTAAAGGTTGATACAAAATATCATATAACCTACATTTAATTAGTTTGAAAAAGAAATGACCCTTGTCCTGTCATATGCCTATGGTTATGATGCCCTATCTTGGTTGTCATAGGTCAATATAAACACTTTCCCAAATACCTCAAGTCAGCATAAGATGACTTTGAATATATTTCGGCAAAAATATGAGTATGAATAGAGTTAACAAGAGGGTCATGATGGCCCTGGAATTGCTCACCTGAGTTATGCAATGTGATTTGTGTGAAATGTGTGGTCAAAGAAATGTTTATGGTTTAGTTAGTATTTCAAATTCAGACATTTTTTTCTTTTTGAGATAATTTTCTAAATGTTATACTCTGGGTGTTAAGGGTAAAACAGCTTCAGCCCCTGTTGGCCAGTTCTTTTGAGCAATTACCATGACTTAAAGATATCAAGGAAGGGGATCACCCAAGGAACAAGTCTACACAATTATTCAAAAGTCAGTCTGTTAATTTAGAAAGAGATGGTTTTTAAACTTTTCACTATAGCCATATGTGGCAAAATAAACCCATCCCCTGGAGTCCATGTTTTTCTACAAATCATTATGGCTTGAAGGAAACTGATAGAGGGTCACTCAAGGAACATTTCTACAAAATGTTGTGATATTGCCCATATACTATAGGAGGAGAAGATTTTTGAAGTTTTTCTACAGCCATAGCCCTATTGGCAGCCATATTTTTTCGACCAATCTTTATGGCTTGAAAGATTTGATAGAGGGTCACCCGAGGAACATTTATACAAAATTATTTGAAAATCACCAAATCAGTTTGAGAAACGACTTTTTTAAAGAAATTAAAAAAAAAAGAATTTGGTTGCCATTGAAATCAGAATATGCACGGACCCTAACAAATTTAAGGAATTATGGTTAGGCCACTGAGAGGATGCTTGCTGTGAAGTTTCATTCCAATTGACCCTATAATTATGGAGGAAAAGATGTTGATGGATGACAGACAAACGGCGATCACAATAACTCCTTTTGCCACAATATTTTCAAAAGTTGTCTGTATATAGTATGCAGGCCAACTATGCTCTTCAGCTTTTTCAAGGTTATCTTATAAAGTTGGCTGAAGCAGGAAAAAGGTCAAAGGTCAACTGTTAATTGTTAAAAATATGCAGATTCTATACAGTGGATTCCAGAGCTATTTACAAAACTTATAAATGCAAAAGTATGCCTATGAACACTTTGCTGATATAGAAATGGATAATTTCTGTTTAACCTTTTCCCTCATACAACAATTCTGCAGCAGACGACTTTGAACATATTTTGTCAAAAGATAGAAAATCTCTATAATTGAATGGATAACCTATGACTAACAGTGTAAAACATTGTGGCAAAAGGAGAAATTGCTCGTTTTGAGCAATTTTTTCCTTTGTCACAATGTTTTCAAAAAACTGTCTGCTGCAGAGGCGTCAGAAAGGGTCTATATTAGGGAAAGGGTTAAGGGTTACAAATATCTATATAGTATATAACTTTTTAAATATTTTAAACAAGAGCCCTTTCCCGATATATGTATAAAATAGATACATGGCTGTTTTATATTTCCCATTATTTATACATGTAATTGTTTTATGGGTTTCCAAAATGTTGAAATTGAATTGAAAATTGACTGTGACAAATTAAACCTGTCCTCCAAATTACATAAATTGAGGAGGACTTCTGTGGTGATCAAGCTATGGCCAAGATATTATTACCGTATTCATGGTGGTCAAGTTTGGTTAAGATCAGATCAGGATTGTTCAAATTAGAGAGTGGCCAAAATTCGCCAAATAAGAGCCTTCTGACTGTCTTGAACAATTATTGATTGACTGTTTGGTGTTTTAACCCCCTTGCAACAACTAGTCAGTCGTAATGGTAACCCTGTAACCCTGAGCGCCACGGAGGGCAGACATTACTACCAGTTTTAATTCTTTGAAATGACCTGGCCGGGGATTGACCCTTGACCTCCCGCACCATAGGGGGATGCACTACCACTACACTACACGGTGGACAATTAAATTTGTAATCCAAGTCAACCTATTGATATTATGAAAAAATAATTATGACCTAGTTTTGAAGACTTAATCAGGATTGTTCAAGTGGATGACAGGATAAAGCGAATTTAGACAAAACTTATATATCAGGGGCCATAACTTTGGAAAGTTCATTGTCATCAAACTAATTATCAAAGTGGAAAGTTCATTGTCATCAAACTAATTATCAAAGTTGTATGTTTAATATGTGATCAAGTTTGGTGACGATCTGATAATGATTACTTGAGTAAGGTAACAGACAAAATTGTGACAACCAAACACCAAACTACCTTTCACAGTTGTTCCCATAATACATCCAATCAAGATGATCATATAAATATAGACTTTGTTTTACAATGGAATCCAATGTCATAATCAAATAGAAGAAGATACATCTTGTGAAAAGACATAAACAATGGTACAGCATATTGACAGTACACTGACTTAGTTCTTGTTATTAAAAGTTAGAAAAAGTATCAAAGTACACATACACAAAACATAGAAAGATAAACACACTTGGCGCAGACATAGAGAGTGATTAATATATTATAAATTGTAAGAACTTTCTTCAAAGCATGACAGAAACTGTAAGAGACATGTATTTATATGTCTACAACAGAAAGAATATAGAGAAGTGATCCTTTAGTGATCCTTTAGTGCTACCTTGTCAAACAGACAACACAATTACTTATCATAGGATATTTTTGAGGGCCCATGTTAAAACAGATTAATCTGTGCAATTTGATCCAGATCTACATTGTTCAACAAGTAGTCGCTAAAGCTTTCAAGGGGCTTCTGACAAATAAGTATATATATGGATCATATACCAAGAAAGTGATGACTAACTTAATCTACATTTTAAAACAAATTTGGCTTTGTTTGTTTGTTTAAGTTTCATTTCATGGCTTAAAAGAATAAGAGAAATTGCCTGTTTATTGCAATTTCTACTTCATAATGCACAATATTTACAAAAGTTAACTACTTTGTATTAGAATTTTCCTTCTAATTTCCAAGATATTACATCCTTTTCTTCAGACTATTTCAAAGCAGATTTTATTTAACTTGGTTTATACACCATTTTCCACATTATTTCCTTAATATAACAGCAGCAGTTCACTTATTCACGATCCCTGGACAAAACAAACCAGAACTAGGCTAGGAGATGCTTCTTTCCCAAGGGAACTCTTCCATGACTGCAGTGACTGGGGATCAATCCCGGGATACCAAGTTTCAAATCTGCGAGGCTAACCTTTCAGTCATGGTGGATACATTTTAACCCTTTACCCCATACAACAATTCTGCTGCAGACGACTTTGAACATATTTTATCAAAGAATAGAAAATTGCTATAATTGAATGGATAACCTATGACTAAAAGTGGAAAACATTGTGGCAAAAGGAGAAATTGCTTGTTTTGAGCAATTTCTTCTTTTGTCACTATGTTTTCAAAAAGCCGTCTGCTGCAGAGGCGTCAAAAAGCTTCTATATGAGGGAAAGGGTTAAAGCAGATATTACTTAAATTATCATAATTATGCCAACAGTTAGAATTATTAGGTCATCTTTCTTAGAACATTCAAAGAGACAGAAACAAATAAAACTCTTCAAGCACAAAGTTAGTTTTAAAGATTCAAGGATCATCAAGATAAAAGATTGAAGTAGTTAATTTCACAATCACATTGACATGCATGCACAGGAGTTAACCCACTACCTGATAAAGCTATCTTTAACCCTTTCCCACATATAGACGCCTTCTGTCGCATCTGCAGCAGACAACTTTTGAAAACATTGTCACAAAAGAGGAAATTGCTCAAAACAAGCAATTTCTCCGTTTGCCACAACGTTTTCAACTTTTTTCAGTAATAATACCTACAATTACAGAGATTTTCCATCTTTTTGAGTAGACATTTTCAAAGTCGTCTGCTGCAGATTTTCAATACATTAAGTTAAAAATATTGAAACTCTCTATAAATGATTGAATATTTATTGAATCAAGTTGAATAATTGAGGCAAAATATGAGCAATTTCTCCTTTTGCCAACATTTTTTCAAAAGTTGTCTGCTGCAGAGGTGTCAGAAAGCATCTGTATGTGTGAAAGGTTAAATTTTTCAAATTGCAAACATCTCTGATTAACTGAGCAAAGTGTACAGCACTTTGAAAAGGATCAGTTGTTCCTTCTGGGCAATTTTCTATTTCCAATGATGTTTTCAAGTTATCTGTTGTTGCAGGTGGGTAAAGAAAGAAGAAAAGAGAAATAGTTTATTGGTTTCACTTAAAGTCTTTTGTTAGAAGATGTTTCTATATACAATGGTTTCCAATTAATTGCAAATTTGATAATTGCAAAATTATGTTTATTTGCAAAATGATTAATTAATATGATGATTTTTTTACAAAAAGAAATTAACTTTTTCAGATTTGCAAAAACATTATCATGCATAAATATATATGCAGCAGACTTCTATTAAAAACATTGTGGCGAAAGAAGGTATTGCTTATCATGAGCAAATTTCTACTTTTTACACAATGATTCAAATTTTGTTCAATAGAATATTACTTCATTTATAGACTTTACCATATATTTGCCTAGTCATGTTTTCAAAGTAATCTGCTGCAGATTTGCTGTATTTAGGGAAAGGCTTAAAAATGTTTTCCATGAAACGCAATTAAGAGGAAACTAGTACAATAGCTGTGAGAACAGAAAGGCTTTAGTGAGACTGCAAATCGAAACAGGATCATCACAGTCCCCTTTATTTATAATACTTGAGCAGTGCTCCAGGAAAACTGAAAGTATATCTTTGACTTTTGTAGACAATATTCTGAATGCCAATATGCTATCGGATTCATATGCATATTGTTTAGCAAAAATTTTCTGTTACCTTCTGTAAATAAATTGTGACTAGTGCATATCCAGATTAGACTGCACATATGTGCAGGTTGATCTAGATCCACACTGGTAAATAATTCCCTTAGGTTGGTTTTCCTTAAAGCATGACTCAACTAATCTTTTTTATTGATGACATTTTTATTATTATCTAAGACTAAGTCAGTAGCATATATACTAATAAAACCCAACCTGTGGTCCAAGCTTTCAGTTCTGTGTATCTGCGTAACAAGTCTTTCTGCAGAAGTTTCACCTATTTACACCAAAGACAATGTGGGGTGGTGATGAAGGAAATAAAAAGATAGATGATGATAAACGATGACATAAAACAACATATAATAGCGACATTTTGGTACAATACAAACATGTAACACAATATTCGTGCTTATATTGGTGCTAGATTAAAAATGGTGTGTTGTTCAGAGGCTTATATATTTAACCCTTTCCCATCTGCATCTGCAGCAGACAACTTTAAAAACATTAAAGCACAAATAAAGATAATATGTTCTAATGAAAGTGTAATTTTTCAATAGATTTAAAAACATTGTGACAAATGGGGATATTGCTCATAATGAGCAATTTCTCCTTTTGTCACAATTTTTTCAAAAGGAGTCTGCTGCTGAGGCATCAGAAAGTGCCTGCATTTTGAAAAGGGTCTACGGGGAGATTAGTCTTTCATATTACAGTGTATCCAACCAAACACTATGTTGAGGGTACTCAATAAAATCACTTTGATGAGACAGTATTTATTAATACAAACAACATCAGCTTCAAGGATAATATAACAATTGAACCCTTTCCCGAATGTAAACGCATTTTGATGCCTCTGCAGCAAATGACTTTTGAAATCATTATGTCTAATAAGAAATGGCTCAAAATGAGCAATTTCTTTTTGGCACAATGTTTTCAACACTATTAATAATTAATAATTATACTTTCATTCATAAAGATTTATAGAGATTTTTTGCCTGTGGCAGATTTGTTGTGTGAGGGAATGGGTTAAGAACATGAAATATGCCATTTTGTTAAGAACCCTGCTGGATGTAAATATCTGAAACTGAATATGTATGACAATGACAAACTAGAAATATCACTGAAGATGATAAATACCCCCAAAACAGCACCTTGACTCAAAATATGGTTTACGACCGACCAACAAAAGGGCCATAACTCTGTAAACAAGAAAAAGTAACAAAGGGCAATAACTCTGTATTTAGATTAAATAGAGTTATGGTTTCTGTACACTGCACTTTCTCTCAATGTGTTGTATCATCCTATGAAGTTTTATTAAATTCCAACAATTAGTTTTAAAGTTATGCTCCGGACAAGACTCTACGAATATGAAAAAGTAACAAACGGCAATAACTCTGTCATTATGTAAAGTAGAGTTATGTTTCTTGTACACTGCACTTCCTCTGATTATGCTCTACCATTATATGTAGTTTTATTAGATTCCATCTATTAGTTATTAAGTAATTCTACGGACAAGAAAAAGTAACAAAGGGCAATAACTCTGTATTTAGATAAAATAGAGTTATGGTTCCTGTACACCGCACTTCCTCTCAGTGTGTTGTATCATCCTATGAAGTTTAATTAAATTCCAACAATTTGTTTTAAAGTTATGCTCTGGACAAGGCTCTACGAATAAGAAAAAGTAACAAAGGGCAATAACTCTGTAATTATGTAAATTAGAGTTATGGTTCTTGTACACTGCACTTCCTCTGATTATGCTCTACCATTGTATGCAGTTTTATTAGATTCCATCTGTTAGTTATTAAGTAATTCTCCGGACAAGAAAAAGTAACAAAGGGCAATAACTCGGTATTTAGATTAAATAGAGTTATGGTTCCTGTACACTGCACTTCCTCTCAATGTGTGGTATCATCCTATGAAGTTTTAATAAATTCCAAGAATCAGTTTTAAAGTTATGCTCTGGACAAGACTCTACGAATAAGAAAAAGTAACAAAGGGCAATAACTCTGTAATTATGTAAATTAGAGTTATGGTTCTTGTACACTGCACTTCCTCTGATTATGCTCTACCATTGTATGCAGTTTTATTAGATTCCATCTGTTAGTTATTAAGTAATTCTCCGGACAAGAAAAAGTAACAAAGGGCAATAACTCTTTATTTAGATTAAATAGAGTTATGGTTCCTATACACTGCACTTCCTCTCAATGTGTTGTATCATCCTATGAAGTTTTATTAAATTCCAACTATTAGTTTTAAAGTTATGCTCCGGACAAGACTCTACGAATAAGAAAAAGTAACAAAGGGCAATAACTTTGTATTTAGATAAAATAGAGTTATGGTTCCTGTACACCGCACTTCCTCTCAATGTGTTGTATCATCCTATGAAGTTTCGTTCAAATCCTATGTTGCATTGTTAAGATATGGTCCGGACAAAATATGGCTTCCGACCGACCGACCGACCGACAGACACAGTGACTCCTATATACCCCCCCAAAACTTTGTTTTTTGGGGGTATAATTATGATTTCACTATGTGTCATGGTGTTGGCATTTGAGGATGCTTTTTGGAATGATAACTTGACAACAGATAAAGAGAAATAGTACAATAAAAATTAACAACAAGAATTCAAAACGTCATGCAAACAGTATAACATAAGATCTTATACTTTCAAAGAGTTACTGGAGCAAGACATGTTATCCCACAGCAGTATAAATTTCTGTTACAAAAAAAAATGCGGAAAAACACACAATACCTCGTTAAAATACTCTAAAATTTCTCTTTCTATATTGCCTATATGATAAAAATGATCGTAATGGTAATTTGGGGAATTCCTCCCGTGTTACTATAAATAGCCTCTCTATACGGTCCATATAGTGTAATAATAATGACAAGGTGTTTTACCCACTTCCTCGATCCGGGCAATTATTTCTGCCGAAAAACGTCTAAACCTACTTGGTCTCAGGTAGAAACAGGTTCATAAATTATTTTTCTCATGACCCACCACATCAAAATTTGCCAACCGATCAATACGCCGGCGTTTTAAGGTAATTATTAATTTTGGAAATTTGCAGATAGCCTGACCGTCATGCGCTTAACATGCACTTCACTTTTCACAATAAAAACTTTGTCTGTGGGGGGAACAATGTAAACAATTAACTATAAAAGGTATCTCACCACTTCCAGTTCCTTTCTTGCAGCATCCATTTCGTTTTGAGGGGTTCCTTTTGGCATTTTGCGTCGCTCGTGCATATGTTGTGTGTGTGACTTAATACGCTTTTCTAGCTCTAAAATTCTCTGTGCTCTGTAATAGCAAAAAGATGAGTTGTATTATAACCTTTTTTCACATACAGACGATTTCTTACACCTCTGTAGCAGACGACTTTTGAAAACATTGTGACAAAAGGAGAAATTGCTCAAAACGATGATTTTCTCCTTTTGCTACAATGTTTTCAACCCAATTTAATAATTATACTTTCATTTATAGAGGTTTTCCACATTTGTGCAAAGATGTTATAAGAGTCATCTGCTACAAAATTACTGTATATGGGAAAGGGTTAATATGTGACGCTTTGCAAAAACAAACTGTGAGACATCTGCAACCGGTGTAGATCCAGATCAGCCAGCGCATCAGCACATCTGATCTGGCTTTACACTGTTCCCCAATTATTCATGGAAGACTTAATGAAATTTCCCTAAAGCAGTATCCATTTGGATCCTTACTACAGTTTAGTAGGTAGAGTTTGATCTTAATTTGTTCCCGTATACAACAAATCTGCAGCAGACTACTTTGTCAAAAATATTGAAACTCTCTGAAAATAAAGGAAAAACTATTGAATAATATTGAAAACATTGTGGCAAAGGTAGAAATTGCTCATTATGAGCAATTTTTCCTTTTGTCACAATGTTTCCAACTCTATTTTAATAATTAAACTCGCATTTATTGAGATTTTTCAGGTTTCTGCCAATTGATATGTTTTGAAAGTCTTCTGTTGCAGATTTGTTGTATGTAAGAAAGGAATAGCAGACTTACTTTTCTTCTTCAATCCTCTGTCTGGATGCCGGAGATACCTGACGTCTCACCTTCTCATGGGCTGACTTTACATCTTGCTGAAATATGTATAAAATTGAGATGTACTAGTTTGCCTTGCACTCTTTTACTGAAACATAACACTCTTGATGTGTCTGCGGCAGACAATTTTTGAAAACATTGTAAAGAAAAGTGAATAACAAATTGTAACAAGAAATGTCTTTCCTTTTCCACCTAAATTTTGTACTCAATTGTTCCAATTTTGTAATTTCAATTTTTCAATTCTTTCAATTTCTTTAGGAGACCATAGAACCACTTTATTAGGATGTATATATTCTGATAAAAAAAAACTTTGAACACTTTGCAGCATTGTGACTTTAAGAATGTTGATAAAAAGAGAGTTTGCTCATAGTAAGCATTTTGTCCTGGCCCATGAAAGTTTACAACTCTGTAACAATCTTAACCCTTTCCCTCATATAGATGCTTTCTGACGCCTCTGCAGCAGACAGCTCTTTGGAAACATAGTGACAAAAGAAGAAATTGCTCAAAACGAGCAATTTCTTCTTTTGCCACAATGTTTTCCACATTAAGTCATGGGTTATCGATTCAATTATAGAGATTTTCTATTTTTTGACAAATTATGTTCAAAGTCGTCTGCTGCATAATTGTCGTATGAGGGAAAGGGTTAAACTTCCAATTTAAAATTGTTGCTCCTTTTCTCCTGTATGCTTCCAAAGCCAATATCAGGTCAATATTATGGGTTATTGCATCAATATGGGAAAATATTGTGTTGGACGAGTTCCTTTGGCGGAGTTGCCCGAGCTTGGGAGGGCAGAACTCCGCCGAAGGAACGAGTCCCAACACAATAGATTCCCATTATCATGCAATAACTTTTTTATTGTATAATTTGATATTGGCTATGTAAAATTTGTTGTTTTGTTTGTTTTAAACACGTCACGAATTTAGAAAATTTACACTCGTTTTGGATTGTTTAGATAAATAAACATTAAAGATATATCGCGCAATAATACTCTCCTTTAAGATGGTTGCTAAGGTCGTGGAAAATATGATTTACGAACCGCCATTGTTGTCATCTCGAAATGTGAATCGTCGATAAAATGATGTGTAACGCCTTTTCTAACAGTGTTTTTCCTTAAGAACTTGTGTATTCTCTTATTTTTGTATTTACGCCGGGATATTTGTTTTTTTTATTACGATTTAGATGCCCCTTTAAAAGGGCCTTTTGACCTCGCAGTATGTTCAGTAAAGCGAACACTCATCTTTTATATACATATCGAGGGCATGGCGTGAAACGGTTGTACATAAATACCTATTTTGAAAACCCTGGTTTAGGGGCAATTTTGACCCCTTTGTAAACAATGCAAATTTAGGTGCCATTGCTCAGAATTTCCATTATTTACCAAGAAAAATGATTTAATGCTTATAAAGACTTTATGGCGAGGTGATTAACCTTGGTAACAAAATACAAATTTTAGTTACAACCGTTTCACGCCAAGCCCTCAATATAAAGGCTACTGCCTTGATAAACTTCACATCGGAGGATAACAAAACAAATCTGAAGACCTACCTTTAAAACAATCATTTGCTTACTCATCCTAGCAGTTATGAATCACTCATTATTTGTTGATACACTTATAATAGATCGTCAACGACAATCAAAACAACAATCAAGCAATATTATTGATGTACACGTCACATTATTACGTCAGAAACTACATAGTTATGTACTAGCACAGCTAACGCTATAAATAGACCAGATTGGGTTTTGTGTATGTCTATTGATTTTTCACTACGTGCCATCTATAAAAGATGTACCAAACAGTGTACTACAAACCGTATAAGCACAGCTTTTTCCTAGGACTATCAGAGAGTCAAACCTTGCGCAGATTACATTTGTAAACTGATTCAAGTCCCGTCTACATTGATACACAGCCTAAACAACACAGATGTTTTTTAATTCATTTATTTGTAAATATGCCTGATTAGTTGTTTTAACCATTTTGATGGCTTCACTTGCCTGCGATGCACTAAGCCCTGACAGTAACAAAGTAGGAGTAGAATCATGAAAGGTTGGATGAGAGCGCTTTGTAACGTTAGTGTATGGAAATAGTTCCGTCCTTAACATTACGTGAAAAAGATCTGAGTGCAATATCAATGCGTGCAATATCAACCTGTGCAATATCAACTGATATTGAATCCTTTTACCAAATGGAAAATAGAAGGAACAATATCAAAGTATACAATAAATAGGGAATATTATGTTGCAGTAGCATATTACAGGTTTTAGTACTGTACTACAAGGAGTATGGACAAATTTGATATCTTGGGAGACCGAAGGTCGATATAGATGTCAAATTGTCCACGGCCCTGAGTAGACAATACTACAACCTGTATCTCAACTGCAACATCATTTTCCTTTTATTATGTACCACGCATAACTTTTAACCCTTTCCCACCAGCAGACGCATTTTGATGCAATAGCAGCAGACAACTTTTTGAAAACATAGTGACAAAAGAAGAAATTGCACAAAACGTGCAATTTCTCCTTTTGCCACAATGTTTTCCACTTTTTGTCATAGGTTATCCATTCAATTATGGAGATTTTCTATGTTTTGACAAAATACGTTCAAAGTCGTCTGCTGCAGAATTGTCGTATGAGGGAAAGGGTTAAGACAGAATAAAGAATAACTATTACAAAATCCTATATTCTAAATTACGAAACATAATTTACACATGAAATATAATTTATGTTTGACTTTTTTAACCAGGCCCAACTACAACATTTTGAATGCCGTAAAATCATATTTTAATGACGTCACACAATATTTCAATGACGTCACAACATATTTCATATGACGTCACAGCATATTTCATTGACGTCACATCATATTTCGATGATGTCACAGCATATTTCAATGATGTCACAGCATATTTCAATGACATCACATCCTATTTGAGTGATGAACCATTACCCTATTTGGTACCGTATTTTACGAATTTTCAATACAAAGTTTATATCTGTAGTTTTTGAACTGTGCATGACCATCTGCATGTATTTGCTTTGGAAAATGTGCAGGTATATAATAAAATTTCAGGTATTATAAAGACAGAATTATTTATTTTCCAAATACACGACAAAATATTTATACCTTTATTCTTTCGGCATTTGTTGGAATTTTAATGTAGTCTTTATCTATATCATATGGAGCTTGTGTAACTGGATCTAAGAAATCTACAAAGAAAAATGTTTCATCATATTATCATCTGCACTAAAATGCATTGCATTGCTGCATAAAATGTGGAGTTATAGGACTAATATGTGGATAAAAAATAGAATTTCATAAATGGATACACATGTATCTCTCACAGGATGGTATTAGTTTTCTAAATGGTATGCTAAAATTTAAAAAGAAAATATGTTACAGTCAAACCTGTGTTTAAAGACTTCCTAAAGAACAATCTGGTCTATGTTCACAGGTGGTCTTTAATTATTGGATCATTTATGCAGTAAATGATTAATTGGGAAATTAAGTGTGTTTGCTATAGACAGGGAATTGCTATAAAAAAAGGTGGTCCTTAGCACAGGTTTGCCTGTATATCACAACTTTTGATGGGATACATTTTGGTGCCATGAAATCATAATACACATCTACATTTATCTTAGGATGTTAGTTGCAAGCAGCAGCATCTGTTTTCTTTTAACCCTTTCCCTCATATAGATGCTTTCTGACGCCTCTGCAGCAAACAGCTTTTTGAAAACATAGTGACAAAAGAAGAAATTGCTCAAAACGAGCAATTTCTCCTTTTGACACAATGTTTTCCACTTTTAGTCATACATGTAGGTTATCCATTCAATTATAGAGATTTTCTATCTTTAGGCAAAATATGTTCAAAGTCATATTCTGCAGAATTGTCTTATAAGGGAAAGGGTTAATCAACTGTATCATTATGTAATACTTGTTTCTTATAAGCATGTAACTACCACCAAGAATAGAATTCCCATATATTTCCAAATAAAATCAGTGATGAATAAATATTATATTTCTTTAGCTCTTTTACCTTATGTGTGTATATATATAAATTATTAACTCATTTCCACCTGCCGATTTTTTTAATTTAAATATGGTGGTAAAAGGAGAAATTGCCACAATGTTTTCAACCCTTATACTTTGATTTAACCCTTTCCCTCATACCACAATTCTGCAACAGACGACCTTTAACATATTTTGTCAAAACATAGAAAATCTCTATAATTGAATGGATAACATATGACTAAAAGTGGAAAACATTGTGGCAAAGGGAGAAATTGCTTGTTTTGTCACAATGTTTTCAAAAAGCCGTCTCCTGCAGAGGCGTCAGAAAGCGTCTTTATGAGGGAAAGGGTTAAAGAGATTATCAATAAATTTTACCGAGATGTTTCAAAGTCCTCTGCTATAGATTTGTTGTAAAATGGAAAAAGTCTGACACTCACAGCTGAAAGTTAAACAGAGCGCACTGTTGTATCAGGTCTAGATAAAGTGAGTATTTCAAATTCCAAAACCCTTATCTGACACTCAAACCCTATGACATTATTTTTGAGTTTGAACAGAATAGGTAGGGTTTGAATGAATCATAAGAGAAATATAGGTGGGAAGAGCCCTGAATACTCCTCCCCCTATAGTCCTCGTTGTTTACCTTTGGTTCCTCTTCTGAGACTATCAAAATATTTCTTTTGCTGTAATCGTTTACTCTCTTGTCGCCAGTCTTTCAACATGTCTTCATCTCTGAAACCAGATCAATGTTCATCCATTTCATATTAAGTACACATATAACTACGGTCAAACTTGTGTCAGCGGTAATCTTTGTTAAGTTGCCACTTGAAGATTAACCAAAACAACTTATGTTTTATTTGACTTGTAGTATGCAGCCACCTATATTCAGCAGCCCCATTTGGCTCTCTTCTGGTTGGCTGCTTAATACATGAAGTCTGGCTGTATATTGAGGGCTTGGCGTGAAACGGTTGTAACTAAAAACCTATTTTGAAAACCCTGGTTTAGGGGCAATATTGACCCCTTTGTCAACAATGCAAATCTAGGTGCCATTGCTTGAAATGAGCAATAGCACCTAAATTTCCATTGTTTACCAAGAAAACAGATTTAAAGCTTATAAAGACTTTATGGCGAGGTAATTAACCTTGCTAGAAAAAATATTAATTTTAGTTACAACCGTTTTACGCCAAGCCCTCGAATTTTATGAGCTACGTCAAATGAAAACTGAGGGTCTAACCCTTTCCCATATACAGCAAATCTGCAGCAGATGACTTTGAAACTTCTACTAGAAAAAATATGGAGAATCTCTATGAAAGTATTATCATTGAAAAGAGTTGAAAACATTTTGGCAAATGGATAAATTGCTCAAGGTTTGAAAATTAGGCAATTTCTTTTTACCTCAAATCTCTTTTTTGTCAGTAGAACAATTAAAATGAAGTTTTTAAAGTAAAACATATTTTTATTAGAAAATACTTACCAGTCATTTATTACCTGATATATACATCTCCTAACCCTTAATTCATCCAGAAAAAGAACTCGCCTAGCGTATCCCTCACGCCCGTGTGATATACACGGTCACCGGCAAATACCGGCGCACGAGGTCAACGTGTCACTTTTAGTTTTCAAGTAAGTGTTGGTTGACGACGCGGGGTTGGGAGGCGGGAATATGAAATGACTGGTAAGTATTTTCTAATAAAAATATGTTTTACTTTAAAAACTTCATTTTTATGTCAAAAATACATTACCAGTCATTTATTACCTGATGACTTTTCAGCATCGGTCGGGAGGCATCTGCCAACACTTCTAGTCCTACAGGTAATGCAGCACATTGTAGTTATTTTTATTTAATTTATTTACTTAGTACTGAGACACAACAGCCTGTGAAAGTAGGAGAATGGATTGATAAATTTCAATCGTTAAGTACTTTATTGTTGTGTCTAATATGTAATTTAGCATATAACTCGCTGAGACGCCACCAGTGGCCCCAGAGAGTGAAGATTTTCAGTTTGCTTAGACATAGATCGCAGGTAGAAATTTGAAAAAGTCGATTGAGATTTCCATACCGCGGCACGAAGAATATCCTCTAAAGGCACATTGTTGGAAAAGGCCCAACTAGCGGAGAGTGCTCTAATTTCATGTGGACGAATCCGTAAAAACGAAAGATCGCGAACTGAAAGATTAGTGTAGGCTAATTTAATTGTACAGGATATCCAGCGGGAAATAGAAGCCGCTGAGATATCCTTACATCCTATCAGAGGGAGAAACAACCTCTTCCTACTGCCCCTTGTCCCTTTAACTCTCTTAAGGTAAAGCTTAAGAGCTCTAACGGGACATAGAAGTCTGTCGGCATCCAACGGACCACAGCTCGCAGAAAGACTGGGAACCGTGATTGGTTTAGGAAGGACCGAAGGTAACTGGTTCTTGGCTAAAAAACCTGACTGACAAAGCAGAGTGAACGAGCCATCAGATTCATTGAATCTGATAAAGCCGGTTTCTACTGAAAGCGCATGTAACTCACTTCTACGACGCGCGGTCGCAAAGGCAAGAAGAAAGACAGTTTTGTAAGTTAAAAATTTTAACGAAGCAGAAGACAGAGGTTCGTACGGCGCCTTTGTAAGAGACCAAAGAACGCAAGATAAATCCCATTTTGGAGTTAAACTCCTACAAACGGGTTTATCTAGTTCGAATGATCGCATAAGTTCCGAGAGAAATGGATTAGCACCAATACTCTCTCCCCCTTTGAACTTAAGCGTATTCGAAAGCATTGAACGATAACCTTTTATTGTGCTAACAGCTAGATCTTTATCTTCAAAAAGAAAAAGAAAGAAATCGGCAATCCTAGCTACAGAGGGACACTCAGGATTGATCGACCTAGCATGACACCAATCTGAGAAGACTGTCCACTTGGAATCATAGACGATTCTAGTGGATCGTCTTCTGGATTGAGCGATGCGAGAGGCAACTTTTTGAGAAAAGTTTCTCTCTCGGATCGATCGCTTGATAATGTCCAAGCGTGAAGATGAAGCATTGCCGGGTTGGTATGAAGATGCCGCCCCGGTTGCTGAAACAGAAGGTCGTCTTGAAGAGGAAGACGTACTGGTTGTGCCGACAGGCAGGCCAGGAGGTCGTTGAACCAAGACCTCTGGGGCCAAAATGGCGCTATCAACAGGATTCTGCACTGTTGAGAACGAAGAACCTTTTGTAGTACGATCGGGACCAGAATGAACGGGGGAAACGCGTACCCGAATAGACGGTCCCAATCGAGGGTCAGTGCGTCCACTGCCCAGGCTGCCGGATCGTACATCGGTGACACATAAAGTGGCAGCCGATGGTTGACTCTGGTGGCGAAAAGATCCACCAGTGGTGTCCCGATCCGCATGAATACAGAGTTTACTACACTCTGATTCAGTGTCCATTCCGCCGGAAGAACTTTGTTTTGGCGGGATAGACTGTCCGCTAAGACATTCAAATGGCCGGGGACGTGTTTTACTAAGACTACTAACGACGTCGCCTGGCACCAAAGGAGTAACTTCCATGTCTCCAGAAAGAGTAGATGGGAGTGCGTTCCTCCTTGCCTGCGAATGTAGGACACAACAGTAGTATTGTCCGTCGACAATAAAACAGTTGTGTTCGCAACGGAGGCAGAGAACTGTTTGAGAGCTAGCAGGACTGCTCTCAATTCTAAGTTGTTTATGTGCAAACAACGTTCCTCCGCTGTCCACATGCCCTGGGCTGTTAGGCCCTGTGGCTCTAAATGAGCTCCCCAACCCACAGCACTGGCATCTGTAAAAAGGTACAGATCCGGAGGTGATGTGATCAAGGGCACCCCTTGTAGATAGATTAACGGATCCAGCCACCACCGAAGGTGTGACTTGAAGAAATCCGTCAGAGCTATCTCCTGTTCCAGTGAGTCCACAGACGGACGCCACCGGGACAGAAAAAGATACTGAAGGGGCCGCATGTGGAGCCTGCCTAGACTGACTAGGTCGGCTGCTGCACTCAGGGACCCCAGAAGTGACAGCATGGACCGGGCTGTTACCATAGCCTGGTCCAGAGTGAGTCTGATCTTCCGGAAAAGAGAATCGACTCTGTCCGAAGGGACCCGAATCACCGCTAGGTCGGTGAGAAAGGTCATCCCTACGAATGTAAACCTCTTTGACGGAACTAAGTCCGACTTCTGCGTATTGGGAATAAGGCCCAATCGCAGAATGGTCCGCCAGGCTAGAGACAGATCGTGAAGGAGAATTAAACGATCTGCTCTGTGGAGTAGCCAGTCGTCGAAGTATTGAAGAAGCTGGGGCCCGTTCATTCGTAGAAAGGCTCCCACAGCATTTATAATCTTCGTGAATACTCGAGGTGCGGACTTGAGGCCGAAGGGAAGTGCCCTGAATTGGTACACTTCTCCATTTACCACAAACCGAAGGTATTTCCTCGACGAGGAAGCGATCGGAATGTGGTAATAGGCGTCTTGTAGGTCTAACGAGACCGCCCAGTCGTCCTTCCGAATAGCCATTCTGATGGAGCGGGCCGACTCCATCTTGAATTTCTCGACCGGTATTAATAGATTCAGGGCTGACAAATCTATCACCGGTCTCCACCGACCGTCTTTTTTCGGAACGAGAAAAAGACGGCTGTAGAAACCCCGAGTATTGGGGTTGAGAACCCTCTCTATGGCTTTCTTTTTCAGAAGTGATGTAATCACTTCTGACATGGTCGGATGGCGTGACGACAGATCGATGGGCACGCTTGTCATGGGAGGGGGGGAAACGAAGGGAATTAGATACCCTTCTTGTATCACGGATAAAATCCAACGATCCTCCGTGATACTCCCCCATTCTTCCCTGAAAAATGACAGGCGGCCCCCTACTGCAATCTCCGGCCTCGGGATAGTCATAGAGAGGTGCGTACCCCTAGGGCTGCGGCCTAGGAGCCGTACCATACCTGGAAGTATGCTTCGGCTTAGCTCCCGTGAAACGGGGCTTCGGTTTAGCATAATTCCGGCCCGTGGAAGGAGGATGTTTAGGCGGTACAGCCTTCACTTCCTGTTTCTGCTTTTTCGCCGGGGGCTTCCTAGTATTAGTCCATTTAGCCGCCGGTGCAGAGTATTTACGACTCTGTGACAAAGCATTTACTGCACTCGCCGAAAGGCGTCTAGATTGTTCTGACGAATCAGTAACAGTCACTGCAGCAATCCTTCCACCAAAGAGAAGATTGGAGGATAAGGGGGCGGCTCTTAAGCTGTCCTTGCTATTTTGTAGCAGAGAAGAGGATTTGACAAGTGTCGCATCTCTCCTCGCGGACAGCATTTCCGTGGCGTTCTGCAAATTCAGAGCCATCAGGTGCCGATTCCCCGTATCGAAAGCCTCCAGAATTCTGCTAGCCCCTCTGCTAGAGACATTCTCCTCTTTAAGTAGCAGTGCCAGAGCTATGGCGAAATGATCGTCATGTGAAGCCACCATGACTCCCAGACGCGCTCTGGCCTCCCATCTCTCAACCAGTTTAGCACTAACTGTGATTGAGGTGGGTACTGTAATGGAGTTGTAGACCCTCCTATTTCCGCATTATGTTCTTCCAAACTTGAAAGGTTTTTACGACGTGGGGGAGCGTCGATCTTAGGGCAGAGCGTACTAGGCACTACCCTAAAAACTTCTTCAATAGCCTGCTGCATGGACCAACGATCCGCAGCCGGCTCGTCTTCTATAGGTAATAGACTTTCCGTTTCTTCGTCAGACGAAGAAGTGGAGGATTGTCTAGGCCTACGACGAGAAGTATTGTGCATAACCGGACTTCCCACCGGTTGACCAATTTCCGATCCAGAAATGGATTCATTCTCTGATAAATCCATAAGCTGGTGACGATCATGTGAACTCAACCTTCTATCCGCAGCAGAGAAAGGTTGCGCAGAGTCAATCATCGGAGCCGAACTCACTGTATGTGATCTTTTCGACTTCCCCTTAACGGAACAAGCAATATTCCGATCGGGGGATTGCCTTTCAAAGGACTGCCTCTTGGAGAGGTGTCCTTCCGGGAGTCGTAAATTCCTATAATCAGGAATTTGACGATCACGGTAGGCATCACTAACCTGTCTGTCATAGAACTGATCACTCCTTCGAAACGAAGGTTGGTAACGTGGAGGAGTAATATCTCTTGAATAATACACTGTTCCCCTAGGAGAACGGAATGATTTTCTCGATATGTACTCTCCGTAATCTATGTCAGCAGGTTGGTTATTAAAACCTGGTAAACCAGTGTTCTGAATATCCCAATAATCAGGCTGTGCTGCGAAAGAATGATAACGTGTATCTATCCGATCGAGACGCACTGATCCCGGTTGCCTGGTACCGGGTTGCCCGGTACCTGGTTGACCGGTGGCAGGTCGAGTCATGTATGAATGACTGCCTTGCTGATTCTCCCATTCATCTTGAAATGAATCACCCCTGTTCTCATTTCTGGTGTATGGATTAGTCATGCTGAATTGACTGGCAGAATGCCCGGTCGCTTCATGCAGCCCGGTGCCCGGTCTAGTCATTTCAGAATGACTGCCTGGTTGCCCCGTGACCGGTCTCGTCATTTCAAAATGACTGCCTGGTTGCCCGGTGCCCGGTTGCCCGGTGCCCGATTTAACCAAGGTAATATGACTGTCCAGTTTCCCGGAACCCGGTTGCCCGGTACCCGGTTGCCCGGTACCCGGTCGCCCGGAGTCATAAGGGTTTTGCCCGGAAGCATTACCCTGTGGACCAATGATAGGCAATTGTAATGCTCCATCACCGGTCCCCAAATTCTGCCCGCCGACCGGGTAATTTGGAACTCTGCTGTAGGCTTCCGAAGAATGCCTATCAACTGAGTGTGGTGAAAGAGGGGGCCATTCTGTTAGGTTTCCCTGAGAATGCCCCATTGCCTCACCCGAAGGTTCAGCACTAACACCAATCGTCTGTTTTTGACCAGACGATATCATACGTTCCTCCGAACTTCGAGACGGTCCCGTCGTGGCTGTTACAGAGGCGTATGTCTTGACTGAAGATTGAAAAGCTCTGTCCTTCCGTCTAATCAACCCAGTCGTGGAGTCTGTTGGGGAAAAACCTTCGAATTCCCCTTCGCTCGTAGAGCTAATACTTACCTTCTTCTTCAAAGGAACAGTTTTACTCTTACGGCTTTTGTGAGTCCTCCTCGATATGGCCTGTTTCCAAACGGAAGCCGACCATAACGAACAGAACTCACATGGTGAATCCTTTGTGCACTTAGTGCACGCAATGCAGGAAGAGTGCGTGTCCCACAAGGCCACTAAATGACCGCATGAGCCACGCCTCTGTTCACCATTATGTGACATAGTATAATTACGAAATCAAATTACGAAGTTCAAAAACAAAAAATAATATTTTCTATTCTTTTATTTCACTACTCGTTTTTACGGACGTAATTCAATGAAAAAATATTTTTTAAATATTCTCCAAATGTCTATGTAAATATACAAAACAACAACAAAGGCGATAAACAATATTATCGCTACCGGATCGGGAAATCTCACCGTTGAAAATTAATTGAAAAATTAATGCACGGTCATTCAAGACCCGACTCGTAACTGAAATAGTGGGTGGGGTAACCACCCGCGGCTCTCAGCTAGTTGTTACTACAAAAAAACACAACTTAAACACAAACAATAAATAAACAAAGTTCAAGTTCAAGAAGTAAATGTAAAGTTTAACTGAATGAATTGACCCGTTAAAGCGAAAGCTTTAACTAGACAACGAAAATAAATTTAGAAAAATGAAAATAAATTCAAGCCTGTAGGTCGGTGTGTCCAGGAAACTAAAAGTGACACGTTGACCTCGTGCGCCGGTATTTGCCGGTGACCGTGTATATCACACGGGCGTGAGGGATACGCTAGGCGAGTTCTTTTTCTGGATGAATTAAGGGTTAGGAGATGTATATATCAGGTAATAAATGACTGGTAATGTATTTTTGACATAAAAATCATAGTTCAAAACTACTGTAAACTTTACATGCATGATGCTACTTTAGCATAGTGTGCTTTAATCTCGGCACTGAAAACAACAATGACACATATTTATTGTACCTGTAACTATTTAAGTGGAGGCTCATATTTCTTTTATCAATCATTAAGAGCAATTTCTCCTTTTGCCATAATTGTTTTAAAAGTCTTCTGCTTCAGATGCATCTAAATGCTTTTGAAAGACTAAAAATATTGTTACACGGTTAATTTTTCCTTTTTGACATAATGTTTACAACATTTCTCTGTTAATTTCTCCTTGGAAATGTTAAAATTTAGAAGAGGTCTTAACCCTTTCCCTCATATGACACTTCTGCAGCAAACGACTTCGAACATATTTTGTCAAAAAAAGAAAATCTTTATAATTGAACGGATAAACTATGACTAAAAGTGGAAAACATTGTGTCAAAAGGAGAAATTGCTCGTTTTGAGCAATTTCTTCTTTTGTCACTATGTTTTCATAAAGCCGTCTGCTGCAAAGGTGTCAGAAAGCGTCTATATGAGGTAAAGGGTTAATTTCTCCTTGACTCTATGTTGTGGGTACTCAAAAGAATCGTCTCAGTTGGAAATGTTAAAATTTAGAAGGGGTCTGAATTGTTTGCTTTTTTGGCATTGTGTTGACTCACTTTCGTCTTTGTAGTATAGCTTCTGTTTTTTCCTGAAGTTCTTTCACTTTGGCAAGTTGTCTTTCTTCTTTTGCTTTATCTGTGATGTATTCAGGGGGAGGGGGCTCTGGGTACTGGTTAACTTTCCAGTTCATAACACTTTGAGCTGATTGAGGTTTTCTGAAAAAAAACACATGTGATCTGTTAGTCTGGGATACGCATTATTCTCAGGATGATAGGAAAAACAAGACGCCAAAGTTGGCCAGTATATTGCTCAACTGTCATTGGACAAAATTTAACTCATAATTGCCGTATAGTGCAAAACAGCCTGCCCCATGGAAGCCATGGCTTGAAGGAATCTCATAGAGGGTTTGTCTACAAAATTATTTGAAAACCATCTTCATAATCTTCATAATTTCGAAGGAGATGCATTTTAAAGTTTTCACCATACCATATATAAGGCTAAACAGCCCCATCCCCTAGGGACAGTGTTTCCTTTCCAATTAACATGTCTTGATAGAATCTAATAGATTGTCACCTTGGGATCATTTTATCAAAATTACTTGAAAATCATCTTCATTTTAGAGGTGAAGGTTTTTTGAAGTTTTAACTATAGACATATAAGGCAAAACAGCCCCAATCCCTGATTGCCTTGAATTTTGTCCTATCAATATTGCTTGAAAGAATCCCATAAAAGGTCACCAAAGGAACATTTCTGTAAAATTATTTGAAAATCGGCTTCATACTTTCAGAAGATGCCATATAATGCATAACAGCCCTGTCCCCTGGGGGCCATGTTCTTTGACCAATTATCAGACAACAAGAAAAATACTTCTAAAGTGTTTGCCTTTTGGTTGCAATTTGAATAAGGATTATGCATGGATAAAAAAAAAATGAAGGAATTTAGGAGAGTGCTGCATTGAAAGAATGCTACCTTATTGTCCCAGTTGTTACAGTGGAGAAGTCATTTGAAGCCCAACAGTTGAGGCACAGACATGGACGCACAACTGACAATTCGCCATGACAAAAGCTTGACTGGCTTTCAGCAAGTAGAGCTTAAAATAGTGTGTTTTGGTGAAAGAAAAGGAAACATACAACAGGGTATATGTGACAAGTTAAAATAGTCGGTCAGTCTAAGCAGATATTCCATTTGATCACAACAGTTATATGCTGGTTTTCCTTCGGTCTGCCATAACTAAATTTACAAAATCATGGCAAAATATGCCCAAATTAAGGCAACAACAAAATAATATATACTTTTGTAATCTTCCCATAGCTCCAGCCTTTTTTATTTTCTCTGCTTTTGTTTGCTTAAATGCAGTATAGCTTATTGGTCGATGTAGTTCAGCAGATTTATTATATGGTGCAAACTGTTCTGATTCCGCACGTTTGGCAACTTCGGTGGACATTGCACGTTCCCGAGCACGTCTGTATGCATATTTTTTGAGATCGCCATCATCATCCCAATCATCATCACTACTGCTTGAATCGTCATCTAAAAGTACAGAAATAAGAGGACTATATAAGGAGGCGTAAACTGGTTTTATCCCACCAAAGTCTCTCTTGTGACTCAACTAAACCATATGTTGTTGGTTATTAAAAATATGCGTATCACTTAAGACGATTCTTTTGAGTACACACAACATAAGATTTGAGGGACAAAATGTATTAAGAACTGAGGTTGTGAAATAATCTTCTTATCTAAAACTCTGAGAAATGTCCATGTAAATATCATGACAAGCACAATGAGGAAATCAAAACCTTTGGGGATCGCGCACCCCACTATAAAGATGTGGTGAGTCAGTGAACCTAACCCCAAATTTAGCAAAGATCATTTTGCTGAAAAGATTTGAACAAGTAAATGCATCCTTTTTATAGTTTAAAAACAAATATGCCTTAACTTATCTTATCAATGTTCTGAAAAGGGCCATAGCTCTGTTATGATAGTGTGGATACCGAAATACCAACATGCAAAAAACGACATGTGGAGGTTTTCCAATTTAACCCCATACAACAAATCTGCAGCAGATGACTCTGATCACATCTAGGCACCCCTATGAAAGATTTATTATTGAATAGTCATTATGAGCAATATCTCCTATTACCACAAAGTTTTCAAAAGTCATCAGCTCGAGAGAGCGCCCATATGACTTTGTGGTAACCATCAAATACCATTCTTGTATTGCTTGCTGTCACAGGCTTTCAGGATGTGTGTGTGACACTTAATCTTCACTAGTTGTGAAATTCGAAATGTTAAATTTTCATGTTGCAGAAACAAAACCGTGTGCCATTCACAAAAATATTAACGTCTCTACACCAAATACATTTTGAGACGTGCATTACACAAAGCAGGGATGATTGAATCGTAATGCCCCCTCATGAAAAAAGAGCATAACAAACAAATGAGCTGAAAATAAAACATGACTTTAAACAGAATATATTCTTCTTTGAGAAATCAGTCCATTCGAACAGCACACACAGCATAGCAACAGTTTAAACAAACAAGAGCTGTCGGAAGACAGTGCGCTCGACTTGAAAACGCTTATTCACTTAAGCACTATTTTAAATACTATTAAATCATATATACTCTTTATTTAAATCAACTGAAAAGATACATACATTTAAAAATATGTAATTTAAAAAAAAAACTTTCCTAAGTCAATCAAGGGCCATAACTCCATATGATACAATGGATTTGTGTAAACTAATTGTGTGATGGTCCTTAACAAATAAGTGAAGTATGAACTGATTCGAAAGAAGGATATTGGAGTTATAAATGAAAATGCCAGCTTTCCCTAAAACATTAACCGGACACCGACACTGGGGCGAGTAGTAAATTCTTCATTTTTCTTCAAATAGTCGAGGTCAAAACGAAACTTTAACGTTGAGCTAAACGCAAATGTTAAAACTGACAGAGTCCAAACAAAGCAAACCTTAAAAAAAGGGTTTTCAAATGTTTGACACCAAAACCTGTTTGATATGTTGAAGAATTATATTTGATAAATGAATGATCACAATTAGAAAGGAATGTAACCAACAATTATGAATTTATCTCAAATTCTCAAAATCAAACAAAAATCTTTTTTTTTACCCCAAAAAGTCACACTCAGCAACTTCAACATACAATGTGAAAAAGGGTATTATATGTAATTATATTCCAAATATGAAAGCCCTAATACAAGTACTTATTGAGAAAAAGTATGAGGACCTATGCTCTACTGGGATGGTTCTTTGGTCATTTTCAATCCAGAGCATTTTATGTATGGTGAAGATCGGATAATAAATGGAGGCTCTATTGTGTTCACAAGCTGTATTATAGCAATTTTGACAATTTCAAGGGCCATAATCCAGTCATGCAAAGGCACATCTGGCTGGTTTTCGAAAGGAACCGAGCTCTCATCAATATTTAACTACTATCTAAGTTTGGTGAAGATCAGATAGTAAATGGAGCTTCTATTGTGTTCACAAGCTCTATTATAACAATTTTGGCAAATTCAAGGGCCATAATCCAGCCTTGCATGGGTGGATCTGGCTGGTTTGCAAAAGGAACCAAGCTCTCATCAATATTTAACTACTATCTAAGTTTGGTGAAGATCGAATAGTAAATTTTGACAATTTCAAGGGCCATAATCCAGTCATGCAAAGGCACATCTGGCTGGTTTGCGAAAGGAACCGAGCTCTCATGGATATCTAACTACTGTATAAGTTTGATTGAGATACAATCAAAACTGAAGACTGTATCGTGTTCACAAGCAATTGTTTACGGATGCACAGATGACGGACACCATGCCACGGCATAAGCTCTTGCTACAAAATAAATGAAAATGCCAACTTGCCCTAAAACTTTAACCCCAAATCATGTTGTTTACCCTCCAACAAAGGTCACACTCAGCATCTTCAGCATACAATATGAAGAAATGTATTGAATGTAATTATATTCCAAATATGAAAGCCCTAGCACAAACACTTATTGAAAAGTAAATGAAAATTCCAACTTGCCATAAAACTTTAACCACCCAAAATCATGTTTTTTACCCCAAAAAGAAGGTCACAATCAGCATCTTCAGCATTCAATGTTAAGAAAGGTATTAGATGTAACTATATTCCAAATATGAAAGCCCTAGTACTAATACTTATGAATGAAAATGCCAACTTGCCCTAAAACTTTAACCGGACGCCGACGGAGACGCAGACGCCGGGGTGAGTAGTAAAGCTCTCATTATTCTTTGAATAGTCAAGCTAAAAAGAAGGTATGTAGCAGATGACTTTGAAAACACTTGTGGGCAAATCAAAGAAATTTGACACTTTCAGAATGGAGTAGAAAAAATATTGTGGGACAAATATTGCTTGTTGTAAAATATATTCTCCTTTTCCCACAATGTTTCTAAAGTTGTCCAATACAGACGTGTCTGTATGACAGAAGGGCTTAATTCAAGTCAAAGTATTAATTAATCCTTTCCCTCGTATAGACGCTTTCGGACGCCTCTGCAGCAGACGGTGTTTTGAAAACATAGTGCCAAAAGTAGAAATTGCTCAAAACAAGCAATTTCTCCTATTGCCACATTATTTTCCACTTTTAGTCATAGGTTATCCATTCAATTATAGAGATTTTCTATTTTTTGAATAAATATGTTCAAAGTCATCTGCTGCAGAATTGTTGTATGAGGGAAATGGTTAACATATAAATCCTTGCTGCATCACAGTGTAAGTATACGTTTACTGTAACTGTCATCAAATTCAGTCCTATCGGTCACTCATGGTTGATGATTTTAATTATCTCTTTTTATCCCTCTATGAAAATACTTAATTTCATGAACTAATGTGCTTTGAGTTATAAAATCTTGATATTTTTCCCTTTCACCCATACAACACAAATGCAGCAGACATCAAAGTCATTCAGTGAAAAATATGGAAACTCTCTATACATGAAAGAACAACTACTCCATAAAGTTGAAAACTTTGTGGCAGAAGGAGAAATGGCTCAATATGAGCAAATTCTCCTTTTACCACACGTTTTCAAAAGTATTCAGCTAGAGAGAAGTCAGAAAGCATCTGTATGTAGGAAAGGGTTAAACAGACAGACGGTAAAAGGTAAACCCATAGTCCCCTCCAGTACACACAGCAAGGGCAACTAGAAACAAAAAAGAAAGTTAATGAAATACAATGATTAGAGGTAGTGTATTTATATAGGTTTTCACACAAAACTGGTGCAGCAGCGTGTCTCACTCAGAAATACCTAGAATATCCTCCTCCTCTAGGGGAGGCTCTAAGGGCTCTTCCTCGAGCACTTGCTGCGAGGTAGAGTGAACATTAAATGTTGCTCCACGTCGGAGACCCGTCCTCACTCTGAGACCTATACCAGCTGAAAATATCCAGGCAAAAATGTCAGCAGATGCTGTTGAACAATCATGAATTTAATGATTGACATCAGTTGTTTTTTTTAAGTTTTTTATTTTAACATCATAAAAACATATTCAGTTGAACCTGTGTATAAAGACCTACCATGGGAACACACACACATATGGTCTTTAATTGCAAGGTCATTAATGCAGAAAATGAGTAATTGGGAAACTAAAAGTATGGTCTCTGTAGACAGGGAATTGTTATTCCAACGTTGTCTTCAGCAAAGAATCAACTGTTCAAACAATTATTGATGTAAATATATGAAATGATTCTGGAGAATGATAACATATTTAATCTGTTGGTTAATGAGACATCTTATCACAACATATAGTTTCAACTGTACTGCATGAAGCTTACAACATCTATACATGTATTTAGATTGTAAAAATATGAGAATTCGTACAATATAATCAAAGATTTTCATCTATAGGCTTGTTTATCATCAAGAAAAAAGAAAAAAAGAAAGAAAAGGAAGTAAAAATAAATATTTTGTTCACATCTATGAATAGCAAATATAAATGTATTTAAAACAAGAGGACCATGATTGTCCTATATCACTCACCTGATATTAAAGAAATTCAATTTATTCTAGTTACTCAATTTTTATCTCTATACATTTAAGCAAAACAAGCCCCGCCCTTTGGTTCCCTTAATTATTAACTGAACAGAATAATTTTAACAGTCTTGGAAGAGGGTCACCCAAGAAAGCTTTGTCATAAATTAATTTCAAATCCACCTATACTTTTGGTCAAAATAATAATAAGGAGCATTTGTACAAGAAGGTTTTTAAAATTTCAGTATATACCTCTCCCACATACAATGAATCTGTAGTAGACACATTTGAAAACATTTGGACAAAAAAATGACAAATCTCTGTAAAACAAACACTTCCTTGAGGCAATGTTTTCCAATGGATCAGAACAAATTGAACACTCTTTGTAGACAGTCAACCAGGCCAGTACTGTTGAATGGAAATTAAGACCTCCCCGCCCCCCGCCTAGTGGCCATGGTTTTTAAAGAATCATAATAATTTGACCATCTTGGTAGAGGGTCTCCAAAGGAAAGTTTGTGACATGTAATTTAAGCATCCGGCTGTTACTTTTAGACTAGAAGTTTTGGCATTTTTCCCTCTTGCTGGAGCATCAGTAACCAAAAGTTATACATGGAATTAATTTCTTTGACAAACCTCCTGTAAAATTATATTGAATTTGGTCCATTAGAAAATATGAACTGATGGACAATGATGACAGACGGTAAGTGTTCAAAATCACTCACCCTTCACTTTGTGCTCAGGCAAGCTAAAAACAAACAACAGTAGCAATATCTAAATACCAAAACCAAAACAAATGCACACTTAAATCTATACTTATCCGGACTGTAATTAAACAAGAGGCTGAAAAGGGCCAATATTGCTCCACTGCCATGAGGGCAAAAATAAATCCCTAAACCAAATAAAGCAAACCATCCCCAACCACTGGCGGATATGTTTTTAAATGTGGATGTATAATGTTGAAAGAACAAACTGCTTGTTTTGAGATATATCTTTTTTCCATAATGTGAATCCATGGGTTCTTCCTCAAATACATACCTGTATATTACAAATGTGTGTTAACAAAGATATATAATGAATGAAGTTCACTAAGGGGATAGCTTGTGCTGTTGAGCAATGTCTCACTCAGATTGTGAAGTTTTTTTCTAAAAAGAGTCCGATAGGCGTTATAAGACCATGACTGTGGAGTTAACAGATAAAAGATACAGTAACTATTGAAAGCAAACTTGTACAATACAAAACTGAGACCTCTTGATTATTCAAAATCAAGTTGCTTAAGACAGACAAACAGACGAACATAGGGTCATCACAATTCCTCACCTTGAGAATTTTTGTGTTCAGGTGAGCTACAGAAAAGAAAAAAACTAAGGATAAAAAAAGGAAAACACCAATATATCTAATTCTATGAATATGAGTGTCTTATAGCCAAAGAGTGCATATAAACATTACCAGATTTAGATTCTTTCTTGTCTGTTTGAATATTTGGAAGAGGCACATTATGGCCTGCTGACAGACTTGGATGTCTGTGGGCTTTCAATCTCCTTTTCTCTAATGATTACAAATAAAATACACCAAAAGGCTAATAAAGAAACCCGTCAGAATTATTTCATAATTACTCTGTTGAAAACATAGTGACAAAAGAAGAAATTGCACAAAACGTGCAATTTCTACTTTTGCCACAATGTTTTAAATAACTTTTTCCCACATACAATAAATTATTGCCTGAAGTGGAAAAAGTGGCAAAAGGAGAAATTGCTCATTAATCCTTATCAACAATTTTTCTATTTGCCCCAATATACCGGAAGTCTGCTGCAGATGTGGCAAATGGGAAATATATCAAATTTGAGCATTTATTCCCCATTTCCCACATACAACAACATCTGCAGCAGACGACTGTGACAATAATTAGGTGAAAAATCCGAAAAAATCTCAATTAATCACAACATTATTATTGAATAGTGTTGAAAAGATGATCGCAATTTGCGAAACTGTCTATCCCTTTCCCACATATAGACACTTTCTGATGCCTCTGCAGCAGATGACTCTTGAAAACATAGTGACAAATTGAGAAATTGCTCCTTTTAACAATAATTATACTTTCATTTATAATATATAGATTTTCGTGCTTTTGTCTAGATGTTTCCAAAGTTTTCTGCTGAATTTCTGCTTATGTCGGAAAGGGTTATTATAGGAAACTTGAAGCCCTTGTTTAACCCTTTCCCTCATACAACAACTCTGCAACAGACGACTTTGAACATATTTTGTCAAAAAATAGAAAATCTCTGTAATTGAATGGATTATAAACCTATGACTAAAAGTGGAAAACATTGTGGCAAAAGGATAAATTGCTTGTTTTGTGCAATTTCTTCTTTTGTCACTATGTTTTCAAAAAGCCGTCTGCTGCAGAGGCATCAGAAAGCGTCTTTATTGAGGAAAGCGTTCATGAATTACCAAGTTTTCTAACTGAACCAACTATGAACCCCCACTTTATGAAACCTTGACAGATCTCTTTTTATCATTGACTCTTTATTTTGTCACAAGGTTTTATTGAAATTTTCAATCATTTTAACCCTTTCCCTCTTGCAGGGGCATCTTATGTCTACAGGCGACATTTGAAAACATTGTGATGGAATTAGAAATTGCTCATAAGAAGCACTTTCTTCTTTTGCCACAATGCTGAACAATGCTGATTGTTAAAATCGAGATTTAATTTTGTCATATTTTTGCCTAGATGATTCCATGGTTATCCGCTGCATTTTTGTCCGTGGGAAAGGGTAAGTGGGAATGTGAAGTAAATCAATCCTTTCATGAATACAGGGACAAAAATCTTGTATCAACTGAGAAAGTACACAGTATAATATTTGTACTTGTTTGCAACAGTTTAGTTTTCAAACAAAGTAAACAGTAAACTTTCCCTTTTCCATTAGTTATTTTGATTTATTTTGTTGGAGAATAAGTTTAACCATTTCCCTCATATCTATAGATGCTTTCTGACGCCTCTGCAGCAGACAGCTTTTTGAAAACATAGTGACAAAAGAAGAAATTGTACAAAACGTGCAATTTCTCCTTTTGCCACACTGTTTTCCACTTTTTGTCATAGGTTATCCATTCAATTATGAAGATTTTCTATTTTTTGACAAAATACGTTCAAAGTCGTCTGCTGCAGAATTGCCGTATGAGGGAAAGGGTTAAAAGGTTAACCCCCTTACCAAGGTACAACAAATCTGCAGCAGACGACTTTGAATTGATTGATTGGGGTTTAACGCCGTTTTTAACAATTTCTCATTTATATCACGGCGGCCAGTTCACCTACTCATGCATTTCCTGTTTTTTCTCACACCAGTACTCCACACAACAATCTTCCCAAGCAACTGGCTGCTTTTCCACATAGACTTAGCCGATTGGTGGAAGACGAATGACGCATGTCGCATTGACTTTTGTCAATCATCGGAAAGAAAGTTGGCCGAGCCGGGATTCGAACTCACAACCCCTGAATTGACAGCCTGCGTCACTACCGGGGCTCGGCAGACGACTTTGAAAACATCTAGGCAAAATATGAAAAATCTCTATAAATGAAGGTATAATTACTGAAAAAAGTTGGAACATTTTCAAAAATCGTCTGCTGCAGAGGCGTCAGAAAACATCTACAAGTGGGAACAGGTTTACTGTATGATGATGTATTTCTATGGGTAAAACATTGTCTCTCAAGACTGAAAAATCTCTGCAATTGAATGGATAACCTAAAAAGTGGAAAACATTGTGGCAAAAGGAGAAATTGCTTGCTTTTGTCACTATGTTTTTAAAAAGCTGTCTGCTGCAAAGGCATCAGAAAGCATCTTTATGGGGGAAAGGGTTAAAATGTTCCCACTGTGCGATAAAGTATGTGTCTATTGTGGCATAAACATGTTTTGCAATGAAATAAATAGCAGTTCAATGTTTGGGTTTGTGTTGCAATATTTGTGAAATATGGCTGTCACATTTGTTGTCCTATTTTTAGTGTTATATTGCAAACAGTCTAACATACAAGTGAAACAGAGTTATAAACAACAAGCATGCATGTTTACCCTTAGCCTGTTTTAGAAAAATGCAAAAATAAAGTGTTAGAATTTTTTATTTCACAGAGATGACAGATATAATAATACTTACTTGCATTAAATAATTTTCCTGAGGATTTAGCTTGTATCATCTCCCTTAAAAACTTTAATATTTCATTTGTTCCTTTTTCTACAATACTTTGTGGTGGAAATTCTAGTGGATTATTGCTTATATTCAACCCATTCAGTGATTTGATTAGACCTGAAAGAGGTAATTTAACAAAATACAGTACTACACACTTTGATTAAATGTTAAAAAATCACTACGGAAAAGAGGTTATAAAACTGACTTTTACAAATGTAATGACTTACCAAGCTCTAATGGTAGTGTACATAAGTTGTTCCCTTAAAGAGGTAATAAAACTGACATTTACAAATGTGATGACTTATCAAGCTCTAATGGTAGTGTACACAAGTTGTTCCCTTAAAGAGGTAATAAAACTGACATTTACAAATGTGATGACTTACCAAGCTCTAAAGGTAGTGTTCTTAAATTGTTCCCTTCTAATAGGAGATTCCTCAGAGCCTGGTGACGTCCTGTATATACACTTGGAAGTCGGACTAGATAATTTCTCCGAAGGTCCAGCCATTTCAGATTTGGAAGTTTGTCAAACAGTTCATCTGGTATAGATGTAAGCTCATTGCTTTCTAGGTATAAGTACTGAAATAAATATTGGGGAAAAAAAATACTTTCAATCGGGCAATATTTTGACGAATAGCATTCCTGCAACAGGTTTTTGAAAGTTGCTGGATAACAAACTCCAACCAATCAGTGAAAGACAGTGGTGCAGAGGTAGAGCGTTGGCCTCTCATATCAAAGGTCCCTGGTTCGAGTCCCGTGATGAGCGGGTCCTGACTTTGGGATTTTTCCACACAAATGGCGCGAGTACTGGTTAAGTCTCCAGGAAGAAGACAGTGAATGTGATTAATATAAGCTGAAAGCTTTTTTCACAATCGATGTAAAATAAATAAGTTTAAACTAAAAAACTAACCAATCACTTAATCCTTTCCCAGTTACATGCATTTAGAAATCTAGTACAGACAACTTTGAAAACATGTAGCCGGTAATATGAAACATCTCTATCAATGAAAGTACTTATAAATTTGATAGTATTGAAAACATTGTGGCATAAGATGAAATAATGCACACATTTTGAGTCAAAATGCTCTATTCCTATAATAACATTCAAACCCCTCCATTCTTAATGATCGTTAAAACACTATTTGAGGGGTAAATTCAATAATTAAGTTCTTTGTAAGGAATAATTTTCTTCAACACACAGCCAACTTGCGTCGCCTCAAAATCGTCAATCGTTGGCATCGCATACCATTACCAAAGGTCCTTGGTTTAAATCACATTTTCAGACGGGTTCTGCCTTTCAGATGTTTCTACACAAACAAGAACTTTAAAAGTGAGCGACTTTTGGGGGAAAAAAGGAGAAGGGGGGCGTCGGTAAGAGAATTTGATTATTCAGTTAAATATATCAGATAATTGATAAATGTCAGTTCCAACGCAGTTGTATGTTAAATATATCATCAATGAATTGACATAGTAAAACGAACCTCTAGTTGTGGCATTTCCAAAATTTCGGATGGAAACTGTCGCATTCCTTTGCAAGCTAAATCCAAAGTATTTGAACCCAAGGCACATGCTTCGTCAATAACTTTCAAAATAGCGTTCTCCTTTTTCTTTGTTTTTGCAATCCCACGTTCTGTAGGCGAGTCCGATCCTGACGGACATGGCGAGTTATTTTGTCCAAGTCTTTCAAGCTCGCTTGAAGTTGAGTCGCCGGCTTCAGAGCGTGCCTCTTCAATCGCATCTTCTTCGTTTTTCATATTTGTCATAATTGCACCTTTTGAACAACTGTTTGTTATTATAAGGGAAAATTAGTTGCTATAAATGTTTAATGCGAAATGAATTCTGGACTGAGTTTGAAACGTGTTTTTCTTTTTGACAGCTAGTCATTTTGTTTTGGTATGATCGTCGCCATTTTCCATAATGGCGGATTCAACAACCCAATCACCAAGGTGATTTGGGTCATGTGTCCAACCACAGCGAATCAAGATTGCGCGCGAAAATGACGTCACCATCGCACCTGCTCAGCTTCCTCAGCCTCAAATGTCAATTTGCGAAAGGGTGATTTAGACAGGAAGAGAAACTCCATCCTTGAGTTATAGAACGATTGTTTTAGAATAGTGACAACAGTAAGGGGTCATATTTCCGGATATGTAAACTTTTACTCCAAGTTAAAGGTAAATTCTTCATTTACGTCACATGTGAATGGTTTGTTGTAAAGTTTATTGGAGTGTTATTTCAGAAGCTTAAATTAGACAGCCTAATCAATCAATCATGGCATTTTTTGAATAATGATGGGCTTTTGTTTTCGCTTTACGCATTAATGCAGACTGGTTGTCTCATGTGAACTGGATTCTAATCAGGCAGTTTCAAAATTATGTGAGATTTTATTTAACTTTTTCTAAATTAAATGTTACTTTTATGATAACTGTTACTTTGTTTATGACGTTTTTGGGACGTTGTGTGACACAGTAAGTGTGGGGGGTTTGTGTGTGTGTTGTTTTTTAAGTGTGGGGGGTTTGTGTGTGTGTTGTTTTTGTTGTTGTTTATTTAATCTGTTTTTAACACATAATTTTAATTTTTTAATTGCCTTCTGTTCTTAATTCAACATATTTTATTCATAAATAAAAGTCCTAAACACAGATGCATTTTGACACATCTTTCAACAAACAACTTTTGAAGACATTGAAAGATATTCTGAATCTTCAATGAAAATTGAAAAAACAAACCACATAAAGATTAAACAAAAAGTACACATGAAAAAAAGTACACTCAATATTTTGGAACAATTTAAGTAACTTTTGGTGATATTGCTCATGATACATGGGGAATATTTCCATCTGCCATATTTACTTAACCCTTTTCCACATACAACAAATCGACAGCAGACAACTTTGAAAACATATTGTCAAAAGTATAGGAAATATATGTTTATGCAAGTATCTTGATTGAACCATTGTGACAAAAGGAGATATTACTCATTCAGGGCTGGCTCTGGCCTAGACAAAATAATAGCCAACATTTTTTCATGAAAAAAAATAATAGCCAAAGCTAACATGTAAAGCGCGTTAATGTGCAACTATAAAATAAACACATAACAATGCGAAATTGTCAACATTTTTATTTCATATTTATTTATTGCCCCTGTATACAAACTTTTTTATATGACATTGTCAGTTGGTCAGAATAGCAATATTAGGTACCGGTACATACATTTGTTAAATTGCTTAGTTTAATCTGACTGGCACACACCTTCCAAAATGTTAAGTCATTCGTGATTCCTGTTCAGATTTCCCGAAAGTTAAAAAAAAAACATTAAGATATGTCAGAGCGAAACAAATGAAACAAGAAAAAAATAAAACATTTTTTTTATAAATATCATTCAGAGGAATACTTTTAATCTCAACTACATATCATAAGGCTATTGAAATTTATATGTTTATCTTGGAATTTCTAAATACTCGATCCCTATCATGATCAATGTCTTTGTCCAAGTCTTCGAGCCAAACATTTTCTGAGTATGTAACGGTTCAGCTACGAAACCGCCAATTTATTTCTGTTACGAAACGGAAAGGGTACGAAACGTCTGGACCCCGGTTACCCAGTCTGCATATAATTACCAAAGAGAAAGTTAATTTCCGGAAAACCCTTCCAGCTAAACAAAAACAAAGCATGCGTTTAACTAGTTTAAATCATTTAGACAAGTACTTGCTCGTATTTGTTTTGCAACCGATGTCTAAAAATCACTTCAATAATACATGAAAATCGAATTCATCAGCAATAAATTTTACTCGTCCGCCATTTTGTTAACACCCAACACAAGGTTAATTTGAAAAGATTAAAACCTGAAATATTACCCAACTCCCTCCCTATACGTTTAGTATGAATACGACATATATAATTAAATATTTGATTCAGTTAAATATAATCCATCGAAAATAATATGGGTGAGCAATGTAAACAAATCTGTTACATTTTATAAACATGTCGGTCTTTTTTAAAAATTGAATGCATCCAAAAAGATATCGGCATTGAACTAATTTAAGCTGTTATCATTCTAAATTGGGGCGATTAAAGTGTTCAATGAAAGGTCAGCGGCATTGAACAAAATTGCACAGTCATCAAAGTGTATTACACACACTCCAGGATTAACTGATAAGGCGATGACCCGTGGCCAATTAAGCTTGTAATCAACACCGTGGTATGACACTTGAGATAAACAAGGTCGTTCACTCTTCATTGACACATGTTTTCATGCTCTCATACGCGATTTATTAGAAGACGATTTTTTTTATCCAGTTGCAAAATAAAATAATCGCCATTTTCCGTACCCAAATTAACAAAATAATCGCCGTCTTCATTAAATAATGGCGAAAATGGCGACCTACAGCGTGAATGTTTTTAAAATTGCTGCTGCAGAGATGTCAGAATATGTCTGTATGCGGAAAAAGATCAACCCTTAATTGGATTCAGACTTCTAAGGTAACAGATGAGTTTGAATATGAAATTGATGATCTTAAAGCAGACAACTCTAAAATTAGCAGATTAGGTATTAAACTTGTTATTTACCTTAACCCTTTCCCTCATACATCAATTCTGAAGCAGACAACTAGCTTTGAACATATTTTGTCAAAAAATAGAAAATCTCTATAATTGAATGGATAACCTATGACGAAAAGTCAAAACATTGTGGCAAAAGGAGAAATTCCTCGTTTTGAGCAATTTCTTCTTTCGTCACTATGTTTTCAAAATGCCGTCTGCTGCAGACGCGTCAGAGAGCATCTATATGAGGGAAAGGGTTAACTCCTTGCAAAATGTAATGAAACTCCCTGTTATGAATAATTTGAATGACCATTAATTTAATCATATCCAACTTGCAGGCATATTTCAACACATCTAATATAGCATATGTCTGATGAAAACCTTGTGGAAAAATTAGAAATTGCTCAAATGAAATGAGCATATATTGGCAACCTTTTGCCACACAGTTTTTAACTCCCATTTAATAATTATATACTTCAATTTACAGAATGTTTCCATATTTTTGCCTAGATATTCTCAGTCATTTGCTGCAATATTTGCTGCATGGGGGAAAATTTAAAGTGAGCTATTTTAAATGCAGGATAATCAACAACAAAAAGGCTTCATTTTCCCCCACATGTAGTTGTTTTCTGACACCTCTGCAGCAGACAACTTCAGAAAATTGTTTGGTTATATTGGCTCCAGACAGAAAAGACTGATATGAATACAGATTCTCACTTAAGGACGATTTGAATTAACCATTTCCCATTTGTATACAAAAAATATGCTGCAGATGACTTAAGTCAAAAATAAGGAAACTCTCTCTAAATGAAAGAACAGTTATTGAATCATTTTGAAAACATTTCGGCAAAAGGAAAAATTGTTCATAATGGGCTATTTCTCCTTTTTGCCCCAATATTTACAAAAGTCGTCAGCTGCAGAGGTGTCAGAAAGTGTCTTGATAAGGGTAATGCTTGTGCTATTCTATAATGTGAATAGTCAGCATGCACAGTTTGAAACAATGCCACTGGATTTGATTCCTGCTACTGGAAGACAAGGTAGGGTGCCCTTGGGCAAGGCATATGATATAGCTTAAAATTAGAACTGGCTAGTTACTCAGGGACTGTGGATAAGTTAACCGTCACTGTAATATAATATAAATGGTTTGAAAATGGTGAAAACCCATGTTAAAAGAATGAATCCATTATAAAATTAATAATTGTTTCAGCTATTGATTCCTTTATAATTCAATACTTTTATTTACAAAAAAAAACCTCTAGTGGAAAGGATGGTTGAGTAGTTGGAACACATAGCTTGGGAATATGCCTTATTTCGTTCTACATTGGTTTGAATCTCGGATGGATTGTTTGATTGATTGGGGTTTAACGCCGTTTTTAACAATTTCTCAGTTATATCACGGCGGCTTGAATCTCGGAACAGGACCGTCTGGTGTTATACTTAAGTGTCAATAAAAAATTGATCAATGCTATAAATATGGTCATATTTGCTGTCTTTAATTCTTTCTTCTACTCTCTTTGTTTTATTGGGGTTGTACGCCACTTTCAACATTATTTCAGTTATATCACGGCGACAGTTCACTTATTCATGATCCCTGGGTAAACAAAAAAAGTACTAGGCTAGAAAATGTGCCTTTCCCAAGGACAGTCCACCATGACCGTCGTGCCTCGACTGGGGATTGAACCTGGGACATCTGGTTTCAAAACCCCGCCGCTAACCACTCGACCACCATGCCAGATTCCTTTTATAGCTTCATTAGCAGTAACTAATTTCCCAACATGATAATGAACTGTTGAGTCATCTTCAGCAATACTAGCATTTAAACTGTTTAACTTAAGATAATCAATAAAATATTCAAGCATATAAAAAATTAATTCTTGGCGTAAAATGAATTTTTAAAAAAATGAAGAAATAGTGAACAAAATCACAAAATAAGCATTGAACACATTTATATTGTCAGTAAAAAATGATTATTTGCAGTGAGATTGGAACCACGGCAGGATCAAATAAGTCATGATCCGTGTACGAAAGTTTGCACACATGTATATATAGGATCTGACATGAGTTGTCATTTCATATAAAGTTTTATTAAACGAGTTCAAGATTTTTTGTTACTAAGCGAGCCTGTGGCGAGCTTAATAACAAATATCTTGGACGAGTTTGATAAAACTTTATATGAAATGACAACGAATGTCAGATTCTTTTTATCACATGACGAAACACACAAAGGAAATCGGGTTTTCCAAAGCTTTTTTAATTTCGTCAGTAAACCGTATAATAATGCAACAAATAATTATGCCGAGATCATATTCAGCTTAGTTTATTAAAAGTAATAATAAATAACACGCATGAGATATTATATCTATCACATAAAGTGACTTATGAGGCGTATTTCGATAAAAATGTACTTAACGTTTACAATATTTCTGGATAAAATGTACGGGTTTTGGCGCCAAAGTGACTAACGTATGACGTCAAAACGCTGACGTGACGTCATTTTCCAAGTATTAGGTCATCTTATATTACACATGTTGTATATAAAGAAATACGTAATGGTTATATTACATTGGATACAAGCATTGTCATGTGATAAATGTATATATATCACAGGATCTCTTTATAAACATTAGTTCCTTTTAGATTAGCCAAATAAGCTAAGGAGTTTTACATATATTTAACCCTTTCCCTCATATAGACGCTTACTGACGCCTCTACAGCAGACAGCGTTTTGAAAACATAGTGACAAAAGAAGAAATTTCTCAAAACCAGCAATTTCTCCTTTTGCCACAATGTTTTCCACTTTTAGTCATAGGTTATCCAATTATAGAGATTTTCTATTTTTTGACAAAATATGTTCAAAGTCGTCTCCTGCAGAATTGTCGTATGAGGGAAAGGTTTAATCCTTTCTCTCATACAACAAATATGCAGCAGACAACTTTGAAACTAAATATAGAAATTTCCTAAAAATCAAAGTGCTATTCTTTAACAGAGTTGAATATATTGTGGCTAAAGTAGAAATTGTCTGCTGCAGAAGCCCTAAAAGGCGTCTATAAGTGGAAAAGGGTCAAACAGTTTGATTCTAAGAAAACAGTACAACTTAATAATTTCACAAGAGAAGATTATTGCTCACTTAAAGGAGCAGTGCTTCTATTCTCACAATGTGTTTAACCCTTTCCCTCATATAGCTGCTTCCTGACGCCTCTGCAGCAGACAGCTTTTTGAAAAACATAGTGACAAAAGAAGAAATTGCTCAAAACAAGCAATTTCTCCTTTTGACACAATGTTTTCCACCTTTTGACACAATGTTTTCCACCTTTAGTCATAGGTTTTCCATTCAATTAAAGATTTTTTATAAGTCGTCTGCTGCAGAATTGTCATATGAGGGAAAGGGATAAGTGTTTTGCTGCAGAGAAATCACAATTGGTCTGTACCTAGAAAAAATGGTGAAAACAAGGATGCCTCCTGCTGTAAGTTGTTAGGTAAACCGATCAATGGACCTCAATCAATCATTCATTATCAGATTAACCCCTTTACTCACACGCAATCGCATCTGAAGAAGACAAATTTTTAAAACATTCCGGTAATACGAAAACTTGTCCATAATGAGCAATTTCTCAAGTTGCCTAAATGTTTTTAACTTTATTCAATTAGTTAACTTTCACTTGTACAGATTTTCATAGTTTTGCCTAAATGTTTTCAAAGTCATGTGCTTGCAGATGTGTTGTATAGGGTTAACCTCTTTACTTACATGCAAATTCACAGATGTTTGATAAAACAGTTGCTTAATTGAACTTAACGATTTACCTTAGGAAATTGTCAATAGTTGTCTGCTTCAAACATATTTAGAGCAAAAGTTTTGGAAAATAGAAGTATGATTTCAAGAAAGACTGGAGATGATTGTGAAAAAAAGAGGGATTGCTGCAAGGATAGAGTACAATCCATCAGAGTAGATTCCATTCAGAAAAATAAACAAATAGCTTGAAACAAACCATTTCATCTTTCCTCATCATGATTTTAAAAGTTGTCTGCTGCAAAGGTGTTAAATATCATCTGTATCAGGTAAAGGGTTAACTTGCATACATTTACAGATCTCCATTATGAACTTTGAACATATTTTGTAAAAAAATGGAAAATCTCTATAATTGAATGTATAACCAATGACCTTAAGTGGAAAACATTGTGGCAAAAGGAGAAATTGCTCATCATTAGCAATTTCTTCTTTTGCCACATGCAATGTTTTCAAAAGTTGTCTGCTTCAGAGCGGTCAGAAAACGTCTGTATGAGGGAAAGGATTAATTAAACAATATCTAGAAATTGAAGCATGTTTATAATATTATGAATGTAGTATGAAATTTGAAAAATTCTGAGAATTTCATGTATATATATATAATATTATATGGGACAATTATTCTTCGAGGCTCAAACGGTGAAATGTTGGTTGTTTGGTGTTAAGGGTATTTAATTAGAAATCAACAGGAATCAGAGATTTGATTTCATGACATTGAATCAGCCCATCATATAAACCCTTTCCCTCATACTGACGCTTTCTGACGCCAGTGTCACTGGAGCAGACGACTTTTGAAAACATTGTGGCAAAAGAAGAAATTGCTCATGATGAGCAATTTCTCCTTTTGCTACAATGTTTTCCACTTTTAGTCATTGGTTATCCATTCAATTATAGAGGTTTTCCATTTATGTGGGAAAGGGTTAATTAACCCTCAACTTTCAATTGAAGGCTGTACAAAGGATGGCTTGAACCTCCCTATCTCACTTTCAGACAAATTTTGATGCATCTGCAGCAGATGACTATGGAAAAACTTTAAGGGAAGAGATTTTTTTTTTACTCATGAGCAATTTCACCTTTTGTCACAATATTTCCAATCCTATTTTACTTAACCTTTTAATCAAAGGTGTCTGCTGTAGAATTGTTGTATGTAGGAAAGGGTTAAAGTCCTTATTTGATTGGCTATATCAATATGCAGCGGATGATTATTGAAAACATTGTTGAAAAGGAAGACATTACTCATAGCAAGTATTTGCTCCTTTTTGCCACAATGTTTTCAACTCTGTTCAATAATTACACTTTCATTAACCCTTTCCCATATAGACATTTTCTGACGTCTCTGCAGCAGACGACTTTTAGGAACATTTTGGCAAAAGTAGAAATTACTCCAAACGAGTTGGTGATATTTTTTCTACCTATTTTGTCTAGTCAATTTAACCATATGTGTTGGAAGAAAACAAAATGGCGGACGATTAAAAATTTCGCTGATGTGATGCATTTTTTTGAGACTCAATTCAATGTTAAATATGATTTATTTAATCATTGCAATAGCTGTCTATGATGTAAACATTATGATAACTTTGATCGTGCCGTATTCAAAAAGAATGCATAAAAAAAACGTCTAGCTAGTATGTAAGCCTGATTTTAAACAGACAACTTATTAATAATGAGGCAACAAGTATTATAATGTAACGGGAACGGGGTCCCGTTACAATATATTGATGAGTGCTTTACATAAATGTAAAATGTAGACAATTATGTATAAGTGTTACTTCTGTTATGTTTGAAATTTGTTACAGTGCAGAAAATCGGATCAAAGTTATTACTGTCTCAAACATGACATTGTGCTTCTTGTTTATCCTATATTATTATGAAAAATGTGCCTTCAAATTTTCATACCGCCTGAAATAAGATCTTACCCCCAGATTTTCAACCCTAGGGATAAGTTTACCCTTATAACAAAAATGTGAGTGGGAACATTGTATTACAATCATTGACAAAACTGCAATGGGCGAGACATATGATTTTTGTGACAAAAATAACCATCTAGTTCATGAAGGTTTTTAGCTCACCAGAGCACGAAGTGCTCAAGGTGATCGAGTTATTGTGATCGCCCTATAATGTCTGGCGTTTGTCATGTATCCGTAGACATCCTCTCCCCAGTAACCAGTGGTTCAATTGGAATGAAACAAAATTATTCACAGAGAGCATCCTCTTAATGACCTCACCAGAATTCCTTCAATTATTTAAGGTTCCATGCAGAATTCTGGTTTCCATGGCAACCAAACCAAACAAAATTTAAAATTCTTCTTCTTCTCCCCAAACTGGTTGGGCGATTTTCAAATAATTTTGAACAAAATTTAATGTTCCTTGGGTGACCCTCTATCAGACTCTGTCAAGCTATGTTAATTGAAGAGTTGAAAAACATTGTGGGCAATGTCAAAAAAAAAAAAATTCCCCCAGCAATTTCTCCTTTTTCAACCATGTTTTCAAATGTCGTCTTCTGCTAGCCGAAGAAGTCAAATATGATAATTATGTATCAGGCAAAGGGGCATAACCCTTACTTGAATTTTTTTAAAAAAAATTACAAAAGGAGAAATTTGTTATTTCTCAGTTTATGTCAATGTCTTCTACTCTACTCATTAATTGTACTTTCAGATATAGAGATTCTCCATAGATGTTGCTTTCTGACGCCTCTGCAGCAGACAGCTTTTTGAAAACATAGTGACAAAAGAAGAAATTGCCCAAAACGTGCAATTTCTCCTTTTGCCACAATGTTTTCCACTTTTAGTCATAGGTTATCCTTTCAATTGTAGAGATTTTCTATTATTTGTCAAACTATGTTCAACGTCGTCTGCTTCAGAATTGTCGTATGAGGGAAAGGGTTAAAGTGACACACGTCAGTCGAAAGTAAACAACCGGAACATGAATGAAAGCCACTTGACTGTAATAGGATGACAACAAAGTCAACTTATTACCTCATCATTCTTTATACTTTATACTCCTTTAAAAATTTAAATCATCTAATGAATACATATGAATGTTTCCATGTACATTTCATTTAAAGATTGCCAAAAGCTAACTTGCCAAAAGCTAACTTAAAAACATGCAAAAGTCTGTGAACAGCTTTAATTGAATGGGAAACCCCATTAAAGTATTCTTAACGCTTTCCCAAATACAACAAAACTGCAGCAGACGACTTTAAAAACATATAGACAAAAATTGGTAAAAAAAAAAGAAGTAAATCATCAAATAGAATTCAAAATATTGTGACAAAAGTAGAAATTGCTTATTATGTGCAATATCTCCTTTTGTCACAATGTTTTAAGAAGTCGACTGCTGCAAAAGCATTTGATTACGTTGGCAAGTGGGAAAAGTTTAACCCGTTACCACATACAGACGCTTTATGACATCTCTGCAGCAGAAGTCTTTTGAAAACATTATGTGGAAAGAGGAGAAATTGCTCATATTAACTCATGTTTTCAACTTTATCAAATAATTGTTCTTTCATTTAAAAGAGGGGTATACATTTCTTTCTAGGTGTTTTCAAAGTCATCTGCTGTAGATTTGATTATTTTCGGAAAGAGTAGGTTACTTACATGTAAAGTGCATATGACATCTTTATTTTTGAATTCATTTTGTACTTGATTTTCTGACAGTTAAAAAGTAACAATTCATTTGTGTAACATTTACCTAAGCTAAAATACAATTTCCTTTGTTATAGTTTAACTCGGTAGAATGAATGAATGAATGTATATTGTTTTATGGCGCATCGACAGCTAAGGTTAACTCGGTAGAATTCACAAGTGCGTTTGACAAGTAACTCATTTCGTCAACAAAACCAGTCAACTATTATTTAAAAACTGGTTTGTTTTATTTGGGTTTTAAGCTGTTTTCAACATTATTTTAGTTATGCCTTGCAAGACAGTTCAATTGTTTGTACTAGATTAGGAAATGTGCCTTGCCCAAGGTAACACCACCATGACCGTAACACCGTGACTGGAAATCAAACCCTGGATGCCCGATCCCAAATCCCAGAAGTTTAATTGTCACACTGCCATGGCGCATTCCTTAAAAACTGGTATCAACCATAGTCAGCTAACCACTTTTCCTTTAACCTTCTCCCACATACGACCATATCATGAGCAATTTCTCCTTTTGTTTCCGAAAATCGTCTGCTGCAAATGCATCGGAATGCGTCTGCAAGTGGGAAAGGGTTAACAGAGTTCTGCCCCTGTGATTATTTAGCCATAATGTAGACATGTGGGAAATGGAATAAATTGCTTGAAATTGTCAATGCTAATTGAACTATGGCATAATGAAGACATAACAAGGTCAGTAAAAAAAATATACAGTTTTTGTTTTGGGCTGTTTCTAAGCAACCATGGGCTGGAATCAAATGGGACATTACAGAAAAAGCTTGTTTTCCTTATATGTGCATTGTTAAAACTTTGAAAAATCTTCTTGTCCAAAAGTACTGGCCCGATTTGAAAATAATTTTGCACAAATGTTCCTTGGGGCATCCTTTACCAAGATTGTTCAAATATTTTTGATCCGTTGAAAAACATGGCCGCCAGGGGGGCGGAGCTTGTTTTCCTTATATGTGCATTGTTAAAACTTTAAAAATCTTCTTGTCCAAAAGTACTGGCCCGATTTGAAAATTATTTTGCACAAATGTTCCTTGTGACACTCTCTACCAAGATCAAACATTTCCAATCCGTTGAAAAACATGGCCGCCAGGGGGCGGAGCTTGTTTTCCTTATTAGTCGCCGGGCAGAAGCCCGCGACTTCTATTTTTAATAGCTTTTCGGAAATCACATGGGAGGGCGGCTTATTATTAGAAAGAAACAAATCTAGATGATTTGAACATATTACAATTGTGGTTGTTTACGAACACTAATAAATGACACATCTAAAATGAAATAAATATTCCGATTTTTTAATGTTTGCATTTTTTTTTATTTCACTCGCATTTAAGTTTTTTGTTTTATTTACGAAGACAAAAGTGGTCCCTTCAAGACGTGAACCAACACCCCCTAATGCAGACTCTTATGTGTCATCATTGAGGTCAATTTCGGATTCTCCTTTTAATAGCAATTTTAACTTACTAAATGTTGTTTTCATGTTCAAAGAGATGTCTTGATTTGTGTAGAATTCATTTAATAATGTTAATCCATGAATATCTAAAGTAGGAACTGTTTCTAAGCTAAATATAGACCCTATTCTGTTGTGTAGTTTCGTGACCTTTAACATCGATTTTCGCGCATGCGCATTTCGATATGAAAAAGCGAGTGATATTATTTTATTTTAGACAAGTACAAGACGAATGTTTGACGCAAAGCGTCAAAGGGAAGCCGCAATATTTCGTTGTACATGTAGAAATAAGAAAAAAAGAACATTTTTAAATCCACAAACAATAGAACAATTTAAACTGTAGACGGTAATGCTGATATATTTCTCCTTTTGAAGACTTTTGTTTTCTTCAAATTACCTCCCTTTAAAGCAATACCAGGATATTTACCTTGTGATTCGAATAAGATTGACAAACATTGAAATTATATGAATGAATACTATTATTTAAATAAGTAACAACAGCAAAATTAAATTTAAGCCAAGATAAATGTGTACACATTTCGTTAATTGTTTATAGATACCCTAATGTATAGGTATGAATATAAAATTTATAAGCAAATGTTTTCATTTCAACGTTCCTAATGTTTGAATAGACTAAGGAAAGTCAAGAATACATAAATAAATCAATGCAGTCTTTTCCGGCGACATTGATGCCTTGCATCAACTTTCTCTTGTATGTGCATTGTTATAACTTTGAGAAATCTTCTTGTCCAAAAGTACTGGCCCGTTTTGAAAATAATTTTGCACAAATGTTCCTTGGGGCACCCTTTAACAAGATTGTTCAAATATTTTCGATCCGTTGAAAAACATGGCCGCCAGGGGGCGGAGCTTGTTTTCCTTATATGTACATTGTTAAAACTTTAAAAATCTTCTTGTCCAAAAGTACTGGCCCAATTTGAAAATTATTGTGAACAAATGTTCCTTAGGGCACCCTTTACTAAGATTGTTCAAATATTTCCAATCCGTGAAAAACATGGTCGCCAGGGGGCGGAGCTAGTTTTCCCTATATGTGCATTGTTAAAACTTTAAAAATCTTACCAAAATTGTTCAAATATTTTCGATTCGTTGAAAACATGGCCGCCAGGGGGCGGAGCTTGTTTTCCTTATATGTGCATTGTTAAAACTTTAAATATCTTCTTGTCCAAAAGTACTGGCCCAATTCGAAAAATTATTGTGAACAAATGTTCCTTAGGGCACCCTTTACTAAGATTGTTCAAATATTTCCAATCCGTGAAAAACATGGTCGCCAGGGGGCGGAGCTAGTTTTCCCTATATGTGCATTGTTAAAACTTTAAAAATCTTCTTGTCCAAAAGTACTGGCCCGATTTAAAAATTATTTGCACAAATTTTCCTTGGGGCACCCTTTATCAAGATTGTATAAATATTTCCAATCCGTTGAAAAAAAAGAGTAAAAAATTTGAAAACTATTAAAGTTCTATTAAATCAGGTGAGCGATATAGGGCCATCATGGCCCTCTTGTTTAGTTATTGCTCTTTTATTTTCATCAACTCATTTAGGGAAGATAATCAATTTAACCACTGCATGAGCCAATTGGGATGAAACTTCATAGGAGGCATCCTCTCCTTAACTCCTTCAAATTATTTGGATCCATGCAAAATTCTGGTTTCCATGGCAAACTTGAAAAATTGTCTCCAATCCAGGCTGGCCATTTTCAAATAATTTTGTACATGTAGAAATGTTCAATTGGGAGACCACTTTAAGTTTCCTAGAAGCTTTGTTGATTGGTCAAAAAAATTGACCACCAGGCAGTGGAGCTGTTTTGCCTCGTGACTGAACTGAAAAATCTTCTCCTCCAAAACTGGCTTGCTTATTGTCAAAAAATTATCCTTTGGTGACTCTCTATCAGATTCCTTCAAGTCATGTTGATTTGTCGAAAAAACATTGCTGCCAGGAGGCGGGGTTGTTTGGCGATATATAACGTTATTTTCAGTGTGAAACTGTAACATTTTCTTCAAAATGCTCTTTCTCAAGAGGATGTTTTTAATTCTATAAATAACTCTAGTAAGAAAAAGAGTATTTTAGCATCATAAGTGAATTTCAATCTTTAGTTTCTAGTTTCGAAGAAGATATTAAGTTTTTTGCTTCTCCTGAAAAGTTTTTAAAAATACACTTGATACAGTTTACCCCTCGAGCAATAGTGTTTAATTTTTGCCAAAAGTAGTGGAGTGATACTAACCCTCTTGGGCCTCTTGTTCAGTATTATCATGATGTTTTCATGGGTATCAGTTCTACTGGTCCATTTATCCTGACCAGTGCTTGCACTAACTTTTTGAAACAGGAAGTCCTGACTTCCTGGGTCTGAATTTTGGAAGTCCCAGGTGATACGCGCTGGCTTTTTTCGCATCTTGCACATTCTATTGTGTTTCCCTTTGTTCTATTTTTAAATACATTATTGGAAAAGAAGCTAATTAATACAGAAAGTGGATATTGCTCCTTTGTCAACAATGTTATTGTTGGTTCTATCATAACACTTTTAAACCAGTAGGTTTTTATGTGATATAGAATGCTTTTTTCCAGTCATGTGTCAAAAGCTATCCAGCATAAAATTCATCAAAAGATTGGCATGGCCATGATTCATTACATTCACATTAAACATGAATTATGTTCTTAAATCACATTCAGTATGGCAAAAGGAATGGATTTCTGTTAATGAGTTATTGATTTTATTTTATACACCAGTAAATAAAGTGTTCTGCAGTGAGACATATTACAAACACACTTTAAGTGCACTAAACTTTCATAATAGTCAACTTTAAAACAAATAAGAATGAGTGTGAGTAATACTTTCTTGAATGACATTTCCGATTTCCAAAATGCAGAAAATGCACGAAAACCCATTACAAAATTTACAATATGTATTTTCACCTCAAGACTTCAGTTTCTTTTATATTTTAAAAATATTATGAACTAAAATGGGCTTATATGCAATTTATTTCATAGGCAAGTCCTTTTTAACAGCTGGCTGTGATTTTGATAGATCTTCATGTCAACTTTGTTTTTAAAAAATCGGCAATTAAAAGGTGTTTCCTATGGATTCAGGCAAACAAAATAATAATCTTTAAACAGTTAAATTAATATAGGGACATTCTTTTATCATATCCTAGTATGTTTTTACATGGGTTATTGAAATTAATTACCCCTACGCTGTTTATAATGAAAAATAGAATTGATTGGTGTGAAGTCGTTTTCAAGTGTCAAATCTGGGGGTGGGTGGGGTACGCATTCTCGATCGTGATTGGCTTAAATCTACCAATTGATAACTCCCACTGTCCATAATTGACACTTCATAAAACACAATACACAGTGTCTTTAGATAATTACACACAATTTCTAGTGGACATATATACATCCTGTGTTTTGATTGTCGGCGTATACCCTTAATTCCTGGACGTACTTGGACGTCTCCCTTGTCAATTCTGGGCGTACGGGATCGATTTTCGGGCGTAAAAACGCCCAATACGTCCATTAACGTGAGCGCTGCCTGACACCAATGAGTCGGCCATAATGGGCCAAGGAGGGACAGCCATTACTACCATTTTGAGAAAGGGGCTCATCAGAGCCAATTAATTGCTATAGTAGGCGAATTCTGAATACTCATCAAAATCAGTGCCAAGAGTTTAAGTTTATTACAATATTGGCAATGAATTACTTCATATTTCTCTTTCTACAGTAGCTCTCCATTATTGAACACCATTTCGGGTTCAAAGAGATGTCTTGATATTCGTAGATTGTATATTATGTCAGTGAAAGCATGTGCAACTGTGGAATATTGATTTGATTTGACATCACTAACGCTTTAGATGAAATTACGGAATTACGAATGAAAAATACATTTCTGCGCTGTCAACAAAATAATTCATGGAAATACATGTACATGTGTGAATCAAGTCGAAGCAAATTTTCGATTCCGACTCAAACAATAATTTTACAGATAGTCAAGTCCCAGTTATTAAAAAGAGAGTCAAGTTATTGAAATGATAATAAATAATGGTTGATATTTTATAAAGATATAACAAATTAATATGCTTTATATTATATAAACTTGGTTGAGCTATTCTTAGTAACAAATCATATGTAAGAAATATGTATATAAATTATATAAATTTACTGAATACAATAAAATAGTCAGGCTGGTGCATATGTTAGCATGTTTGCTTGGCATGATGGAGACCAGGGTTTGGTTCTGGGTCAAGGCAGGTCTCTTTTAAGATCACCTGAGCAGAAGGCTCAAGGTGATTTATTCTGATCACTCTCTGTCCATCGTCCGTTGTTATACCCCCCGGCAAACAAAGTTTGGGGGGGTATATAGGAATCACCCTGTCTGTCCGTCTGTCCGTCTGTCTGTCTGTCCGTATGTCCACATTTCTTGTAAGCACTACTCCTCCTAAACGGCTCAATGGATTTGGGTCAAACTTTACATGAAGGTTACACATCATATGTAGATATGCATAAAGGAAGATCATATGCCTCGGATTCTTCCAAGGGCAGATAATTCAACTTAGAGGTTACCTGCGAGGGACTCCTGTGCACATACCTCCACATTTCTTGTAAGCACTACTCCTCCTAAACGTCTCAATGGATTTGGTTCAAACTTTACATGAAGGTTACACATCATATGTAGATATGCATGAAGGAAGATCATACGCCTCGGATTCTTCCAAGGGCAGATAATTTAACTTAGAGGTTACCTGCGAGGGACTCCTGTGCACATACCTCCACATTTCTTGTAAGCACTACTCCTCCTAAACGGCTCAATGGATTTGGTTCAAACTTTACATGAAGGTTACACATCATATGTAGATATGCATGAAGGAAGATCATACGCCTCGGATTCTTCCAAGGGCAGATAATTCAACTTAGAGGTTACCTGCGAGGGACTCCTGTGCACATACCTCCACATCTCTTGTAAGCACTACTCCTCCTAAATGGCTCAATGGATTTGGGTCAAACTTTACATGAAGGTTACACATCATATGTAGATATGCATGAAGGAAGATCATATGTATCGGATTCTTCCAAGGGCAGATAATTCAACTTAGAGGTTACCTGCGAGGGACTCCTGTGCACATACCTCCACATTTCTTGTAAGCACTACTCCTCCTAAACGGCTCAATGGATTTGGTTCAAACTTTACATGAAGGTTACACATCATATGTAGATATGCATGAAGGAAGATCATACGCCTCGGATTCTTCCAAGGGCAGATAATTCAACTTAGAGGTTGCCTGCGAGGGACTCCTGTGCACATACCTCTACATTTCTTGTAAGCACTACTGAGTCAAACTGTATATGAAGGCTACACATTATATGTAGATATGCATGAAGGAAGATTTTTCTCCTCAGATTCTTCCAAGGGAAGATAAGCAAAGTAGAAACTTTACCAATGTATCCGATGCTTTGGGAGGGGAGTGGGGGGTATTCTTTAGTGAGCTTTGCTCACAGTATTTCTAGTTAACTTTTAGCTTTAAACATCATATCCTCCTTAACTGCAGGACGAATTTCAACCAAACTTCTCAGGAACGATCCTTTGGTGGTCCTCTTTCAAAATTCCATTGAGACCTTTGGTTGCTGCGGCATCAGAAATGGGACAAAACGTCCAAACTTTAAAAATGAAAAACAGAGCAGCAAGGCGGCATCAGGAAAGGTGCAAAATGATAAAACTTTATAATTCCATTCTTACTAAAGTTCTTGTTAGATTTCAAGATACAAATGGCCTTTACTGAAAACCTATTTCTTTAACATTGTCCACTCCTTGCAGTTTCCTTTTGCACTCCTGATAAAATTTTACCAAATATTTGCTACTTATTTACTATCACTCGGGTGATCGATTTAGTGCCATGGTTGCCCTCTTGTTTTTGTCCCCCGCTTTTAGCGAAAGCTGGGGACTATTATTTCTCATTCGTCAGTCAGTCCGTCAGTCCGTCCGTCAGTCCGTCAGTCCGTCAGTCACGCTGTCACAAAAACTTTAACCTTGGTCATAACTTCTGAACCGTAATAGGTACTGCTTTCATATTTCACATGTGTATTCATTGTGACAACCCCTTTCCATCAATACCAATTTTTTTGACCTTGTGACCTTCACCCTGACGAGTTATGGCCCTTTACCCCTATGTATGACTAAATTCATTTCCGGGCTATTTCTCTGCAACCGCTTTTTGGAATTTTATGAAACTTCATAGGAAGGATCACCACCAAGTGTAGATGCGCATATCGTTTTTGCGTTCCGGTTGGATTATTTTGCACGGAGTTATGGCCCTTTACCCCACCATCAGGCTATGTATGACTAAATTCATTTCCGGGCTATTTCTCTGCAACCGCTTTTTGGAATTTTATGAAACTTCATAGGAAGGATCACCACCAAGTGTAGATGCGCATATCGTGTTTGCGTTCCGGTTGGATTATTTTTCACGGAGTTATGGCCCTTTACTCCACCATCAGGCTATGTATGACTAAATTCATTTCCGGGCTATTTTTCTGCAACCGCTTTTTGGAATTTTATGAAACTTTATAGGAAGGATCACCACCAAGTGTAGATGCGCATATCGTGTTTGCGTTCCGGTTGGATGATTTTTCACGGAGTTTTACCCCACCATCCGGCTATGTATGACTTAATTCATTTCCGGGCTATCTCTCTGCAACCGCTTTTTGGAATTTGATGAAACTTTATAGGAAGGATCACCACCAAGTGTAGATGCGCATATCGTGTTTGCGTTCCGGTTGGATTATTTTTCACGGAGTTATGGCCCTTTACTCCACCATCAGGCTATGTATGACTAAATTCATTTCCGGGCTATTTCTCTGCAACCGCTTTTTGGAATTTTATGAAACTTCATAGGAAGGATCACCACCAAGTGTAGATGCGCATATCGTGTTTGCGTTCCGGTTGGATGATTTTTCACGGAGTTATGGCCCTTACTTCTGAACCGTAATAGGTACTGCTTTCATATTTCACATGTGTATTCCTTGTGACAACCCCTTTCCATCAATACCAATTTTTGTGACCTTGACCCTGGCGGGGGACCATGATTCTCTGAATTTGCTTGTTTGTATGTATTTATAAAAAAGATATTATATTTATTTTTTCATTTTTGTCTCATAAATTCCTCATATCAGTGATGCAAACGTACTTTGACACCTCTGCAACTAACTCCTTCAAAATGTTGGCATTCAAAAGTATTGCATTTAATTTTTCACCTATGCTTTTGAAACCCTATTAGTAAATGATTAGTTTGTTTGTATGATGTTTTGCGTTGCTTTTAACAATATTTCAGTTATATCACGCCATAGAAAATTTAGATTACACAGGATTTTATTTCTGTTTTGATATTAGAATTGGACTCTCAATACATTTCTCATTGTAAGGCATAGACCTTCATTTCATTTTGATATGACATGTTTATGTGTTAATTGCATAAAAAAAGATAACGGCTTAAATCCATTGTAAACCAGTAGGAGTGCTTAACAGGAACTACCAAGAAAGCAGATGCACATCAATTAAGGGAAGTAGTTTGTGTCAAATTTTGGTACATCTGTAGACCCGATACTGTGTGTATAGTATTTTGCGTTCTTCTCCTATATCATTCAATATATGGACATAACAACGTGCTATTGTAAAGTTTTCTTGTTAGACTTCTGGGATCGGTAAATCCATGTCCAAATGAACCCTTGCTGGCAGCACTTTCAGTGCTTTGATTTAAAGTCTTTCCTAGAGCTTTTTACAAAGGTATCTATATCTACTGACTTCCTGTATATTGATTAGACATGATTTTACTCTTTCCAACATACAGACACATTTTGCAGCAGATGTTCTTTTGGAAACATTGTGGCAAAAGAAGAAATTGCTCATCATGAGTAAATTCTCCTCTTTCCTCAATGTGTTCAACTACTTTCAGTAATTAAGTAACATTTTTATTTGTAGAGACTTTTCACATTTTTGCATAGATGTTTTCCGAATCACCTGGGGAAGATTTGTTGTAGTTGGGGAAGTGTTCACCTTTTTCCATATACACTATACAGATGCTTTCTGACACCTCTGCAGCAGACAACTTTTGAAAACATTGTGGCGAAAGGAGAAATTGCTCATCATTAGCTATTTCTCCTTTAATTCTTTTCAACACATAAACTTTCCCTTATGAAGATTTTCCATAATTTTGCCTTATATGTTTTCAAAGTCATCTACTGCAGATTTGTTGTTTGTGGTGAAAGGATTGGGCCTATAAAGCAAGTTTTCTTAATTAGGATGCTATAGTAGACAACAACAGTATTCATTAAATGAAAACAAATCAATATGATGGGGAAAACTTAATTATTATGGACACAATTACCATCACTCCAGTTTTTCCCCAAGGTTTTATTGAAATTGTATCACCATGGCTTTGTATATTATGTTTTTAGGGATATAAAACTTGTCTACCTGTAATCATTAACCCTTTCCCTCATACGTTAATTCTGCAGCAGATGACTTTGAACATATTTTGTCAATAAATAGAAAATCTCTATAATTGAATGGATATATATAACCTATGACTAAAAGTGGAAAACATTGTGGCAAAAGGAGAAATTGCTTGTTTTGAGCAATTTCTTCTTTTGTCACACTATACACTGTCACAAAAAGCCGTCTGCTGCAGAGGTGTCAGAAAGTGTCTATATGAGGGAAAGGGTTAACTGTGTTTGAATAAGAAAATAGGCTCAACCCTTTTCCACTTGTAGACCAACCATATTGACGTATCTGCTTAAGATGTCTTTTGAAAACATTGAGACAAAGGGGAAATATCTCATAAATTAGGTTGAAAACATTGTCCAAAATGTAGAAAATGTGTTTGTTGTGCTGCAGAGGCATCAATGTTTGTCAGCATGTTGAAAAAGGCTAATTGGTTTTGGTTATAGTACTTATCTGGTATATATCATTCTGACAGTTTGTTTTCTTAAACATTTGAACCAATTTCAGTTTTTCAATTGCTTCAATGACTTTGACAGAATTAATTACAGGTTTTTATATCAAAAATACATTACCAGTCATTTAATACCTGATATATCATCTCTATACACCTTAATTATCCAAAAAAACCGCCCACGTTAGCATATCCCTCACGTATCCGTGACATACACGGCCGCCCGGAAGTACAGGCGCGCACGTGAGCGGGTAGTCACTTTTCATTTTTGGATTCACCGGAGTAGTCGATAAGAAAAATTTATATTATTATTTCTTCTTCCAATTAACTCTTTTGTTTTATAAGGCCCTGCCTTATAATCATTTAATTGTCCAAAGATATTTTGTCTACATTAACGTCACAGCCGTAAATTATTTACTTTATTGCTGTATTTATTGTTTTGTAGCAGACGATACGCTGAGAAGCACGTGGATTACCCCACCCGCTAATTTCAGTTACCGTCTTCGGGTGCGGAAGTCTTGCTGTTTTCAACACTTTTTCCCTACCCTGTTAGCGATAGTACATTAACTATTGCTGTATGAATTATTGACTGTCCTATTCAATACTTGTGAAATAATTTTGAAACAAAATTTATTTCAATTTACGTGTCCAAACTACCGGTGTCACCGTGGTGTGGATATATATTAAAACGGATTATAAACGGATTATATACGGATTATTTACTGTTTGGTGAGTATTTTTGAATTATGTCAATGTCAATTACTGGTGAAGGGATGCGGAGCCCATGTGGTCATGCTGTGCACCTATGGGATTCGCATCCGACCTGCGTTGTGTGCACCAAATGCACACAGGCTTCACCTTGCGAGTACTGCTCGACATGGCCTATTTCCATTTGGAAAAAGGTCGTGCGGAGTAAGACTCGTAAAAGCAGGAAGATAAAGAAGACCCCTAAGAGGGTGCCTTTATCTTCATCGAGTGAGGCAGAGTTCGAGGGGTTCTCCCAACCGGACTCTGCAACGGTGTTGAGCGAGTCGAAGGGCAATGCTGAGCCTTCTTCTCCGCTCAACACAGCCGTTTTTCCGCGCGCTGAGGAAATTCGGATGGTAGCTTTGGGTGAGAGTTGCTCCGTCGGGAAACTTCAGAAACCGTACGGAAACAGCGGGGAAAATGCTCAGCTGGATCATTTAACCGCTGAACCTCGCCATCTGTCGCCTGGTGTCAGGGCTGGGCCTTCGAAAGAAGGAGTGCCTTTGGTAGCTTTCCGGGAAACCGCAGGTTGTACCAATCCGACACCATACTCTGGGCTACAGTGGTCTTCGGACAGCTGCAGAGTACCGGTTACTTACGTCGGGGGGACGTAGTATTCCGGAGACTTTGTATAGTGCAGCTTCACTCCTGCCTATGCATAGTCAACCTGGGTTTTGTTGGGCTGAGCAACAAAACCCAAATACCGAGGCACGTCAGGTCACCGGGCAACCGGAGAGGAGTCATTCGTTAATGACGCGACCTTTCACCAGTCAGTCCGGGTTGGACTGGACTGGGCCAGTCAGTCACGTTGCCATGACTAGACCAGGTAGTCGCTCACGTATCTGTGATGCGACAGGGCAAAGGTCCGATTGCAAGGACCCAGCCAGGCAAAAGGTTGATCGTTTAGCACCGATTCATCCTGGCAGTCAGACTATCTTAATTGATTCGACGACTAGCCAAAATCGCGCGCATGGAGACATGCCGCATCAGGTCAGTAGCCCATTTCGTTATGGTGCTACGGGCCAATCGGTCACGCCTGTGAATACGACACAAACACCAGTGTCTTATGTAAACACAGGCCAACCGAGTAGTAGGGCATTTTTCAATGCCTCGTCTACACTGCCAGACGACTGTGTAAACATGGCGCGTCTAGGCACGGGTTCTGTGGTGATAGACCGAATTGATGCTTATTATCGATCGATCTCTGCTCCACTACAGAATCAGAATAATTTAAAGCCTGGTGTTGCACCGGGTTCGATTATTCCTCTGTCTTCCATCGGGTATGGGGGTTACGAAAAATCTTTTTCTTCCCCTGGGGGGACAGTGTATGTCGCAAGACAATATGCTGCTCCTCAATACCAGCCACCGGTCCATATGGAACCGTTAGGTGTTAGACAGAGATCAACGGCCTACCGGGATCAGCATTACCCATCTCATGGGAATTCACTGCTCTCGGGGGGACACCTACTTGATAGGCAGTCCGATTATAGGCAACCTCGGGATCAGAATACATTGCGTCATTCTGTGAACGAGAGGTCGAGACCGTCCCATACGGTTAGTTCGGCCCCGGCAGAAGATTTTGTACGGCCGCCCTCTGCTGCGGAGAGGGGGCCTGCTTCACAAAATCTTCGGCAGAACATGGATTATTCTGAATTATCCATGTCTGAGTCGGACATTGATCTACCGGTTGGAAGACCGAGTGGTCAACCTCAGAGGAGTACACACAACCCTACATCTTCGTCTAACGATGATGAGGGAAATAGGTCTCCTTCAGATGAGGAGCCAGCTGTAGAGCGTTGGTCTTTTCAGCAGGCTATTGACGAAGTATTTCGGGTGGTGCCGAATACTTTATGCCCTAAGGTTGACGCTCCCCCACGTCGGAAAAACCTTTCTAGCCTAGAGGAACTGAATGTACAGGCTTTTACGCCAGTGCAATTACTTCCTCAAGCTAACAACTTGGGCAGGTTGTTAGACCAATTGCAGTCGACCAGGTCTCTAGAGGCTTTACCTTCAGGCTGGTCGGTCCCAGGACCCATTTCTAAGGAATGGGTCAATCCTAAACCGTATTCAACGTCTAAGGAGTTCTTCCCTGTCAAAGTGCCAGCTTTAGACGGGGATGCAGCTAAACTGGGGTTAACTGCACCCGCTTCTGTTCAAGTCTCTACTAAGATTCTAGAGAAGTGGGAGGCCAGAGCAAGACTGGGTGTAATGGTGTCATCTCATGACAACCATTTCGCAGTCGCTCTGTCTTTGTTGTTAAAAGAGGAGAATATCTCTAGCCTAGGGGCTAACAGAATTCTCCAAGCTTTCGACACAGGCAACAGGCATCTCATGGCACTGAATCTTCAGACCGCCACAGAGATACTGTCCATGAGGAGGGACGCAGTGCTAGCTGCTCCTAATTCATTGCTAAGTGCTAGCAAGGACAGCCTGAGGGCCGCACCATTGGAGTCGAAACAACTCTTTGATGGAAGGATTGCTGCAGTGACGGTTGCTGATGCGTCAGAACAGTCTCGACGCCTTTCGGCGAACGCAGCTAAGGCTTTTGCGCAGGGCCAGAAACGTTCAGCGTATTCTGCGAATGTGGGTAGTTCTAAGAAACCCAACCCAGCAAAGAAGCCAAAACGGGATGTAAAGGCGTTTCAGCCTAAACAAACCCCTTCCACGGGTCAAAAAGCGGCTAAACCGAAGCGCCCTTATCAGGGTACTAAGCATCGGCAGCCCGCTAGAGTTAACACGAACCCGAAGCCGCAGCCCTAGGGATTCGCTCCTCTCTATGACAATCCCAAGGTCGGAGATTGCAGTCGGGGGCCGCCTGTCATTTTTCACGGAGGAGTGGGAAAGTATCACAGAGGATCGTTGGATTTTATCTGTGATACAGGAAGGGTATCTGATTCCCTTCATTTCCCCCCCTCCTCTGACAAGCGTGCCGATCGACATGTCATCACGTCATCCGGCCATGTCGGAGGTGATTTCATCACTTCTGAAAAAGAATGCCATAGAGAGGGTTCTCAACCCCAATTCTCGGGGTTTCTACAGCCGTCTTTTTCTTGTTCCGAAGAAAGACGGCAGGTGGAGACCGGTTATAGATTTATCTGCGCTAAATCTATTGATTCCGGTCGAGAAATTCAAAATGGAGTCGACCCGCTCCATCCGAGTAGCAATTCGGAAAGGCGACTGGGCGGTCTCTCTAGATCTAACAGACGCCTATTATCACATCCCGATAGCTTCCTCCTCGAGGAAATACCTTCGGTTTGTGATAGAGGGAGAAGTGTTCCAATTCAGGGCTCTTCCCTTCGGCCTCAAGTCCGCCCCTCGAGTGTTTACGAAGATAATCAGTGTTGTGGGAGCCTACCTTCGCAGGAAAGGACCCCAACTTCTTCAATACTTCGACGATTGGCTTCTCCACAGGACGGATCGTGTACTTTTACTTCACGATCTGTCCCTAGCCTGGCGGACCATTCTGCGATTGGGTTTAATACCCAACACGCAGAAGTCGGAATTAATTCCGTCAAAGAGGTTCACGTTCGTGGGTATGACGTTTCTCACCGACTTAGCGGTAATTCAAGTACCTTCGGACAGAGTCGATTCTCTTTTACAGAAAATCGGTCTCGCACTGGAACAGGCTGCGGTAACAGCCCGATCCATGCTGTCACTTCTGGGTTCCCTGAGTGCAGCAGCCGACCTAGTCTTTCTAGGAAGGCTCCACATGCGACCCCTTCAGTTTCTTTTTCTGTCCCGGTGGCGTCCGTCTGTGGACTCACTGGATCAGGAGATAGCTCTGACGGATTTCTTCAAGTCCCACCTTCGGTGGTGGCTGGATCCGTTAATCTATCAGCAAGGGGTACCCTTACTCACACCACCTCCGGATCTGTACCTATTTACAGATGCCAGTGCTGCGGGTTGGGGAGCTCATTTAGAGCCGCAGGGCCTAACAGCCCAGGGCATGTGGACAGCGGAGGAGAAGTGTTTTCACATAAACAACTTGGAACTGAGGGCAGTCCTGCTAGCCCTCAATCAGTTCGCTGCCTCCGTTGCGAACAAAACTGTTTTGTTGTCGACGGACAATACTACTGTTGTGTCGTACATTCGCAGGCAAGGAGGAACGCACTCCCATCTTCTCTTTTTAGAGACTTGGAAGTTACTCCTTTGGTGTCAGGCGACGTCGTTAGTACTTCTAGTAAAACACGTCCCAGGTCGTCTAAATGTCTTAGCAGACAGTCTATCCCGCCAGAACAAAATTCTTCCGGCGGAATGGACATTGAACCAGAGTGTGTTGAACTCGGTGTTCATGCGGATCGGGACACCCCTGGTGGATCTTTTCGCCACCAGAGTCAATCATCGGCTGCCACTTTATGTATCCCCGATGTACGATCCTGCAGCTTGGGCAGTGGACGCACTGACCCTCGATTGGAACCTCCTGTTCGGGTACGCGTTTCCCCCGTTCATACTGGTTCCGATCGTACTTCAAAAGGTTCTTCGCTCGCAACAGTGCAAAATACTGTTGATAGCACCCTGTTGGCCCCAGAGGTCGTGGTTCAGCGACCTCCTGGCCTGTCTCTCGGCAAATCCAATACGACTTCCTATTCGAGAAGACGTACTGTTTCAGCAACCAGGTCGGCGTCTTCATCCCAACCTGGCAATGCTACATCTTCACGCCTGGACATTATCAAGCGTTCTGTCCGAGAGAGAAACTTTTCTCAAAAAGTTGCCTCTCGTATCGCACAATCAAGAAGACGATCCACTAGAATCGTTTATGATTCCAAGTGGAGAGTTTTCTCAGATTGGTGTGGTACAAGGTCGGTCAATCCGGAGTGTCCCTCTGTAACTCGGATTGCCGATTTCCTTCTTTTTCTTTTCGAAGAAAAACAACTGGCAATTAGTACGGTGAAAGGCTACCGTTCTATGTTATCGAACACGTTTAAGTTCATTGGGGGAGAGAGTATCGGTTCAAATCCGTTTCTCTCGGAACTTATACGCTCGTTCGAATTAGAGAAACCCGTTTGTAGGAGTTTAACTCCAAAATGGGATTTGTCTTGCGTCCTTTGGTCGCTTACTAGAGCTCCATACGAGCCTCTAGTATCGGCGTCTTTAAAGTTTCTAACTTATAAAACCGTCTTTCTTTTAGCTTTCGCTACAGCTCGTCGAAGGAGCGAATTACATGCTCTTTCAGTAGAAACAGGGCACATCAGATTCAATGAGTCTGATGGCTCTTTTACTCTACTCTGTCAACCGGGGTTCCTGGCTAAAAACCAGTTACCTTCGGTTTCACCTTCGCCGATCACAGTTCCCAGCCTTTCGGCGACCTGTGGTCCTTCTGATTCCGACAGAACCCTTTGTCCCGTTAGGTCTCTTAAGCATTATCTTAAGAGAGTTGAAGGGACTCGGGGTCGGAGAAAGAGGTTATTTCTTCCTCTTATAGGTTGTAAAGATATTTCGGCGGCATCTATTTCCCGCTGGATATCTATTACTATAAAATTAGCTTATAAAGACCTGTCTAGTCGAGATCTCTCGTTTCTGCGGATTCGTCCGCACGAGGTTAGAGCTCTCTCTACAAGTTGGGCATTCTCTAATAATGTTCCTCTTGAAGAGATTCTTCAAGCGGCAGTATGGAAGTCGCAATCTACCTTTTCGTCTTTCTACTTACGTTCTATGGCTAGTCAGTCAGATAACTTGTTCTCTCTGGGTCCCCTTGTGGCTTCTCAGCGAGTTGTTCGCTAATTATTATAATCCAACACATAAATAAAGTGAATACTGATTGAAACTGTATTCAATCTCCACTATCACTTTATACTACCGTTGGAATCAAGTATGTTTGTTCTGAAAAATATGGAATAATATACTACTACGTACCTGGAACGACAGTAAGTATTGGTCGAACCTCCCGTCCTATGCTACGAAGTCATCAGGTATTAAATGACTGGTAATGTATTTTTGATATAAAAAATGAAGTTTTTTAAAGTAAAACATATTTTTATTAGAAAATACTTACCAGTCATTTATAGAGTCCCACCTCCCAGCCCCGCGTCGTCACCAATACTTAACGGTGAATGAAAAGTGACTACCCGCTCACGTGCGCGCCTGTACTTCCGGGCGGCCGTGTATGTCACGGATACGTGAGGGATATGCTAACGTGGGCGTTTTTTTTTGGATAATTAAGGTGTATAGAGATGATATATCAGGTATTAAATGACTGGTAAGTATTTTCTAATAAAAATATGTTTTACTTTAAAAAACTTCATATTTCCAACAGTTTAAACCTTTCACACACAAAGCAAATCTGCAGCAGACAACTTTAAAAACATCTTTGCAAACATATGGAAAATTTCTACAAATGAAAGTTATTTTATTGCAAAGACTTAAAAACATTTTGGCAAAATTAGAATGGGCAATTTCTCCTTTTGCTACATTATGTTTAAGCCAACAAATGATTTTAAGGGGTATAAAGGAGTCAATGTGTCAGTCAGTCTGCTTATTTGTCTGGGCTGTTTCTCAGCATTTACTTGGTGGAATTCAATGATATTCTATAGGAAGCTTCTATACCAAGAGGAATTGTACAGTGCCTGATGGCATTAATGTTGGATGTTTTTATGCTCCTTGAAAAAACATATAGGACAGGCATATATAGTCGCTGCTTCATCCATCTGTCTGTCAGTCTTTTTGTCCAGGCTATTTCATAGCAACTACTGACTTGAATACAATGAAACTTTATGGGAAGCTTCACTAACAAGAGGAGATGTGCATATTATCACCATGTTTCCGTTTGATGATTTTTTCACACAGTTATTGCCCTTTTAAATTCTATATGATATGACACAGGAGAACTTTTGTCTGGGCTATCTCTAAGCAACCACTGACTTGAATTCAATGACATTTTATGTGAAGCTTCACTAACAAGAGGAGATGTGCATTATATCACCATGTTCCTGTTCTATGATTTTTAATAGAGTTATTGCTTTTAATTTCTATATACTATGACATAGAAAAAAGATTTCCGGGCTATTTCTCAGCAACTACTAACTTGAATTCAATGACATTTTTATGCCCCCACGGAATCTCCGATTCGGGGGGCATATAGTTTTTGGCCTGTCTGTTGGTCTGTCTGTCTGTCTGCACAAAAAAAACTTTAACCTTGGCCATTACTTTTGAACCATAACAGGTACGGCTACCATATTTCACATGTGTATTCCTTGTGACATGACCTTTCTGTCAGTACCAACATTTTTGACCTTGCGACCTTGACCTTTGACCTAGAGGTTGCCATTCTCGAAAAAAACTTTAACCTTGGCCATTACTTTTGAACCATAACAGATACGGCTACCATATTTCACATGTGTATTCCTTGTGACATGACCTTTCTGTCAGTACCAACATGTTTGACCTTGCGACCTTGACCTTTGACCTAGATGTTGCCATACTAAAAAAAAACTTTAACCTTGGCCATTTCTTTTGAACCATAACAGGTACGGCTACCATATTTCACATGTGTATTCCTTGTGACATGACCTTTCTGTCAGTACCAACATTTTTGACCTTGCGACCTTGACCTTTGACCTAGATGTTGCCATTCTCGAAAAAAACTTTAACCTTGGCCATTACTTTTGAACCATAACAGATACGGCTACCATATTTCACATGTGTATTCCTTGTGACATGACCTTTCTGTCAGTACCAACATTTTTCACCTTGCGACCTTGACCTTGACCTAGATGTTGCCATTCTCGAAAAAAAACTTTAACCTTGGCCATTTCTTTTGAACCATAACAGGTATGGCTACCATATTTCACATGTGTATTCCTTGTGACATGACCTTTCTGTCAGTACCTTGCGACCTTGACCTTGACCTAGATGTTGCCATTCTCGAAAAAAACTTTAACCTTGGCCATTACTTTTGAACCATAACAGGTATGGCTACCATATTTCACATGTCAGTACCTACATTTTTGACCTTGCGACCTTGACCTTTTACCTAGATGTTGCCATTCTCGAAAAAAACTTTAACCTTGGCCATTACTTTTGAACCATAACAGATACGGCTACCATATTTCACATGTGTATTCCTTGTGACATGACCTTTCTGTCAGTACCAACATTTTTGACCTTGCGACCTTTACCTTTGACCTAGATGTTGCCATTCTCAATTTTTTTTTTAACCTTCCCCACTACTTTTGAACAATAACAGGTAATGCTACCATATTTCACATGTGTATACCTTGCGACCTTGACCTTTGACCTAGATGTTGCCATTGGGGGGCATCAGTGTTTCACAAACACATCTTGTTTGGGAAGCTTCATTAACAAGAGGATAAGTGCATATTATCACTATGTTCCCGTTCCCTGATTTTTGACAGAGTAATTGCCCTTTTAATTTCTATACAATATTACATAGGAAAATTCCGTCTTGCTTTTGTCTGGACTATTTCTTAGCAAATTCTGAATCTTTGTTTGACAAAGTTGGGGCGGCCTTGATTATTATACATATAGTGTTATATACCAACATTTGTGTCTTAGCTAATTCCCAGCAATCCCTGAATGGAATTCAATGAAATTGTATTAGAAGCTTCTATACCAAGATTAATTGATTGGGGTTTAACGCCGTTTTAACAATTTCTCAGTTATATCACGGCGGCCAGTTCACCTACTCATGCATTTCCTGGTTTTCTCACACCAGTACTCCACACAACAATCTTCCCAAGCAACTGGCTGCTTTTCCACATAGACTTAGCCCTCTTTAGCAAGAGGAGATGTACAGTGCCTAATGTCATTACTGTTGGATATATTTTTGAGTTATTGCCCCCTTGATTATAATAAATAGTGTTGTATATATTACCAAAATTTGTGTTACACTATTTTTTTCTTTTTTTTTAGATTTACTACCAAATAAAGGCTTTTTACCTGAGGCAAAAAGTGTCCATTACCCCCCTAGTTTTAAAAGGTCTTTATTGTCTGCTGCAGATGAGTTAATATAAGTGCATGAAGATATGGAAATTCATTATGAATGAAAGTATGATAATTGAATAGAGTTGAAAAATTCTGGCAAATGGAGTAGTTAATTCCATATTTATACCTAAATGTTTTCAAAGTCAACTGCTCCAGATTTGCCTTGTGTGGGAAAGGTCCTTTAACCATTACCCCCATGCCACAGTTGTACAGCAGAGGAAAATGAAAACATATTGACAAAATTATTTAAAATCTCTAGAATTCATATTGAAAACATTATTTCATTTTCTTTAAAAAGCATCTGCTGCATGCATGTAAGTAAAAAATAAGGGTATGTCTAAGGGTTAGATTTAGTTCCTGGGTGAAGATATCAAATGCTAGCATTGTAAGACTGATTGTTAGCAATGTTACTTTAATCATTTCATCATTTTGAAATCTATGTACAGACCCATTGGAAATTAAGTTACATCTGAAATCAAAGCACTGAAAATGCTGACAGCAAGGGGCTAAGCTCAGATCACAGATTACATTTTGGACATGGATTTACCAATTACAGAAGTCAAACAAGAGCCCGTTATGTCCATATATTGAATGATATAGGAGTTGAACGCAAAATACTTTACTCACAGAATAGAGGTCTACAAATGTTTTCTATTTAATTATGCGCATCTGCTATCTGGGTAGTTTCCAGGTAGTACACCTGCTGGTTTACAATGGATTTTAGCTGCTATTTTTGTTCTGCAATTAACACATACCGTATATCCGCGGCCATAAGTCGAATTTTTGAGACTCAAATTTTGGCGTTGAAGCAGGGACTCGACTTATGACTGAATTACAATCTCTCCTAAGGCTATATTTTACACACGACAAACAGTTTTAGGGCTAATGCAAGTCGGTTGTAACTACAGCCTATTCCAGGAGAAATTACAACCGTTTTGCATATAACCATCGAGTTGTCCAGAGGTACCTCATTGTAAATTGTGTGTACAGTACAGTTACTACCACGTATTTGTAACTTTAAATGCAGATGTAGCAGACAGTGTTGGAAAACGTTGTGAGAAATAGAGATACTGCTTTTTATCAGCGATGCATCCTTTCCTTAAAATGTATCTAGTTTCAAAGCCGTAAACAAAGGAAAATTAAATATCGTACCCTTTAAAATCCTTTTTAATTCAAAGTTAATTTGTCCAATTTAAAGAAAATGTAGTAATTTCTCCTTTTGTCAGAGCTCTATCAAGAGAAGTCTGCTGCAGATGGATGCGTATAAATGCATGTGAAAATGGGTAGGAGTGAAATCTATATATACCTTTATTTCCGCAAACCATTTTCCCCAACAAATGAGCTACGTCATAAAAAAAGAGTTTAATCACACAAGTATTACTAAGCTAATAGGATCGTAGAATTAACATTGATTTATATGGGTGTTTTTCATTTGTCGCGTCTCAATCCCAGCTGGTAAATTAGTGACGTCATTTATTTGAGCCCTGTGTTTTTCACGCGACAAACAGTTTAGTTATAGGGCTAATGCAAGTCGGTTGTAACTACAGCCTGTTCCAGGGGAAATTACAACCGTTTGCATATAACTATAGAGTCCAAACTTCTTTCCATAGACCTTTACAACCCTTGTCTTCACCTCTCTGTGAATTACAGACACTTTTAATAAACTTCGTCAATGCAATAACTCATTCCTGTGTTTGTTTTACTTTTAACTAATCATTTTTTGAAATCATTGAAAGGATTAATTTTCATGTGTGAAATCGGACAAATGTGTCTTAATGGTTGACATCGACAAAACCCTTTGTTCGACTTTCGCGCTTTTAAATTTGGACTAGTTAGTTGGTTTGGCTTATTTGGATTTATAAAATCAGGTTTGTGCATTATTATCATAATGTATCATTATCCAGTTTTACATCGAGAACCATGTTTTTTTGAATTTTTTTTGAATTTTTTAAAAAGTCGACCCCCGACTTATGGCTGGGAGTAACCTCAAAACCGCCGAAATTGGGGTCAAACTGGACCCTCGACTTATGGCCGAAGTCGACTTATGGCCGCGGATATACGGTACACATGTCATATCAAATTCAAACGAAGGTATCTGCATAACAATTAGAAATTTATTGAAATCCAATACTTTGATCAAAGCAGAAATAAAATCTACATTTTCTGGTCATTAAAACCAAGAAAGGGAAGCAAAGATTCCTTGCCTTGCCTTGTTATAAATAAATTTAATTAAAACTTTTAAAATGAACACTTTTTTTTTTATTTTGATTTTAGATGTTTGTCTTGCGTGACTTTATCAGTATCTACAGTTATCTCTAAACAACTGAATATGTTCATTTTCCAATAGCAGACCTCCACGGTAGTGAAGTGGTGTAGAGCGTCCGCCTCGAGTGCTGAAGTTTGGTGGTTCAATCCAAAGGGCTTTCCCTTTCTAATAATCAGGCTTGTGTGGTTAGCATTAACCCATTACTTCACAGAACAATGGCCTGATAAGCACCCTGTAGTGTATACTGGCTTATCAGTTTTACTGCACTGAGCGCACAAGAGTTTTTGGGAAATTTTACAATTTTGACACCTGTGTAACAAATCCTAAAATATGGTTAATTTCTATGCATTAGACTGGTTTAATGAAAGAGTATGAAATGCTGCAGATACAATTTACTATTTAGCGGTGTTTTTCATTTTTACCTATCTAAATTAGTTTAGTTTCTACAGTAAATTAAAAATACTTTTTTTTTTTCTTTTCTCAAAGTCTTATTTTGCGCTTACGTTGATATTTAAATAAATTCCATGTTGAAACAACAAGTCATAATGGTCATACAAACCAATATCTATTTAAAGATAGAACAAAGCTATGATTAACATTAAAAGATGTATTTGAATTGCCTCATATTTGGTTAAAAATACTTACGACGAAATGAACAAGTAAACTCCAAAAAATATTTAATCCATTTCCGCCTGAAGACGCGTTTTTCGCATCTGCAGCAGACAAAATTGAAAACATATTGACAAATAGGAAATTGCGCAATAGCTCTCTGTAAGCCACCACATATTTCCTTTGTTTCAAAGTGGAAATGACCTTCTACGTCATATGTCACAGGAGGTCACGCTGTGTAGTGTGGTAGCACGTGGTCGACCGCAGTTGATTGGGTGCATGGTCATATTTCACTGAGATCATGCCTGATTTATGGATAATTTGATTGGATATAAAGTTAACACGATAGTTTTTCATTGGAGAATTATATTAGTTAATTATAATAGCCAACATGATATACGTCGAAAGGACTTGATTTTATAGAGGACGCGTATTCAAATTTCAAAACAAAAATATATAGCGGCTCAAATCATAATGGAGGTTTGGGTATGTAAATTGAAGTGCATTTTAAGGATATTCTTTAACTGGAAACATACCAAATTTTCACCGGATTTTTAAAGGTAAGATATCAATGCATCAAATGGGCTATTTTTTTAAATAAATTTTAGAATCTAAAAAGGATTATATTAGATACAAAAACAGAAGCGCTCTAAGGCGTCTCTGTGCCATAGTGGATCGAGGTGCTCTGAAGCGCATCTGTGCGTCTATAGAAAGCAGCGCTCTGAGGCGTTTGCGTGACGTAATGGGTTAAGACTGACTCACTGGTTTCAGGATAAATGGACCAGTGGTACTGGTAACTTACACAGGAAATGTGTGATATAACTGATATATTGTTGAAAGAGAGGTAGAAAAACATACAAACAAATAAATCATTTTCCAAAAAAGTTTCACAAAGCATAGGTGAAAAATAAAATGCAATGCTTTTGAATTATTTCAAATAACATAATTATGATATTCTTTTATAAAATACAAAAAAATAAATAAATGCCTTGATCAGGAAGCGAACCCTGGTCTCCAGCATGATAACCCAGCCCACCCAAGTCATGTTCAGAAGTGGAAAGCTGCTATTAAAAGACAGATGTGAAATAACTTAATGCCAATATTGTAATAATACTTTAACATAAGGGACTGATTCCAGTCTAGATTTCGACGAGTGTCTGCGGAATTCTCCAACTAAAGCAATTCGCTCTGACGATCCCTTTGCTAAAAAATAAAACATAGCTTTGATACTGACTTGAATGATTATCAAAAACAGTTGAAATCATTGTTGTTACAACAGAAGAATTTGTCTTCTGCCACAATGTTAACATCCACTGTCTGCTGCAGATGCATCAAAATGTGTCTTCATGTGGTTGGGGGTTAAACAAATTCCCCCATGTTGCATATATTTTTTCCTGCACCCTGCAGTGTTCCAACTTTGTAGTTGTATGTTATTCTGATTACAATCATAAGTTCAACTGGCTAGCCAAGTACATTGTTAGAAATTGTTTTTGCAACATTTTGCGCAGCTTTCAACAGTATTTGATTTATATCTCAATGTTTTCTGAATCAAATTACTGTACTATATCTAGCTGTACTACCTGACAATGACCCAACAAATGTAATATCCTTATAAGGGAACCCTGAACACAAAAGAGGGTAGGCCTACACTACCCTTTCATATGACCAGTCAATCTCATGCTTGTTAATACTGTAACCAGATCAATGATCAAAAGGGGAGGAATTAATGAATGAAAGCTTTTGATAACAATTTGTACATAAGTATTCTTTTTCCAGAAGCACAAGCCATTATTTGACTGCTACCATGGTATTGAATATTTCCAACATACAACAAATCTGCAGCAGCTAACTTGAAGACATCAAGGCAAAAATGTCGAAAAATCTCTACAAATGAAACTATTATTTTTGGATTGACTTGAATAAAACACTGTTGCACAAGGATGAATTGCTCATCATGAGCAATTCTCCTTTTACCACAATAATTTCATCAGTCTTTTGCTGCAGATACGTGAAAATAAGTCTACATGTGAAAAAGGTTAAATCGATCTTCTTATTATTCCGAGATTATGATCTACAACAAAGCACTGCCACATTGTTTTACAGCTTTAATGTCTTAACCCTTTCCCTCATACGACAATTCTGCAGCAGACGACTTTGAACATATTTTGTCAAAAAATAGAAAATCTCTGTAATTGAATGGATAACCTATGACTAACAGTGGAAAACATTGTGACAAAAGGAGTATTGCTCGTTTTGAGCAATTTATTCTTTTGTCACTATGTTTTCTATATGAGGGAAAGAGTTAAACTGCAAAAATGAAAGTTGTTGATCGTTTCTCTTCTTCACCCTTTATCACCTACTTCAAATCGGCAGAAGACAACTTCGAACAAACAACAAGATTGAAATATGAAAAATATCTATAACTGAAATTATAACTAATTAAAAAAGTTGAAAACATTATGGCTAAAGAAGTAATTGCTCATTATGAGCAATTTCTCCTTTTGTCACAATGTTTTAAAGAGAAGTCTGCTGCAGATGCATCGAAACGAGTTGACTTGTCAGAAAGGGTTCAAATTTTACAGATGAAAAAATAAATTCTCACCTGTATGTTCATCGTGGCCCTTTTACCAGCAGGAAAAATTCATGTTTGAAAATATTGTAAACAAAGAAGAAATTGCTCATAATGAACAAAATCTCCTTTTTACCGTTTTGTTTCAGTTAAAGAGGTCTTTTTATAAGCACCACTGACAGAAAGCCAGTCAACCTTATGTCATGGTGAATTGGCTATCGTTTGTCTATGCGTGTGTCAACATTTGGCTTAAAACAACTTCTCATCTGGACTAATTGAGATCAAACTTCGCAGAGAGCATTCTCTTATTGTCCTTCAAATTTGAGTAATTGATGAAAATGTTGGTTTCCATGTTAACCCGAAAGAAACTAGCTTTAAAATACTTCTCCTCCAAAATGTCTTAGCAGATTTTCCAATAATTTCAGCTCTACTGGCCAAAGGCCAGAAGAGCTTATACCGTGGTTTGGTGTCCATCGTCCATGCGTCCGTAAACAATTGCTTGTGAACGCGATACAGTCTTCAGTTTTGATTGAATCTCAATCAAACTTAAACAGTAGTTAGATATCCATGAGAGCTTGGTTCCTTTTGCAAACCAGCCAGATCCGCCTATGCAAGACTGGATTATGGCCCTTGAAATTGTCAAAATTTCTATAATAGAGCTTGTGAACACAATAGAGGCTCCATTTACTATCTGATCTTCACCAAACTTACACAGTAGTTAGGTTTACATGAGAGCTTGGTTCCCTTTGCAAACCAGATCCGGCCATGCAAGACTGGATTATGGCCCTTGAAATTGTCAGAATTGCTATAATAGAGCTTGTGAACGCGATAAAGTCTTTAGTTTTGATTGTATCTCAATCAAACTTATACAGTAGTTAGATATTCATGAGAGCTCGTTCCTTTTGCAAACCAGCCAGATCTGCCCATGCAAGACTGGATTATGGCCCTTGAAATTGTCAAAATTGCTATAATTGAGCTTGTGAACACAATAGAGGCTCCATTTACTACCTAATCTTCACCAAATTCAGATAGTAGTTAAATATTGATGAGAGCTCGGTTCCTTTCGAAAACCAGCCAGATCTGCCATTGCATGACTGGATTATGGCCCTTAAAATTGTCAAAATTGCTATAATACAGCTTGTGAACACAATAGAGCCTCCATTTACTATTCAATCTTCACCAAACTTAGATAGTAGTTAAATATTGATGAGAGCTTGGTTCCTTTCGCAAACCAGCCAGATCCGCCCATGCAAGACTGGATTATTGCCCATGAAATTGTCAAAATTGCTATAATAGAGCTTGTGAACACAATAGAGGCTCCATTTATCATCTGATCTTTACCAAACTTAGATATTAGTCAAATATTGATGAGAGCTTGGTTACTTTCGCAAACCAGCCAGATCCATCCATGCAAGACTGGCCCTTGAAATTGTCAAAACTTCTATAATACAGCTTGTGAACACAAAAGAGCCTCCATTTAATACTATCTGATCTTCACCGTACATACATGCTCTGGATTGAAAATGACCAAAGAACCATACCAGTAGAGCATAAGCCCTCAGATGGGCCTCTTGTTTAGATATGTTCCATTGTTGAGCCTTGATCAGATTTTTTTTCAATCATGTTGATTGGTCTAAAAACATGGCCACCAGGGGGCTATTTTACATAATATGGCTACAGTGAAAGCGATAACAATCTTCTCCTACAAAAGTGTCTAGCTGATTTTCAAATAGTTTTGTAGAAATATTCCTTGGGTGACACTCTACCACATCTTTCAAGCCATGTTGATTGGTAAAAAATCATGGCTGCCATGCTTTGCCTAAATGGAAAACTTTAAAAGTCTTCTCTGGAGGGGCTGTTTTTGCCTTATATGGCTAAAGTGAAATCTTTATAAATCTTCTCTTCAGAAGGTATCCAGCCGATTATCTTTCCAAAAGTATATTGCCAATCTTTAATAATTTTCTAGAAAGGTTCTCTCGGTGACCCTCTTTGAGAGATTCCTTCAAACCCTGTCATTGTTTGAACAACATGGCAGTCTGTATTGTTTTATATGTAGTGATTTAATTTTTGCCTAATTGCAGTGGACGACGGCCTCTGTGGTGTATAATGGTAGAATGTCCGCCTCAGGTTCAGATGCTCTCAGACTCAATCACTGATCGGGTCATACCAAAGACATTAAATGTTAGTAAAGGATTTCTTCCCTTTTATGCTTAGGGTTGTGGGGTTAGAATTATGACTGACTGGCTAAATGGACCAGTATACGTAGTACTGGTATTTTACCCAGGAAACGCATTTAACACAAGCAAACTATAACGGCAGTGGAGCAATACTGGTCCTCATGAGCCCCTTCTTTCGAAAGTAGTCTGCTGCTGCAGATGCATCATATTGCGTCTGCCGTTGGATAAGAATTAAAAAGGTCCCATTTGGCTGTATTTGTGTAACAGACTTGCTGCCAGTTTCGTAACAATAGATTTTTTACCCTACAGGAAATCCGCCCAATTATTGAACATTTTCTTGACACATTGGACCAAATGATCGGCAATAAGTGACTGCAAGTTTTTGGCCAATATCGGCTTTAACCCTTTCCCTCATATAGACGCTTTCTGACGCCTCTGCAGCAGACGGCGTTTTGAAAACATAGTGACAAAAGAAGAAATTGCACAAAACGTGCAATTTCTCCTTTTGCCACAATGTTTTCCACTTTTTGTCATAGGTTATTCATTCAATTATGGAGATTTTCTATGTTTTGACAAAATACGTTCAAAGTCATCTGCTGCAGAATTGTCGTATGAGGGAAAGGGTTAATGACAGAGCTCTAGATAAGAGGGGTGTATTTCATAGTATAAAATCCTTTTTTGACCTACCCCCAAAGAATTCCCTCCATCAGACGTTTCTTGTCATTATCCTCTACATTGGGCATAATTGTGTAATAAGTTATAAGTGACATATTGCAGTGCAAACACAATTAACTCATTTTTCCAGACTTTTAAACCTTTTCCACTAACAACATATTATACAGCATGCCATTTTAAAAACGGATCTCTGGAAAAAACAAGAGAAAATCTCTACAATGAAGGAACTTAATTACTGTAAAAAGTTGAAAACATTGTGGCAAAAAGGAGCAATTTCTCCTTTTGTCACAATGTTTTCAAAAATCATCTGCTGCAGAGGGGTCTTAAAGTGTCTATATGTGGTAAAGGGTTAAATCTTATGGCATATGGGGAATGAAAATCGCAAGTTGACTATATAAGCTGTAGTACTGCCTGCATAATTTAGACTATAAATTTATAGGAGAATAATATTGAATACAACAGTCTAGTTCTTTCTCTCAGTCAGACTGATAGTGTTTTTATTGTTATCGATATAGTTCTTTAATCGGCATGGTTTCTGAACCATGGAATTAACCAGGTTTGAGTTTATCTTGATATTTTTGCTCTTTTTCAACTTTATATTAAGCTTGACAACTCTTACACTGGTTTTTATTTGGGGATTTTTGTTTTCAGCACTGCAGCAGACAACTTTTGAATGCATTGCCTGCAAACAAAGAATTTGGTGAAAATTAAAAAGGACAACATTTCGCCTACAAACAATGTTTTTAACTGTAACCAAATATGCTAGAAAATTTCCAGGTGTTGCTCTTTTATTTTATCACTATTAAAAGTAAATCCTTTACCACCACCTGTAGATGCATTTTGACACATCTGTAGAAGGCAACTTAAAGACTATTTATAGCACATTCTTTCAAAGGAGAAATTTTCTCATTTTTAGTCGGGTTCTATTGAACCGTAAACCGGGCGTCCCGGGTTCGATCCCCAGTGGCGGCGCTGTGGTCATGATGGAGTGACCTTGGGCAAGGCACATTTTCTAGCCTAGTACTGGTTTGTTTACCCAGGGATCATGAATAAGTGAACTGTCGTAGTAATATAACTGAAATAATGTTGAAAATGGCGTTAAATCCCAATAAAAACAACCGGACTGTGGCAGTTGAAATGTTTTCAACGGATGTTGACCATACAGCTTCCAAAAAAAGTGAGCGCACTGTAAAATAGTTCCCAAATTCTTATTGAATTCTCATAAGAGGCAAATGTCATTAAATTTTGTAAATTACTTCTAAATTACTCATGCAGTCACTGTTGAAAACATGCCTCTGGAACTCAAATATTTATGGTTTTGATTCAGTAGATAATTTTGCATGTTAAATGCAATTAGGTTACTTCTGTGAGATGGCAGGAGAAACCTGTTAAAATGCTGGTATGTATTGGCGGGAGGATCGGATTTAAAACCTTGTTTTTGCTTTTCCTCTTGGATAAATGAATATATCCCTTAAACCATCCAATATGTTGTTCTTTTACAAAAGAATATAAGTAACATTTATGCAGGCACTCAACCTCAATTTATAATTCAGCGTTATAGACTTTCTTCTATGCAAGGTTTTATGTCTTATGTGAAGTTTAAACAGAAACATTATTGTGTAAAGTGTCCAGGTTGAGTGCAATTGGAGGTGATACTTTCTAGCATTTTCTATTTTCTTATTTGAAGATTTTTATGCTTCAATATATACATTTCTATTTATTAAAATAGTTTCTTTTTTGCTCACATGAGCACAAAGTGCTCAAGGTGAGTTATTGTGATCGCCTTTTGTCCGGCGTCCGTCGCCCGTCAACTTCTTCTCATCAGTAACCAGTGGTTCAATTGGGATGAAACGTCACAGAAAGCATCCTCTTAATGACCTCACCAGAATTCCTTCAAATATATGGGATGTATGCAGAATTCTGGTTTCCATGGCAAAGAAACAAAAACAACTTTAAAATTCTTCTACTCCCAAACTGGTTGGCAAATCTTCAAATAATTTTGTAGAAATGTTCCTTGGATGACCCTCTATCAGATTCCTGCAAGCCATGTTGATTGGTAAAAAAAACATGGCCACCAGGGGGCAGGGCTATTTTGCTTTATATGGTTATAGTGAAAACTTAAAAAATCTTCTCCTGAAAGTGTCGAGCTGATTTTCAAATAATTTTGTAGAAATGCTCCTAAGGTGACCCACTATCAGATTTCTCAAAGCCATGTTGATTGGTCGAAAAAACGTGGGCGCCACAGGGTGGGGCTATTTTGCCTTATATGGCTTTAGTGAAAACTTAAAAAATCTTCTCCTCCGAAATTGTTTGGCCGATTTTCAAATAATTTTGTAGAAATATTCCTAGGGTGACCCTCTATCAGATTCCTTCAAGCCATGTTGATAAGTTGAAAACTATGGCTGCCAGGGGGCGGGGCTTATATGTGACCCTCTATCAGATCCTTCAAGCCATGTTGATAAGTTGAAAACTATGGCTGCCAGGGGGGGGGGGGGGGGGGGGGGGGGGGGGGGGGGGGCGGGGGGGCTTATATGGCTAAAGTGAAAAAAAAAAAAAATCAGGTGAGCAATCCAGGGCCATCACGGCCCTCTTGTTTATGTTGTATGCAGTAAGTGTGTTAACGAAACAAAATTAACAGAAAATTGACCTTTATCAATTGTTGTAACCCTTAATTCGTACACCACTATCCATGTTTTCTTTGTATTGTTGCGGTACTTTTAACATCTTTGAATTAAGTTATTCTTTGGGTTTTTCATGTGAACCCGACTCTTCAACTCTTTCTAATAACTCTGCTTTCATAAAAACAGATTTTCTATAATTTTGCCTAGATGTTCTTAAAGTTGTCTGCTGCAGATTTATCGTATGTGGGAAACTGTTATCTTTCTGAATTAAGAAAGGCGGTGGATAAATATTACATAGTTCAATTAATTTTTATGCTATTTTAAGATATCTAAAAGTAAAAATATCTGACAATTTTAGCACACCTTAGCACAAAATGCTCTTTGTGTGAGTTTGTCAACAATTTGCTTGTGGACATTTAAGAGGCTAGATTTTTTCATTAAGTCTTCATGAATATTATTCAGAATGTTTGGCCTGTGATTATGCGGAATGTTTTCTCGGTGATATCTAGCTCCCACCTTGATATACGTTTCATGTCAGGTAAAACTAGGTCGCTAGACTAATTAAAGAAAAATCTTGTTGACCCTCAACAGCATTATAAGCTTATAGCCTAACCCTTGAAGACGGCATAGTTGGTGTAGTGGTAGAGCATCCACCTGGGATGCAGGAGGTCGTGGGTTCAATCCCCAGCCAGGTCATACCAAAGACATTTCAAATGGTGGTAATGGCTGCCATCTTTGGTGCTCAGGGTTGCAGGGGTTAGCATAACGACTGACTGGCTGGTGTTGGGATAAATGAACCAGTAGTGACTGGTAGTAGTATCCAGAAAATGTTGTGATATAACTGAAAAATTGTTGAAAGCGGTGTTAAAACTAAACAATCAGCCTAACGCTTGACTGCCTGTCGCATCAGTATGTTCATACAAAACCATCTAATTGTTCTAGTAGACCTTGGTTTAAGGGTCTGATTCCTTCTCACTTCATACAAAGAGTCAATTGGTACTTGTATGAATTAACGTGTCATTGTTGCTATGATAACAAGTCCATACGTAATGTCCTTATTGCCCTAGCACTTTCAATTTAGAGGGAATTCTTTCATACTTCAAAGGTTCAGTCTCCAGGGAGCTGTGGGACATATTTGCGTTTCACAAACATGGATCAAATTTGGTTGTTCTTTCTTCATACAGAGGGCGAAATGTCAAAGCAGCTTGGAAAAGTTAACATTTTGCCAGCCCAGGTCAAAGGTCAAGGTCACTTTTGTTATGAATAGCCTCTTGACTTATGTTTCCTTTGTGGGAATTTCTTTATTCTTCATTACAGTGTGGCTGAGTTAGCATTTCACCACCCTAGGTTAAAGGTCACCATCAAGGTCACAGTATTATTTATTCCTTCCATATGAAAGAAATCACATCATCACTAGTGCTTTTGCTTGATGATTATTTTATACAGATGGTGGGCGTTAAGGATGTGTTTCACCAACATAGGTCAAAGGTCAATATCACAGTTACTATAAATAGCCTACCATATCAATAGCCTTACGTTTTACTTAACCCTTTTCCTCATATATACGCTTTCGGACGCCTCTGCAGCAGACGGCTTTTTGAAAACATAGTGACAAAAGGAGAAATTGCACAAAACGTGCAATTTCTCCTTTTGCCACAATGTTTTCCACTTTTCGTTATAGGTTATCCATTCAATTATGGAGAATTTTACTATGTTTTGACAAAATACGTTCAAGTCGTTTGCTGCAGATTGTCGTATGAGGTAAAGGGTTAATGTACTTTATGGGGTAGGGCTTGTAGAGGTTCAAGTACAGTGAACTCGACAGTTCCGGGTCATCGATAATTCCGGGTTACATTGGAAACAAATGTAAAGTATTCGAGAATGATTTCATTATCAAGTCATATTTCCCATAATAGCTTGGCTAGTTTCACTTCGATTTCGAACATTGTCATTTCAAGAACGGATGTCGTAATCTCGAAATGCTTAAATGCATCGATTCCTGCGAAAGCAAAATCTCAATATTTGTGTTTACATGTGACAGCTAGAATTGCTGACTGTAGCCATAATTTTAGTAATACAGGTATGAAATACACATAAATGTGTAGGCTATTTACCAGTGAAGAAGATGTTTAATATTGATTGACTTGTCAAAGTTGTTTTTGCTAAACTAGCAGATAATTTGACCTAGTTCACATATGACACTTTCGGATCAGCCAAAGGGAATTTCTCAAAATTATCAATTGATTAGTAAAACTATTTTGGTAACTTTTTAAGAATAATTTAATGCTTATGGTGATAAATCAAGGATAAAAATAAAAATTTGTTATTAAAATTTAGATTTTTTGTCAAATATGACTTTAGTTGGTTGAAATGCAACAGTTTTCGTGCATGAAAGTGTTAACAGTAAAGTTGGCCCCATCACGGTTCTGTTTTTTATGCAATAGGTAATTGCAAGTGATACATTTTAGAACTTTCTTTTTCATATTATTATACCCCCTGCAAACAAAGTTAGGAATCACCCTGTCTGTCTGTCTGTCTGTCCGTCCGTATGTCCACATTTCTTGTAAGCACTACTCCTCCTAAACGGCTCAATGGATTTGGTTCAAACTTTACATGAAGGTTACACATCATATGTAGATACCCCTGTGAAATGAACGCGGTCAAAACATGGTCGACCATGTTTTAAACAAGGTCGACCATGTTTTAAAAACATGGTTGACCACGAAATGACCATGTATAATCCATGGTCGACCATGTTTCATGCCGTGGTATATGGCCACCCTGGGGACCATGGTCAACCATGTTCTTTTAAAGACCATGGTTAACCTTGGTCCATGGTCATAAAAAAATACCATGGTAAAACATGATTCATAGGCCACGTGGTATATGGCCGCCCTAGTACCATGGTCAACCATGGTTTGACCATGATCTTAAGACCAGGATAAATCAGGTTTCGTGGTCCTTTATATTACCATGGTCAAACATGTTTCATAGTCCACTTCAATGCAGCCTTGTGGCAAGTTCAACCATGGTTTGACCATGTTCTTAAAAAGATCATGATAAATCATGTTTCATTGCATTTCAAAATAACATTGCCTAAGACTGACATGTTTTATAGAAGTAGTCATCTGTTGCTGCCCTGATTACCACGATTCATGTTTCATAATACCAAATTAATTCAGTAGCCCTTTTACAGGTCTTTATTGAACAAAACATGGTATTTTGTTTCATTAAATAACATGTACACAAAATTAAAACCTTGTTCATGGCAATTAAATCTTTTTTTTTTAAGTCGTAAAAAGGGTTATCCGAGACTTTGTAGTAAATTACAAAATTATTTGAAAATGCTAGGGCCTGGAACTGCCTAGGTCTAAAAGTGTTCTAGAAAATAATCATATTACAAGAGTAAAATATCACTAAAGATGATAACACTGAATAAACATTCATTAATATAAGTTTTACCTGTCAAGTGTTTCCAAATCAAATTGAATACATTGCCATTTCTGAATCCATTCTGTGCTTGTAAATCTTCATTTTATGTTTTTTCTATCTGCTTCTATCATTAGAATGAGAACAAAAGTTATTTACAAATCACTATGTACATAATATTTGATGAAAATCCATTATAACAGAGTGTTTTGTGAAAACATTGCCAGAATTTTAACATGTCACATTGTCATCCATTTTGAAAATTTAAAATCTCAACTTCCTGTTGTTGTTGTTGCAATTATTAAAAAAAATGGTTCTAGAAGTGTTCTATAAGTGTCCTTAATAAATGTTGTAGTGATATATTTGTTTAACTTGGCAATTTATCAAAACTTTGTTTAGTCCAAATAAAACCATTAATATTTAAAACAAATTGTTATAAAGTTCTTGCAGTGTAACAGCAGATACAGAACACATTAAGAATATTAAATGTCGTTCTGACATCTCTTTATTCTTTGCAATGCACATTAAGTATGTGAAATATTTATGCTTGACTGTGATTCAGGGTCTAGTAATTACTGTTGACCATGAATCATATTCAAACAAAGACTCTTGATCATGAATCATAGTCAGTCATGGACAATACATAAGGTGTACACCGTACTCACGGTGTTGCATGCTAAACTGCTTAGAGTTTCAAATTGTTGTATTTTAAGTAAGAAACAGACACTATTTGTGCAATGCAACATTTATTACCAAATGTGTTTTTACTGTTTAAGATTGACCTTGTTTCATGGTCTGGAAAACATGGTCATTTACCACAGTCAGACCATAGTCAAATCATGGTCAATCATGGTTATAATCGACCAGAGTCAAAGTCTGAACGAACAACATAGACAACCATGTTTTGACCATGTTTAACCATGGTCAAACTTGATTCAAGGTTCACATTTCACAGGGGTATGCATGAAGGAAGATCATACGCCTCGGATTCTTCCAAGGGCAGATAATTCAACTTAGAGGTTACCTGCGAGGGACTCCTGTGCACATATCTCCACATTTCTTGTAAGCACTACTCCTCCTAAACGGCTCAATGGATTTGGTTCAAACTTTACATGAAGGTTACACATCATATGTAGATATGCATGAAGGAAGATCATACACCTCAGATTCTTCCAAGGGGAGATAATTCAACTTAGAGGTTACCTGCGAGGGACTCCTGTGCATATACCTCCACATTTCTTTTAAGCACTACTCCTCCTAAACAGCTCAATGGATTTGGTTCAAACTTTACATGAAGGTTACACATCATATGTAGATATGCATGAAGGAAGATCATACGCCTCGAATTTTTCAAAGGGCAGATAATTCAACTTAGAGGTTACCTGCGAGGGACTCCTGTGCACATACCTCCACATTTCTTGTAAGCTCTACTCCTCCTAAACGGCTCAATGGATTTGGTTCAAACTTTACATGAAGGTTACACATCATATGTTGATATGCATGAAGGAAGATCATACGCCTCAGATTCTTCCAAGGGCAGATAATTCAACTTAGAGGTTACCTGCGAGGGACTCCTGTGCACATACCATCCACATTTCTTGTAAGCACTACTTCTCCTAAACGGTACATGAAGGTTACACATCATATGTAGATATGCATGAAGGAAGATCATACACCTCGGATTCTTCCAAGGGCAGATAATTCAACTTAGAGGTTACCTGCAAGGGACTCCTGTGCACATTTCTTGTAAGCACTACTCCTCCTAAAGGGCTCAGTTGATTTGATTCAAACTATATGAAGGCTACACATTATATGTAGATATGCATGAAGGAAGATTTTTCTCCTCAGATTCTTCCAAGGGAAGATAAGCAAAGTAGAAACTTTACCATTGTATCCGATGCTTTGGGAAGGGAGCTTTGCTCACAGTATTTCTAGTTTTGATAAAAATGTGAAATAAATATCTTGTTATTAGAAAACAACTGTTTTGTTGAATATTCTATTGTTTAAGATTACCCCTGATAACAGAAATAAATTGCGGACACTAAAGAAACATTTTAACAAATTGATATAATTGTTGAATTATATCATGGTGGGGAGGAAGTATTTGTTGAACATTTCATGTAGTTTTATTTCTCTCAACTTTCCTTTCAAAGAGACAAGATTCATTAATTTGGTTACTGACCCGGAACTGTCGTATTCACTGTATTCAATCATCTTGATGTCTTTTTTTAGTAAGACAAGTTTGTGCTTTATTTGAGTTTAATGCAAGTATTTGGGTTATTATACTCCCGCAAACGTAGTTTGAACGGGGTATACTGGAATCAGCCTGTTGGTCGGTCCGTCGGTCGGTCTGTCCGCAAAATCTGTTCCGTTGTACTCTTCCTTCAGTTTCTACCTCATTTACTTGATACTTGGCTTAAATGTTAATCAGGAGTAGTAGATGTGCAAGACGCAAATTTCATGTCCCTGTGACCTTCACCTTGACCTCTGACCTTGAAATAGGATTTTTTTTTGTTAAAATCTAATCTGTTGTACTCCTCCTTCAGTTTCAACCTGATTTACTTCATACTTGGCATTCATACTTGGCATAAATGTTAATCAGGAGTAGTAGATGTGCAAGACGCAAATGTCATGTCCCTGTGACCTTCACCTTGACCTCTGACCTTGAAATAGGATTTTTTTTTTGTTAAAATCTAATCTGTTGTACTCCTCCTTCAGTTTCAACCTGATTTACTTCATACTTGGCATAAATGTTAATCAGGAGTAGTAGATGTGCAAGATGCAAATTTCATGTCCATGTGACCTCGACCTCTGACCTTGAAATAGGATTTTTTTTTTTGTTAAAATCTAATCTGTTGTACTCCTTCTTCAGTTTCAACCTGATTTACTTCATACTTGGCATAAATGTTAATCTGGAGTAGTAGATGTGCAACACGCAAATTTCATGTCCTTGTGACCTTGACCTCTGACCATGAAATAGGATTTTCTTTTGTTAAAATCTAATCTGTTGTACTCCTCCTTCAGTTTCAACCTGATTTACTTGATACTTGGCATAAATGTTAATCAGGAATAGTAGATGTGCAACACGCAAATTTCAAGTCCCTGTGACCTTCACCTCTGACCTTGAAATAGGATTTTTTTTTTGTTAAAATCTAATCTGTTGTACTCCTCCTTCAGTTTCAACCTGATTTACTTGATACTTGGCATAAATGTTAATCAGGAGTAGTAGATGTGCAAGACGCAAATTTCATGTCCCTGTGACCTTCACCTCTGACCTTGAAATAGGATTTTTTTTCTTAAAATCTAATCTGGTGCGACATACTCCTCCTTCAATTTCAACCGGATTTACTTGAAACATGGCAAAATGGAGCCGTTTTGTGTGGCATCAGCCTGACGGTCGGTCGGGCGGTCGGTCCAGATAAAGGAGCCGTTTTGTGTTTGATATCATCTTAGTATTTCTTTTTGATACTGATATTCAAATTGTCTGAGTCAAAGATAAAACTGTGAGATATATAATATGTGTCAGGGGTTGGGGCGGGGGTATTAATCACCTTTAGTGATAGTTCTAGTTTTTTCAGCTTTCTTGTGGCTGTAGACTATACCCAACATTCTTACCGGGTAACTGTGTGTAACTGCATGGCTAACTAAACACAAAGACTATTTAGCTTATTGGTGGAAGACAAATGAAGTTACTAGGTCACAATGACCTTGGTCAATCATCAGAAAGAATGAATGGCCGAGCCGGGGTTCAAACTGACCGATTGATCTATCGTGGCTGACTGACAAATAAAGATTGAAATGCCTTTTTCCTTATTTCTTTCCCTCTCCATCTGATCAAGAGGTGGAATTGTTGATTTGTCCTATATTATTTCAAATGGTGGATTTTGCATTTTGAAATGTCAGATCTGAAAATCAAGATTTTTGAGCCTCTACCAAAGTAACTAAAATGGACCATTTTTGCTCTTATAAATTATTTAGAATGTTACAAATTGTATCAAAATCCTGAATTCAAAATTATTTGTTATACCTAACTCACAATAGCAAAAAAAAGAGACTACTGTACATGACGGATTGATAATGCATCGTCCATCAGCCTCCACAAAAATATTTTAACCTGGACCGAATTTATTGTCCACCAAGATAAGCGGACTGAAGTGCCGCGATATTCATTTCTTTACCATTGCGAACATAACAAAATAGCCTCAGGTCTTAATAAAACCGATCCTCAAGGATTCATGATGGAATCATCTCGTAATTGCAATGACATTCCTTTCAACTGTTTTGCTGGGTCTTTCTTTTAACCAAATATTTAACTTTTCTTTGATTACATATGAATGTATAAATAATAGAAACGGCACTAAATACATAAGTTATACACAAAGGACACGTATGGTTAGCGGCTAAATAATGATGTGATATTGTCGATGTTTGAACAGTTGAATCCATTTGAATGTCAGATAAATATCAACAACAAATCCCAAACCAAGGAGCGTGAAGCACCCACATTAATCAATACATTTGGACTGATCCAAACTTAAAAGCTTTGGAAAATTCATATCTGCGCATATGTGAGGTAACTGTAAACCTTCTCAATCTACATACAATTCTATGATGAATAAACGCAGTGATACCATTGTGATCTATGCCTGCACCTGTACAAAATTTATATAATATTATTTTTTGTGCAAAAACAACTGAAATCATTTTGTTTATGTAATCAAACTTTCAAAATGAAATAAGGTAAAGTTTTTTTATTAAACATAAGAAAAAAAGACTCAAACCTTTTAAAATCCTATTTAATCCAGAATTAAATTGTTGACGGAATGTCAATTGCGGTGACCAATTAATCTTTTGATGGAATAGCGGATATCACACCATTAATAATTTCGTTGATCATCCGCAATCTGAAATATGTGTCCATTGTGGAAAATGCGTTTTCCAACCGGCCTCTACTGTATGAGGCCCAAGGGAGCCAGGAAGTTTGTACTTAACTAGGCTGTATAAAAACCTAGAAAATTGTCTTTTTTGGTACAAATGATCAATCTGGTGACCCGGCCTGCACTTAACTGGCTAAAATGAACCTGGCTCTCAAAAATTAAGACATTCATTAGGTGGAGCGTTGGATCTCAATTCAACAAATTTACCCTTTACCACTTGTAGACGCTTTCTGACGCCTATGCAGCAGACAACTTTTAAAAACATTGTAGCAAAAGGAGAAACTGCTCTTTTCAGTATAAATCACACTATCATTTTCATAGTGTTGCCTATATGTCGTCTGCTGCAGATTTGTTGTATGTGGGAAAGGGTTAATTTGTTCAGATTATTCTTCCCAATATCAGCAGAATTCCATACAATAAGAACAAAACGGAATAATCTAAACATTTAGACAGTTATAATCTGTAATCATGGTATCACAATATCAACAGTGAAATTAGGTAATTGAATATTTTTAGCTGTTTCTGGACTTATATAATATTCTCTAGTCCAAATTAATGATTCACATATTATGAAATGAGTAAACTAATTGTGTTATAACTGTTTACGACTACCAGACGGATTCTGAGACCCCTGCAGTAGGCAACTTTTAAAAACATTGTGAGCAATTTTCCCTTTTGCCAGAGTGTTTTCAGCTTTAGTCTACAAATATAATTTCAGATACAGAACATTTCCAAATTGTTGTTTAGACGTATGTTTTCAAAGTCGTCTGCTGCAGATTTGTTGTTGTCTTGGTAGCTCAGTTGATTAAAGCGACGCAGGCTGCCAACCCAGGGGTTGTGAGTCAATTCATCATTCGTCTTCCACCAATAGGCTAACAGTCCATCTGGTAAAGCAGCCAGTTGCTAATGGAATGACTGTTGTATGGAGTACCAGGTCTAGTTTATCGCTATAACTTTAACAGGTAACCAGTCTTGATATTTGACAATGTGAAGGTCAAGTTACTGTGTTTTTCACACGTTTAATCCGATTTATTGGTTGAATTATTGTCATGACCAATTAACTGCCATCATGTTGTTTATAATAGAGACACGCGGTTAACTGTTTGCTCTTTGATTGGACTTTTTTTTTTAAATTTGAACATGTTTTCGTCCGTAATCAAGATTATGCTAGAAACTTTCATGGAAATTTGGAAATGACTGGCTCAGTTATGATTATATGGTATTAAAACATAGTGTAGAGACATTTTCACCTCTGAATAGAAAGAAATTGACAAATGTGTACTTTGCTACAAAGCAACTGTTGTTATGATAGTTACTTTTGTATACTACATAACAAATGAGCTATTGGTAAATGAAATCAAAGAAGAATTATAATGTTTTTGATTTTTCTGTTCCCTTTGTCCATTGAATTGTAAAAAAAATTGGCAACAACTTTGGCTATTTTGGCTCAAACTATTTAAATTCGGCTCCTTTTTTTTTAATTTGGCAAATGTGTTGGCCCTGAATATAATACATGTACATGAATATGTAACATTTGACAGAAATCTATATTTGTAGCCTCATGCATAAAAATGCTTTTCATTCCTATATATTATGCAAAATAATAGGGCTGCAATATAAGACTTCTCCTTGCATCACATGGTTCAAGCTATGTCTTCAAGTTTGTCACCATCTTCAAATAATAGAAATACAGTGATGGTTCAGAAGACGTGCAACTATTTGAAAAAGGGAGATAAGCATGCCTTTGATGGTAGATTTGTAATTTGATTACTATCCATGAAATTAACCCTTATTATAAATATGCAGCAGACCACTTTGAAAACATTTAAACAAAAATATGGAAATTCCCTGTAAATAAAAGTATAATTATTGACAACACTTTAAAATATTGTGGCAAAATGAGCAATTTCTCCTTTTGTCACAATGTTTTCAAAAGGTGTCTACTGCAGAGGTGTCTGTATGTGGGCAAGTTTTCACCTGGTACATGCATGTCTTTTAAGAAACCGTCTTGGTAAAATGTAAATATTATCTATGAAGAGAGTTTATTACAATGTTGGAAAGGGAGAAATGGCACTGTACAAGCAATTTCTGCTTTTCTTATTTATGTTCTCAAAAGTTGTATGCTGTAGAGGCATCAAAAGACTTCTGGATCATGGAATGGGTTAAAGAAAGTTTGTTTCTTAGATGAAAGAACAATGGGAGCTTTGAATTTGTTGAGAAGGGGAGTGCAAGTGAAATATGGGGAACTTCCATCAGAAAGGTGGAAGGTTATCTCAGATCTGAATTAGTTTGATATTGTTAAAGTACTATTGGGTAATTGCTTTTTATCACCTACATCTTGTATGGTTTCAACCTTCTCCCATCTTCCAGCAATCTGCGGGAAATGACTGAAAATATCTATAAAAAGCTATAGAAAATCTATGAAGGAAATTATAATCATTGAATAGAGTTGATTAAATTGTGACAAAAATAGAAACAAGCCATTCCTCCTTTTACCACAATGTTTTCAAAAGTCGTCTAAAATGTTCTAAAATCCTTACTTGCCATACAATCCCTATATTGGTGTAATTGCATTTAGAGTCATCACAGTGAGATGTTGTTGGGCAAAGACCAAGTAACTCTTTCCCACATACAACATGTATATCTACAGCAAACGACTTCGAAAACATATAGTCTTTAGCTCGACTATTCGAAGAATAATGAGAGCTTTACTACTTGCCCCGGCGTCGGCGTCTCCGTCGGTGTCCGGTTAAAGTTTTAGGGCAAGGTTGCATTTTTATTCATAAGTATTTGTGCTAGGGCTTTCATATTTGGAATATAGTTACATCTTATACCTTTCTTAACACACATTGAATGTGGTAGATGCTGAGTGTGACCTTCTTTTTGGGGTAAAAAACATGATTTGGGGTGGTTAAAGTTTAAGGGCAAGTTGGAATTTTCACTTTTTGTTTTACTTTTTCTCAATAAGTACTTGTACTAGGGCTTTCATATTTGGAATATAATTACATCTAATACCTTTCTTCATATTTAATGCTGAAGATGCTGAGTGTGACCTTCTTTTTGGGGTAAAATACCTGATTTTGAGTGGTTAAAGTTTTAGGGCAAGTTGGAATTTTCATTTTTAGTTCACCAGAGCGAGAAGTGCTCAAGGTGAGTTATTGTGATCGCCTTTTATCCGGCGTTCGTCGTCAACATTTGCTTGTTAACACTCTAGAGGCAACATTTTGCATCTAATCATCCTGAAAGTTTATCAGAACAAACAAGACGAATGTTTGACGCAAAGGGTCAAAGAGAAGCCGCAATTTTTCGTTGTTCATGTAGAAATAAGAAAAAAGAACATTTAAATCCACAAACAACTGTAGACGATAATACGCTGACATATTTATCCCTTTCAAGACTGTTGGGATACTTCAAATTACCTCCCTTTAAGCAATACAAGGATATTTACCTTGTGATTCGTATGATTAAGATTAATAAACATTGAAATTATATGAATGAAAACTATTATTTAATTAGTAACAACATCAAAATCAAATTTAAGCCAAGATAAATGTGTACACATTTCATTAATTGTTTGTAGATACCCTAATGTATAGGTATGAATATAAAATTTATAATGTTATAAACAATTTTCATTTCAACGTACTAAGTCTGTGAATCTCACAGAAACACCCATTTCAATATACCAACATGTTAAAGTAAATTAAAGTATGAACCGTTTTTGTATGTACTGAAACTAGAAACGTACGTTTGTGTATAAGTATATTTCCAATATTTGCGAGTTTATATTGCGACTAGCTAACCCGGCAAGACGTAAACTTTCCTCTACCAAATTGGTTGTTGTATGTGGGAAACGGTTAGCTGCTGAACATGTATTTAAATGTCATACATGTGTATTATTAGACAAAGGTGTCAGACCAAATGGGAACTTAGTTAAATTGTGCGTATATACTAGAAATTACCTCCCTTTAAGTACTACCACGATTTTTTTCTTGTGATTCGTATGAATAAGTTTGATAAACATTTACATTTCAACTAGACGGCAACATTTATTGTGAAACAGATATTTCTGTGGTTTATATATGTTCATGTCTGCACTTCTTCATCTAGAATTACTGCGTAATATATGATAGCATGTAAGGAACAGAATGGCAATAATGCCGAGCGTGAGGGTAAACAACGCCAAACAACAACAACAAGAAACGGATTACATTTACTGCGTGCCTTCTCTTGTTCACTGTTCAAGATACAGTATGATTTTAGCTTAAATAAATGTTTAACTGTGTTAAATATTTGTATTCCCTTTAAATTGATTATTTAAATCGTCATACATGTGTATTATTAGACAAAGGTGTCAGACCAAATGGGAACTTAATTAAATTGTGCGTATATACTTCAAATTACCTCCCTTTAAGTACTGCTATGATTTTTTTTCTTGTGATTCGTATGAATAAGTTTGATAAACATTAACATTTCAACTAGACGGCAACATTTATTGTGAAACAGATATTTTGTTCATGTCTGCACTTCTTCATCTAGAATTACTGCGTAATATATTTTAGCATGTAAGGAACGGAATGGCATTAATGCCGAGCACGAGGGTAAACAACGCCAAACAACAACAACAAGAAACAGATTACATTTACTGCGTACCTTTTGTTCGTGGTTCCCGGTTTAACATACTATCAAACTAAAAAAAGCGTATGAGGCATGTAACCAATTCAGTTTACTGTTTAGACAAGATACAGTATGAATTTCGCTTAAAAAGAAATGTACATAATTATATTCAATTAATATACTGGCCTTTGTCTTTTGTTTTTAATTTGTAAAACTCACACATGTATATAGAGTGTAAAAGGGATGTTTTAAAAGTCATTACCTTAAATTAATGTACTTAGAAAGGACAAAGAGAAATCAAGATATGTGGTCACGCTGGCAGGTCTAAATATTCTCCTTGACCGAAAATTAAAAGCATCCCTACAGGAAGCCGCCTCCTGGCGGCTTCCAATAACATTTCTATAAAATCTATGCCAAGTTTTAAACTGGGTCATCTTGTTAACACTGTAGAAGCCGCATTTTTTGCTTCAGCAGCTTAAAATTTGGTCAGAATGTTTATCTTAATGATATATCTAGGCCAAGTTTGAATACCTTGTATTTTTAAGTTAGAACTTTATTGAGTGGTGACTTTGAAATGTTTTCTTTGTGTTTTAATAAGCATTTTATCCAAAATCATGAAGTATTTGAGCCTAAAATGAGTTTAGAAAATGGAGTGTTAACATGAAAATAGGTAAATAGGTAACTGAAATTTGGATTCCTTTTTTGCTTTCAATAAACACTTTCCATAATATCGGCTACATTTGAAAACATAGTGGAACAAGAAGCATATTGAACAACTTTGCCGTTTTCTTACAATATATTCATAAATTTTCCTAACAAAAATAAATATTACAGGATCAAAAAAAACCTAGATGCCTTCATCACTTCTCTAAAACTAAAATGGATAAAATCCTTAATCGAAAAGCAAAATGATAAAGCCCATTGGCAAATAATCCCAAAATATCTCTTAAATAGATATGGAAACAATTACTTGATATTTCACATGAATCTGGATTCTATACGCAGTATTGATACATCACACATAAGTGACTACTACAAAAATTTACTTGAAATTTGGATTAAAGCAAAAAATAACGATGAAATAAATCTAAAAACTTTTGACGATATCAGAAAACAGCTCATTTGGGGAAATAAATTCATCAAACACAATCGTAAATGTATAATATTCAAGAACTGGGTAAATTCCAACATACTGTTTATTAATGATATAATAAACAAAAATGGTTATGTCTGTGAGGAAACAATTAACAATAAATTGAATTTGAAGATAAATTGGATAGCCGAAACGCATACGTTAAAGCAATGTATCCCAAAGGCATGGTTAAACATACTCACATCGGAAAGATCAATAAAAACAAAGGTCAAAACCAAACTGGAAACTACAATATTCAACACGCAATTCAATTCGATAAAAAACAAAGAAGTATATCAGATTATTGTAAATAAAAAGTTCGATGAACCATACATTCATAAATATTGGAATGAACTACTTCATCACAAAGCCAACTGGTCGACTATATATGAATTCATTAACAATATATACGACAACAGAATAAAACAATTCAAATACCGACTAATACATAAAATCTTCACATCAAGAGAAACACGTTTCAAGTGGAAAATGATAGATTCTCCTAACTGTCACGTTTGTAATATACCTGAAACATACGAACATGTCTTTGTACATTGTCCATTAGTTGCAGACAGCTGGTCACAATTACATAAACTGTTGGCAATATGTCGAATAGACAAAAACATATGTTCAATGCAAACAGTAATCGAAGGGTATAAACTACGCCAGACTAAATATCATCAACTTAACATCATACTGTCACTATTTTGTTTTTGTATATACAAAGCCTATTTCCTTAGTGAAAACAGAACAAAATTCTACAATATATTTTTACTGTTCAAACAAGAGTTCTCCTATCTTTGGAAGATAGCAAACAGGAAAAGTACAGTTGACGCCATGCTTAAAAAATTTCACGACAATCTTTAATAATATTAAGCAAAACATTTTTCATGTTAAAATTAAAATGGCGTTAAAAATCAACATAACATAACATAATCAAACTTACTCATAAGAGACACACATATACACAAACATTCGAACGCACGCATGCCACACTCGATCACTTCATCATTCTAGCGATTTTTTCGTTTTCGTTATGTACTAGATTGATAATACAGTGAGGATTCTTTATACCTTCAAACACTGCAACAGCAGTATTTTATTTGCTTTCTAATAATTGGAATTGTTTCTTACAATATCCTGTATTTTCTCTTTCTTAAAAATTTTGTTTACAGTTGCTGTAAGTTGTGTTACCTATGTATAAAAAAAAAAATGTATGAAAAAAAAAAAAAAACGGGCTGTCAAGTGACAGTTGGGAAAAAAAAAAAAAAGGATCAAAATTGTTTCATAATATAAGTGTAAATGGTGACTGCTATTGAAAGCAGGGTTAACCTTTCCCAAATACAATAGATCTTCAGCGGATGACCTGTGACAACATCCAGGAAATCATTTGGAAAATCTCTATAAATGAAAATATGTTTGTGTGCTTTATTTATTGTATGTATTAGAGTTCGGAACATTGTGGCAAAAGGAGAAATTGCTCATGATATAGACAATCTCCTTTTGCCACAATGTTTTCAAATGTCGTCTGCTACAGACGCGTCAAAATGCATCTATATGGGGAAAAAGAGTTAAAACACGATATGAAACGAGGAAGTATGGTGACGCTTTAATCCTTTCCTACATACAACAAATCTGCAGCAGATGACTTTGAAATCATCTAAAGATTCTTTTGGAAAAATCTCCTTAAATGGGAGTTAAATTATTAATTAGAGTTGAAATCATTGTGGCTCATCATGAGCAATTTTTTTTTTTGCCACAATATTTTCAGAAGTCGTCTGCTACTGATGCGTCAAAATGTGTCTAAAAGTGGGAAAGAGTCAAAGTTAGTTAATGGGATGAAGGATGGAATCAGCCGCATAATTGCAATTAGAAATATGGTTAATATTATTGTGTTTCCATGGTTTCCTGCAAATGACTGGTATATCCGTCTTTAAAGAGATGAATTATAATAACGTGAATTTCCATGATCACTCAGTCTGTCCCAGATTCAATCAAAGGAGGAATCCACCGTGGTCGAGTGGTAAGCGTCGGAGTTTGAAACCGGGCATCCCAGGTTGAATACCCAGTCATGGTGTAGTGCGCTTGGGAAAGGCTCATTTTCCAGTCTACAACTGGTTTGTTTACCCAGGGAAAAGGAGGAATCCACCATGGTTGAGTGGTAAGCATCGGGGTTTGAAACCGGGCATCCCGGGTTGAATAGCCAGTCATGGTGTAGTGCCCTTTGGAAAGGCTCATTTTTAGCTCTACTGGCCAAAGGCCAGAAGGGCTTATGTCGTGGTGATTTGTCCGTCGTCCGTGCGTGTGTGCGTGCGTCCGTCCGTCCGTAAACAATTTCTTGTTAACACGATACAGTCTTCACTTTTGATTGTATCTCAACCAAACTTATACAGTAGTTAGATATCCATGAGAGCTCGGTTCCTTTCGAAAACCAGCCACAGATCCGCCCATGCATGACTGGATTATGGCCCTTGAAATGGTCAAAATTGCTATAAAAGAGCTTGTTAACACGATACAGTCTTCACTTTTGATTGTATCTCAACCAAACTTATACAGTAGTTAGATATCCATGAGAGCTCGGTTCCTCTCGAAAACCAGCCAGATCTACCCATGCATGGCTGGATTATGGCCCTTGAAATTTTCAAAATTGCTATAATACAGCTTGTGAACACAATAGAGCTTCCATTTACTATCTGATCTTCACCAAACTTAGATGGTATTTGAATATTGATGACATATTGGTTCCTTTTGAAACAAGCCAGATCAATGCCAGTAGAGCATAGGCCCTCATGGGCCTCTTGTTTAGTCTAGAACTGGTTTGTTTACCCAGGGATCAGAAGTAAGTGAATTGTCACTTTGATAAAACTGAAATAATGTTGAAAAAGGCATAAAACACAAGGAAAAAAAACCCAGACAGTTTGTAACTTTTGGAAATATCGTGATGGAAGGAAAAACATTTGTTCAGAATGAGTAATTTCTCTATAACATGTACTATTTTCAACTCTTCTTCTAGATGTTACATTTTTAGCTCGCCTGAGCACAAAGTGCTCAAGGTGAGCTATTGTGATCACTCATCGTCTGGTGTCTGGCGTCCGTTCAAATCTTCTTCTCTTAATCTACTGGTCTGACTTCAAAGTATCTTCACATGAAGGTTCTTTCCCTAGGTGGCCCTTATAAAAAAAAATGCAAAGAATGTAATTCCAACTAGAACTTTGGTTGCTGCGGCATCAGAAAAGGGGAAAAATGCCAAATCCTTAAAAATGTTCTTGTTCAAAAGCAAAGTTCCGATTTGAATATTATTTTGCACAAATGTTCCTTGGGTGACCTTCGACCAAGGTTTTTTCAAATTATTCTGATCCGTTGAAAAACACGGTCGCCAGGGGGTAGAGCTTGTTTACCTCATATGTGTTAAGTGAAAACTTAAAAAATCTTCTTTTCCAACTGAATAAGTTGAAAACATTGTTGCTATTTTGTCACAATGTTTTCAAAAGTAGTCTGCTGTAGATACGTCAAAATGCTTCTACAGGTGGGAAAGCCCGGGTTGTATGGATTATTGAGTACTCACAACAGATATTTAACCCATTCCCACATAAAACAAATCTGCAGCAGATGACTTTGAAAACTTCTGGACAAAATTATCTAAACTTCTTAACGTGAAAGTGTTATAGCTGAAAAGAGATTAAAACCCTGTGGCAAAAGGATTAAAAAAGCTAACAACAAACAATAAGTGTAACCCCACTAGTACCTGTATGTTGCCGGTTTGATCATGGTCATGGTGAAGTGCCCTTGGGCAATGCACATTTCCTTACCTAGTACTGGTTTGTTTACCCAGGGATCATGATTTAGTGAAATGTTGCAGTGATATAATGGAAATAATGTTGAAAACGGCATAAAACCCCAACAAAATAAACCTGTTTGTTGCAAAAACAGTGAGTCTGAACATAAATGGTACAGCCTACCAACTTCGTGATATACCTTAGTTACTGACGTCATTATTTTCGTCCTTTTCTCCCATGACTTTGTATTAGCAGCCTATTTGAGAAGTGTGTTAATATTTCCGATGTCTAAAGATTCATTTAGTACTTTACAGTGTTGTTTATTTTAATTGTTGAGATCACAAACTTAGGAAACCCGAAAATACATGAATTTTGACCCTTGACCAGCTAAACCAAATTTTGCTTGTCAAATTTTATTTTAATGTCCATACCAATTTAACCGGATAGACTTGGCATATTAACCCTTTCCCACACACACACCTTACCTGCATCATAACGAGGGCTTGGTGTGAAAGGGTTGTAACTCAAATTGGTATTTTTTTACCAAGGTTAATCACCTCACCATAAAGTCTTTATGATCATTAAATAATTTTTCTTGGTAAACAATGGAAATTTAGGTGCCATTGCTCGTTCTGAGCAATGGCACCTAAATTTGCATTGTTTACAAAGTGGTCAAAATTGCCCCTAAACCAGGGTTTTCAAAATAGGTTTTTAGTTACAACCCTTTCACGCCAAGCCCTCGATTAATTTATTATTAAGACTTTGTAAACATGTAGGCACAAAATTAGTAACTCGCTTCAAATAAATGAACAATTATTGAATAAAGTTGAAAACAATGTGGCAAAAGGAGAAAATTGCTCGTTATGAGCAATTTCTCCTTTTGCCACATTGATTTCAAAATTCATCTGCTGCAGAGGCGTCAGGATGCTTCTGTATGTTAGAAAGGGTAATATTGCTAGTAAAGAAGACAATGTTGATATGAGCATTAACCCTATCCCTCATACAACAATTCTGCAGCAGACGACTTTGAACATATTTTGTCCAAAACTAGAAAATCTCTATATTTGAATGGATAACCTATGACTAAAAGTGGAAAACATTGTGGCAAAAGAAGAAATTGCTTGTTTTGAGCAATTTCTTCTTTTGTCACTGTTTTCAAAAAGCTGTCTGCTGCAGAGGTGTTGGAAAGCGTCTATATGAGGGAAAGGGTTAAGCTTCCCTCAATGATATTGAGATAGGACTGCTTGCAGAGGCATCAGAAGCTGGCTGTGCTAGGTAATGGGTGGTATGGAATATCTCAGAGTTTTTAATTAATTTCAAAGCTCTGGATATAAACGAGCGTATTTTATGTTATAAACTCCTTATTTGATTTAAAAAAAAATGTTTAGGGTACTTAACCCTTTCCCTCATATAGACGCTTTCTGGCGCCTCTGCAGCAGACGGCTATTTGAAAACAGTGACAAAAGAAAAAATTGCACAAAACGTGCAATTTCTCCTTTTGCCACTATGTTTTCCACTTTCGGTTAAAAGAATTGTCTCACTGAGTTCACCCCTTCCCACATATAGACCCTTTCTGACGCCTCTGTTCCTAATGATCCATTTCTCCATTTGCCACAATGTTTTCAATAATTATAACATCATTTTTTAGAGATTTTTTATAATTAGGACTTGCTAATTTCAAAGTCATCTGCTGCATATTTATTGTATGTGGAAAAGGATTAATTGAAGGTATCGGGAGAGATTGTGGATGAACGACGCGTAATCTCCTTCTTAAATGTACCTCTGCGGTCCACCTCAAGATAAGAAGTGTATTTCATACCCCCAACTCAAACCCTATGTTGTTGGTACTCAAAATAATAGTCTCACTGACAACATGGGTTTAAATGAGAGGGAGATTGTGGATCAACGACAATTTAACCCCTTCTAAACTGTACCTCTGCAGACCTGTAAAGTAAGAAGAGTATTTCACATTCCCAACTCAAACCCCATGTTGTGGGTACTCAAAAGAATGGACTCATGGGTTTGAATGTGAGAGAGATTGTGGATCAACGACAAGTTAACCCCTTCTTAACTGTTCCTCTGATTGTATTTCAGTTTGTCGTGTTGGTGAATTACGGTAGAAGCTTTATTCCCCGTGGTATGACACTCGGGCCATCCATCATCCATATTCAGTAACAAGAGGAAGGATTGGTGTGACAATTTTACGCAGACTTGATTTCCAAAGTCTGCCAAACAGGATAATTCGGAGGGCAAGGTTCATTCACCCAATGACTTGTGCTATGGACTGTGTGTTTTGAGCGGCAGAATCAACTTGAGAAAAATACAGCAATAAACTTGTCTGAACAGTCGAGTTGTTATTGAATTTTTTCGCTTTGGAAATCGGAAATTATGAGAGGATAAAAAGGTTTGTATTTCTGATGTTTCAGAATTTTATCCAATATGACATTTTCCAAGCTTTCTGCTTTCTTTATGAAGAGATAAAAAAACATCTGCAAAATGGAACAATAACTTTGGTACTGAGATGAAGCCATTGATGGATAGAGTGAAATGGCTCATTTTGTGCAAGTTGTCTTTTTTCAACAAAACCATTTGCTGTAAATGCATTGAAAGTTGTCTCTATTATCAAATTGATTATTGTGTGTCATATAGTAACAAGACGAATTTTGATGCAGAGCATCAAAGGACGCCGCGCATGATTTTGAAGCATGACTTAAAGGAAGCAGATGTAGTTCAGTACATTTAAATAACGTGTGAAAACAGACAGGATGTAAATATTTCGAACAAGAAGGCCAAATGTCCCTTTATCATAACCAAAAAGGCCAAGATGTGCCTATATTGCTCACCTGGCTACCATAGCCTATAATAAAAGGTTACCATACAACATGAAGTTTCTTAATTTTTTACCAATACACGGTTTCAAATCGATATCTCGAAATGTTCGAGAAAAAAAAAAAAAAAAAAAAAAAAAAAAAAAAATCAAGATATCGCAAATTTCTGAGATAACGAGAAAAAAAAAATCAAAAAAAATAATCGAGAAACCGAACATATTGATATCTTTTTTTTTTTTTTCTTTTTTTTTCGATATCTCGAACTTTCCGATATCTCGAAATTTTCGAGATCTCGAACTTGTCGATATCTCGTACTTGTCGATATCTCGAACTTTCGGATAAAGTTCGAGATATCGAGATTTTTTTTTTTAAAGATATCGAAAGTTATTGGAAAGTTCGAGATATCGAGAAGAAAAAATAAATAAAATAAAATAAAAAAATAAAAAAAAATATCATTTTTTTTTTTCGAGAAATCGGAAAGTTCGAGATATCGAAAGTTCGAGATATTGGAAAGTTCGAGATATCGAAAGTTTCGAGATATCGATATGTTCGATTTGTCAATAAATGTTCAAGTTAAAAACATTCGTTTTATCAATGTATTCGAGATATCGATGTGTTCGAGTCATCGGTATGTTCGAGATATCGATATGTTCGAGTTATCAATATGTTCAAGTTATTTGACCAATAAGACATTCGTTTTTTGCGTGTACAATGACCTCAGACAAATTTCGTACCTAAACCTCTTAATTTGCGAATGCCTAATCGAATGTCTAATGTCTAACTGATCAATTAGACATTCGTTTTTTTAATGTACATTGATCTCTGATGAATTTGGTACATAAATCTCTTAATTTGCGAATGTCTAATCGAATGTCTAATGTCTAATTGACCAATTAGACATTCGGTTTTTTAATGTACATTGATCTCTGATTAATTTGGTACCTAAATCTCTTAATTTGCGAATGTCTAATCGAATGTCTAATGTCTAACTGATCAATTAGACATTCGTTTTTTGCATGTATAATGACCTCCGACGAAATTGGTACCTAAATCCCTTAATTTGCGAATGTCTAATCGAATGTCTAATGTCTAACTGACCAATTAGACATTCGTTTTTTTAATGTGCAATGACCTCCGACGAATTTGGGTTATAGATCTTGTAATTTGCGAATGTCTAATCGAATGTCTAATGTCTAACTGACCAATTAGACATTCGTTTTTTTAATGTACATTGATCTCTGACGAATTTGGTACCTAAATCTCTTAATTTGCGAATGTCTAATGTCTAACTGACCAATTAGACATTCGTTTTTTGCATGTATAATGACCTCCGACGAATTTGGTACCTAAACCCTTACTTTGCGAATGTCTAATCGAATGTCTAATGTCTAACTTACCAATTAGACATTCGTTTTTTTAATGTGCAATGACCTCCGACGAATTTGGGTTATATATCTTGTAATTTGCGAATGTCTAATCGAATGTCTAATGTCTAAATGACCAATTAGACATTCGTTTTTTTAATGTACATTGATCTCTGACGAATTTGGTACCTAAATCTCTTAATTTGCGAATGTCTAATCGAATGTCTAATGTCTAACTGACCAATTAGACATTCGTTTTTTGCATGTATAATGACCTCCGACGAATTTGGTACCTAAATCCCTTAATTTGCGAATGTCTAATCGAATGTCTAATGTCTAACTGACCAATTAGACATTCGCTTTTTTAATGTGCAATGACCTCCGACGAATTTGGGTTATATATCTTGTAATTTGCGAATGTCTAATCGAATGTCTAATGTCTAATTGACCAATTAGACATTCGTTTTTTTAATGTACATTGATCTCTGACGAATTTGGTACCTAAATCTCTTAATTTGCGAATGTCTAATCGAATGTCTAATGTCTAACTGACCAATTAGACATTCGTTTTTTGGATGTACAATGACCTCCGACGAATTTCGTACTTAAATCTCGTAATTTGCGAATGTCTAATGTCTAACTGACCAATTAGACATTCGTTTTTTTAATGTACAATGACCTCCGACGATTTTGGGTTATAGATCTTGTAATTTGCGAATGTCTAATCGAATGTCTAATGTCTAACTGACCAATTAGACATTCGTTTTTTGAATGTACAATGATCTCTGACGAATTTGGAACCTAAGTATAGTAATTTGCGAATGTCTAATCGAATGTCTAATGTCTAACTGACCAATTAGACATTCGTTTTTTTAATGTACAATGACCTCCGACGAATTTCGAACCTAAGTATAGTAATTTGCGAATGTCTAATCGAATGTCTAATGTCTAACTGACCAATTAGACATTCGTTTTTTGCACGTACAATGACCTCCGACGAATTTGGTACCTAAATCTCTTAATTTGCGAATGTCTAATCGAATGTCTAATGTCTAACTGACCAATTAGACATTCGTTTTTTGAATGTACAATGATCTCTAACGAATTTGGAACCTAAGTATAGTAATTTGCGAATGTCTAATCGAATGTCTAATGTCTAACTGACCAATTAGACATTCGTTTGTTGCACGTACAATGACCTCCGACGAATTTGGTACCTAAATCTCTTAATTTGCGAATGTCTAATCGAATGTCTAATGTCTAACTGACCAATTAGACATTCGTTTTTTTATTGTACGTTGACCTACGACGAATTTGGAACCTAAATATCGTAATTCGCGAATGTCTAATCAAATGTCTAATGTCTAACTGACCAATTAGACATTCGTTTTTTGCATGTACAATGACCTCCGACGAATTTGGTACCTAAATCCCTTAATTTGCGAATGTCTAATCGAATGTCTAATGTCTAACTGACCAATTAGACATTCGTTTTTTGAATGTACAATGACCTCCGACGAATTTGGGTTATAGATCTTGTAATTTGCGAATGTCTAATTGAATGTCTAATGTCGAATTAGACATTCGATATTTAACATTTGCGATTTTTCTGAATGTCTAATTGAATGTCTAATGTCTAATTAGACATTCGATAATCAAAATTAGCGAATGTCTAATCGAATGTCTAACGTCTAATTAGACATTCGAATATATTTTTTGAATGTCTAATGTCTAACGTCTAATGCTCTGCCAACTTCACACACTTTTATAAATAGGCAAAAACATCCGGCGAATTTTGGGCCCGTAAACTAAACAATTAAAAACGCGTAGCCTAGAAAGTTTGGGAAAAGTGAACTTTTTCTCTGAGCTTTGATGAATTGGGTCAGGGCCGTAAACCAAACAATCAAAAACAGCGTAGCCTAGACAGTTGGGGAAAAGTTATTAAATACAAATTAAATGTGTATAAAGTTTTGTAATAACGGTAGAAGACAAACGTATTTTGTATCTTGTTGTTTCTTAAATCAGTTAATACAATTTATTGATTCATAAAGGTTGTTTTTTTCAATCAAACAACAGAGGTTTTTTTAACAATAATAACATTGGTTTCTCCCTTTTCGATTACGTCACCCCATGGTACAAAATTAAAACCTATCCCATACTGACGCCGCGCTCCCACGCGGCGTCAATGAAGTTCTGAATTTTTTCTTAATGGTTCAGAAAACTAAACCTTTTTCCACTTGCAGGTGCACCTTTATGTATCTGATGCGGATGCTTTTCTTAACCCTTTCCCTCATATAGAAGCGTTCCGGCGCCTCTGCAGCAGACGGATTTTTGAAAACATAGTGACAAAAGAAGAAAATGCTCAGAACGAACAATTTCTCCTTTTGCCACAATGTTTTCCACTTTTTGTCATAGGTTATCCATTCAATTATATAAATTTTCTATTTTTTGACGAAAATATGTTCAAAGTCGTCTGCTGCAAAACTGTTATATGAGGGAAGGGGAATTTGCTCATTAAGATCAGTTTCTTTACGTTACCAACATGTTTTCAAACTTATGCCATAATTAGATTTCGGTAAAAAGAGATTTTCAAAAAGGTGTAATTGCTCAAAAAAAGAAAAAAAAATCCACTATGTTTTCAACTCTATTCAATAACTTAACTGTCATTAACCCTTTCCCACCTACAACAAAACTGTAGCAGACGACTTCTTCATGAAAGTTTATCAGAACGTTCATCTCCATAAAATCTTGGACAAGTTCGAAACTGGGCCATATGAGGTCAAAAACTAGGTCACTAGGTCGAATTGAAGGGAAATCTTGTTAACACTCTGGAGGCCACATTTTCAACTTGAGCATGTTGAAACTTTATCAGAATGTTTGTCTTGATGATATGTAGGTCAAGTTCGAACATGGGTCACATTGGGTCAAAACGTAGGTCACTAGGTCAAATTGAAGGAAAATCTTGTTAACACTCCAGAGGCCCAACTTTTGCTTAAGCAGTTTGAAATTTTGTCAGAATGTTTGTCTTAAAAATATCTAGGTCAAGTTCGAATATGGGTCATATTGGTTCAGAAACTAGGTCATTAGGTCAAATTGAAGGGAAATCTTGTTAACACTTTGGATGCCGCATTTCTTGCTTCAGCAGCTTGAAATTTGGTCAGAATGTTTGTCTTAAAGATATCTAGGTCAATTTTAAATATGGGTCATATTGGGTCAGAAACTAGGTCACTAGGCCAAATTGTGGAAAAATCTTGTTAACTCTGTAGAAGCCGCATGTTTTGCTTCAGCGGCTTGAAATTTGTTGAGAATGTTGAGCTGAATGATATCTAGCCCAAGTTAGAATATTGTTCATGCCGTGTCAAAAACTAGGTCACTATGCCAAATTGAAGGAAAATCTTGTTAACACTTTGGATGCCGCATTCTTTGCTTCAGCAGCTTGAAATTGTCAGAATGTTTGTCTTAAAGATATCTAGGTCAAGCTTAAATATGGGTCATATTGGATCAGAAACTAGGTCACTAGGTTAAATTGAGGGAAAATCTTGTTAACTCTGTAAAAGCCGCATGTTTTGCTTCAGCGGCGTGAAATTTGGTCAGAATGTTGAGCTGAATGATATTTAGGCCAAGTTTGAATATGGGTCATGCTGGGTCAAAAACTAGGTCACTAGGTTAAATTGAAGGAAAATCTTGTTAACACTTTGGATGACGCATTTTTTGCTTCAGCAGCTTGAAATTTGGTCAGAATGTTTGTCTAAATGATATCTAGGCCAAGTTCGGATATGGGTCATGCCGGGTTAAAAACTAGGTCACTAGGCCAAATCGAAGGGTAATCTTGTTAACACTCTGGATACTGCATTTTTAATTTCAGCATGATGAAACTTTATCAGAATGTTTTTCTTGATGATATGTAGGCCAATTTCGAATATGGGTCATGCTGGGTCAAAAACTAGGTCACTAGATCAAATTGAAGGAAAATCTTGAGAACACTTTGGATGCCACATTTTTTGCTTCAGCAGCTTGAAATTGGGTCAGAATGTTTGTCTGATAAATATCTAGGTCAAGTTCGAATATTGGTCATATTGGATCAGAAACTAGGTAAATAAAGGAAAATATTGTTCAAACTCCGGAGGCCACATTTTTACTTTGAGCAAGTTGAAACTTTGTCAGAATGTTGTCTTGATGATATCTAGTCCATGTTGGAATATGGGTCATATCAGGTAAAACAAATATAGATCACTAGGCAAAATGAAGGAAAATATTGTTAACACTGTGGAGGTTGCATTCAGAATAATTGTCTTGATGTGTTTTGCATTGCAGTACATTGTATAATTAAGGTGAGCGATCCAGAGCGATTTTTTTTGGGGGGGGGGGGGGGATTGGGACTTGTCAGCTAAGGTCGTATTGTGGCGAACAGGAAAGAGGATATTGGATATTGGCCCAACAAGTTAATTTACATCGAGATATAAATGTATGAAACCAATAGCACCCCACCAGCTTGAGCTCAAGAGATGTATTGACTCCGATCTAGCGGTTTCTTACGGTTCAGGCAACGTTCAGACTGGCTGCCATTCTTTCTGATGCCTCTGCAGCAGACGGCTTTTTGAAAACATAGTGACAAAAGTAGGAATTGCTCAAAACAAGCAATTTCTCATTTTGACACAATGTTTTCCACTTTTAGTCATAGGTTTGTATTTGATGACAAAATATGTTCAAAGTCGTCTGCTTCAGAATTGTGGTATGATGGAAAGGGTTGAACAGCGTCCCTTTGAAGCCACAGGGGCGCATAGTTATATACTTTATGTTGTATTTTGAGGTTTAGATTTGGGGTGCCGTCTATGGAAATTTTTAAGGGTATTGAATTGAAACGTTTCACATGTCTTTGCCATCTTTTAATCCTTTCCCACATACAACAAATCAACAACAGACAACTTTGAAAACTAGTACCAAACCTTTTTGAATGAAAATCTCAATAAATGGAAGTACATGAATTGTATAATCATTTATTACAGTTGAAAACATTGTTGCAAAAGGAGAAATTGCGCAATTTCTCCTTTTGTCACAATGTTCTCAACAGTAGTCTTTCTGATGCCCCTGCAGCAGACGGCTTTTTGAAAACATAGTGACAAAAGAAGAAATTGCTCAAAACGAGCAATTTCTCCTTTTGCCACAATGTTTTCCACTTTTAGTCATAGGTTATCCATTCTATTAAAGAGATATTCCATTTTTTGTCAAAATATGCTCAAAGTCGTCTGCTGCAGAATTGCCGTATTAGGGAAAGGGTTAAAATATAAGCCTATCATGTCCCATTACTCTGACTTAAAAGTTAGCCTTTTATACATAGAAAATTCAGTTTTATGTGAAATCCATATCTCTCAAGGTTTTTCTTGAGATGTCAATTTGAAATATTGGAATTGTATTTAGGGTCATTAATTTAATACTTTTATCAAGTCTAATAATTCTGATTCTGATTTGCAATTCAACAAAACTGTAAAAAAAGTAAAAATTGTTTTGCATATAATTTTGATGATCATGTCCTTTTGATAAAATGATAGGCAAATGATCTGGTTTTATAAATCTTATTGCAATTTAGCATAATATAATAATGCCCCTTTTAGACATTCAGGGCTGGCATGATTGTGTTCCAGCGCTTGATAGTGTTCCTAAGCATAAATAAATAATTCTATTAGAATTAACGTGACTGCTAAGTCAACATTTTTGAGTGCATTTCCTTATATCTGTTACTTCTTGATATATTTACCTTTTATCCATGTACATCAATTCTACAGCAGACGACTTTGAAAACATCTTCTAACGAGATTGTATTATTGTTGAGTAGAGTTGAATATTGTGGCAAAAGTAGAAATTTTTTAAGAAGAGCAATTGCTCCATTTGCCACAATGTTATCAAAAGTGACTGCATGTAGGAAATAGTCTGTGGTATGGCCGGCCGGCTGGCTGGCGGATGCTCTACAACATCACAGAGGCGGTTGCATTTTGACGCAATAGCAGCAGATGACTTTTACAAACATTGTGGCCAAAGGTGAAATTGCTCATTTAGCCACAATGTTTTCAACTTTATTTAACAATTAAGCTATCTTTTAGTGAGATTTTTCAGGTTATTATCACTATGTTTTCAAAGTTGTCTGCTGCAGATTTGTTGTATGTGGGAAAGGGTTAAAATGATGTCCCTTTTCACTAGGAAAAGATAGGTAAATTGTTTACATAGAAGAGTCCTGAACTACGTAACAAATCTGCAGCAAGTGACCTTGAAACTATAACATTCTCTATTATAGTGAACTGAAAAGAATAATTGTTGAAGGAGTTGAACATATTTTGGTGGAAGCTATGAATTTAACGAAATCACTTGTTCTAAATTATTGTTTTGTTAGCTCACATAAAAGATTAGGGAATAAGTTGAATCATATTTAGGTTTATTCTTATATGAGCTGTCCCACGAGAAAACCAACATTATGGCCTCTGCGTAATGTATTGACTCAGGTCAGCCTGCGCAGTCCGTGCAGACTGATCCGGGCTGACACATTCCGTCTCAGGGGGATAGAGGTATAGAGTAATGATTCCTGAAACAGAAAGGTAAGCCTGCACGGCATGCTTAGTCTGATCTGGGTTGATGCTTTACGCAGAGTCCACAATATTGGTTTTCTCACGACACGGCTCATATGATGACATTACACAAATGCAGAGCTAGATAAAAAGAAATGGCAAAAGATCATTTGACCCTATAGTGTGGTAGTGAAACGATTCTTTTGAGTAGCCACATCATTGGGTTTGGTTGAATGATAAGGAAGATATTTGGGGGGAAAAAGCTGTACACCCCGCCTCCATTATCTGGACCTCTGCAAATGGGTTTCTAGAGAGAGCGATACTTAATGAAACAATGTATGGAACATTGATGCAATCTTACCTAGACTATACAAACACATTTAGCAGATATTTGTTTACAGAGTGATTAATTACATGTCATCTTCAGGATTGTATTGTCCATCTTGTTTTCTGGATATCTCACAAGACCAATTCATAAGGATTATGACTCTGCCTTTATTTCCTATATGACATATGAAGACTTTTCCAAATTGAAAATGTTTGAAGAATAATGTTTGTAAAAACGGTAGTTAAATTAATTAAAATTGTTTGAAGTGTGTCTTTGTGTCCGTACACCTACATACACTTTTGGCTTTAACCCTTCCCCCCCCCATACAACAATTCTGCAGCAGACAGCTTTGAACATATTTTGTCAAAAAATAGAAAATCTCTAATGGATAACATGTAACTAAAGGTGAAAACTAAATTGTGGCAAAATGAGAAATTGCTCGTTTTGAGCAATTTCTTCTTTTGTCACTATTTTTAGCTCACCTGAGCTCAAGGTGAGTTATTGTGATCGCCTTTTGTCCGTTGTCCGTCAACTTCTTCTCCTCAGTAACCAGTGGGTCAATTGGGATGAAACTTCACAGAAAGCATCTTCTCAATGACCTCGACAGATGTCCTTCAAATATTTGGAATCCATGCAGAATTCTGGTTTCCATGGGAACGAAACGAAAAAAGCTTTAAAATTCTTCTTCTCCCAATCTGGTTGGCAGATTTTCAAATAATTTTGTAGAAATTTTGATTGGTCAAAAACATGGTCGCCAGGGGGCAGGCTATTTTGCATTATATGGCTATAGTGAAAACTTAAAAAATCTTCTCCTGAAAGTGTAAGGGTGATTTTCAAATAATTTGTAGAAATGTTCCTAAGGTGACCCACTATCAGATTCCTTAAAGCCATGTTGATTGGTCTAAAAATATGTCGGCCAGGGGGTGGGGCTTATATGGCTAAAGTGAAAAAAAAAAAAATCAGGTCAGCGATCCAGGGACATCATGGCCCTCTTGTTTATCCATTCCATCGCAACCAAAAGAAAAAACTTTAACAATCTTCTCCTCCAAAACTTATTGTACGTTTCTCTATCAGATTCCTAGAAGCAATGATGATTGGTAAAAAAAAATGGGCGCCAGGGTGTGTGGCTGTTTTGCCGTATTTAGATAAAGCGAAAATAACTCTGTAGAGTGTTTCTTGGTTGACCCTCCATGAGATTCCTTCAAGTCATGTTGATTGGTCATTGATTGGTCAAAAGCATGGCTGTTTTGCCAATGGCTATAGTGAAAACTTTAAAACTCATTGCCTACGAATATGTGGATGATTTTAAAATAATTCTGTAGAAATGTGGCTGTTTTGCTTTATATGGTTATATTGACATAACTTGCCTTTAAATGCAGTTGAGGGATACAGGCCCTCTAAGGCCTTGCCTCTTGATTCGTTGTGCATTTATCAAATGACAAATTTGGCTTCCAACAACTTCTCAGTAACCACTGACCCAATTGTGATGAAATTTCAAAGAAAGCATCCTCTCAATGTCCCGTCCAAAATTCCTTCAATTTATGTCATGGCTTATTGTCCGTAGTGTGTCCTTGTGTCAACTTTTTGCTTTGACGACTTTAAAACTTTAAAAATCTTCGCATCTGAATGACCAATGGCTTATTATTTTGTAGAAGTTTTTTTAGGTGACCCTTTCTTTGAGAAATATTGATTGGTTAAAATAAACATGGGCACAAGATGGTGGGACTGCTTTACAATATAAGGTGGTGAAAACCATAAAATGTTCCTGAGGTAAATATCCTCTTTGGTCTCTTGTTTGCTTTACATATTCTGTTTTGGAAATTGCATAAGTTATCATTTGAAATCTGTATCATGTATATATATTTCCTTCATACGACAACTCTGCAGCAGATGACTTTGAACATATTTCGTCAAAAAATTGAAAATCTCTAAAATTTAATGGATAACCTATGAATAAATGAGCAATTTCTTCTTTTGTCACCATGTTTTCAAAAAGCCGTCTGCTGCAGAGGCGTCAGAATTTGCGTCTATATGAGGGAAAGGGTTAAGCTTAAGTCATGGCGAATTGTCTTTGCATGCATGCGTCCGCTTGTAGGTTCTAGAGATAAGTGTATAGTTTTAGAAGGTTGCCCTAAAATAATCCCAAGTTGGAGACTAAGGATTAATTTCGAAAGTTCACAAAGAACCCAAAGGATAAACAAATAGAGGAAAGGATATGATGATATTTGATTCTACTGAGAAGATTGCTTTGTCATTATTAACAGTATTTTGAAGTGGAGGAAATAGATCTTTGATAGGATATTGTCTTAACCACATCATATAATAATGTGGCTATAGTACTCATACCAACACTGACAATTTATATTGGCATCCCTATTGGATTCCTTTCACACTTTCCCAGATATAGAGACTTTCTGAAGCCTCTGTAGCAGACGACTTTTCACAACACTGTGGCCAAAGGAGAAAGTGTTCATAATGGGCTACTTCTCCTTTTGCCACAATGTCTTTAACTCTATTGAATATTTAAACATCATTTAATTTTGATTTTTCACTTTTTTGCCAATATGTTTTCGAAGTCGTCTGCTGCAGATGTTTTAGTACACATGTGGGAAAGGGTTAAATTTTGAAGTCAGTCTTTGTTGGTCTTTGTCAATATTTATCAATACAGCAAACAATATGGCTTCGAAAACATATTGGCAAGAATGTGAAAATATCTCCATAAATGAAAGTTTAATTATTAAAAAGAGTTGAAAACATTGTGGCAAAAGGAGAAATTGCTTGTTTTGAGCAACTTCTCTTTTTGTCACAATGTTCTCAAAATTCTTCTGCTACAAATATGCATCAGAATGCAAGTTGGAAAGGGTTAAGCGAAATATTTCATCTCGAAATAATAGGGCAATTTCTTTGTATGAGATTTTGAGTATTTTAGCATAAATGTTTTCAAAGTCATCTGCTACAGATTTTGACTGTATAAGGGAAAGGGTTAAATGTCTAATGTTTGTCAGAAGTATCCAGAACGCTTCTGTTACTACAGTGCAAACAGTGCCAACCAAACCAGAGTAGACAATGCAGATACATGTGCTTAGCTGGATTGCATGGTTTGAAACACGAGATTAGACAGTTCAGCTACAAGACTGTGCTTATCTGTAATACATTGTTTGAAAAGGAAAAGAAAGATAATAACATCTAGAACATTGGAAGTCAAATTTAGATACATTATAAGTTCCATTATTGTGAAAACAATTAAGTTGCAAACATTGTGAAAGGAGAAATTTATCGCTTTGTGAAAGATGTCATTTTCCTGCATCATTTTCAAAATGCTAGTTTAAACTTATTTATTTTACATCAATTGCTAAACAAGCCTTTAAGGCTTAGATTAATCACGCTCGATGTCTGTTTCCTGGAGACTTAACCAGTACTCACGCCGTTTGTGTGGGAAAAATCCCAAAGTCAGGACCCGCTTATCACAGGACTTGAACCAGGTACCTTTGATATGAGAGGACGTTGCTCTACCTCTGCACCACTGTCTTCCACAAAATGAGTCTGCTGGAGCTGCTTCAATCATGTGTACCAGAGAAGGCATAAAGGCTGAGTTATACAAGGAATTTAACCCCTTTCCCACATATGGCAAATCGCAGAAGACAACTTTGAAAACATGGTGACGAAAACCTGAAAAGTCTCCATAAAAGTTAGATTATTTGTTGAATAAAGTTGAAAACATTGTGGCTGTAGGTGATAATTGCTCATGAGCAATTTCACCTTTGGCCACAATGTTTTCAAATTCAAAAGTCGTCTGCTGCTATTGCGTCAAAATGCATCTGCATTTGGGAAAGGTTTACGGTGCAAGGACATTTTCATGTGACATTGTTTACTCAAATCTTGTGAACAAGACAAGGAAATTCCATTTGCAGCTAAATGGATTGGAAATCTCAGTTGATAATACTGTGGTCATCTATCTGAACCCTGTCTCTTGTATGACGTTTTAACCCTTTCCCTGGACAGAAAGATGCAATAATCATCATACACCATGCACTCTTAATAAGGACACATGAGATGAGACATGCATGTAAGAATTAAGAAAGAAGACGCATGAGCATGTAATGTTTATAAATAAGAATGTCATGAAAGATGCAATAAGCATCATACACCATGCACCCGAAAGAAGGACACATGAGCATGTAATGTTTATAAATAAGAATGTCATTTAAATACATATAATTTTGGCGGATATTCCCTTCCATAAGGGTTGTATTGAGGATTGGCTGCTTCGAAAATGTCTTGGGAAAATGATGTAGTTAAAACAGTTGAGTGAGTGGATAATAAATGGGTACAATTTTTATATAGATCAACTTCAGTAATAATGCCCCCTTCGAAGAAGAGGGGTATATATTGCTTTGCACATGTCGGTCGGTCGGTGCGTCGGTAGACCAAAGCTTGTCCAAGTGATAACTGAACAATGCCTGGACCTATTATTATGGTCCTCAAACTTGATTTGGAGGTTAGGGATGACCAGTAGACGAACCCTATTGATTTTGAGGTCATCAGGTCAATGGTCAAGGTCACAGTGACGTTGACTGTCCTTGAACGTGAAATGCTTGTCCGAGTGATAACTCAACATTGCCTACACCGAAGGCCCTCAAACTTAACATAGAGGCTGGGGGTGACCAGTAGATGACCTCTATTGATTTTAAGGTCATTGGGTCAAAGGTCAAGGTCACAGTGACCTTGAACCTGAAAAGCTTGTCTGAGTGATAACTCGACATTGCCTGCACCCATGGCCCTCAAACTTGACAGCATCAGAAAAGGGGTAAATGCTTTTTTGCACAAATATTCCTTTGGTTACCCTCTACCAAGATTGTTCAAATTATTCTGATCTGTTGAAAAACATGGCTACCGGTGGGCGGAGCTTGTTTTCCTAACATGTACATGTGTATACTGAAAACTTAAAAAATCTTCTTTAGAAAAATCTGGCCGGATTTGAAAATAATTTGGCACAATAGTTCCTTGTGTGGCCCTCTTTCAAGATTGAACAAATTATTATGGTCTGTTAAAAAACATGGCTGCCAGGGGGCGGAGTTTGTTTTCCTTATAAATATGTTTATAAAGTAAAAACTTAAAAAATGTTCTTGTCCAAAAATACTGGCTGGATTTAAAAATGATCTTGGTTAACCTCTACCAAGATTGTTCAAAGTATTCCAATCCGATGAAAAACATAGGCGCCAGGGGGGCAGAGCTTGTTTTTCTTATAAGTGTATAGTGCTTGTGAACGCGATAAAACTCTTCAGTTTTGATTGTATCTCAATCAAACTTATACAGTAGTTAGATATCCATGAGAGCTCGATTACTTTCGCAAACCAGCCAGATCCGCCCATACAAGACTGGATTATGGCCCTTGAAATTGTCAAAATTGCTATAATAGAGCTAGTGAAGGCAATAGAGGCTCCATTTACTTTCGCAAACCAGCCAGATCCGCCCATATAAGACTGGATTATGGCCCTTGAAATTATCAAAATTGCTATAATAGAGCTAGTGAAGGCAATAGAGGCTCCATTTACTATCTTCACCAAACTTAGGTAGTAGTTGAATATTGATGAGAGCTTGGTTCCTTTCGAAAACCAGCCAGATGTGCCTTTGCATGACTGGATTTAATAATAATGGCCCTTGAAATTGTCAAAATTGCTATAATACAGCTTGTGAACACAATAGAGCCTCCAATTACTATCTGACCTTCACCAAACTAAGAAAGTAGTTAAATATTGATGAGAGCATGGTTCCTTCCGAAAGCCAGCCAGATCCGCCCATGCATGACTGGATTATGGCCCTTGAAATTGTCAAAATTGCTATAAAGAGCTTGTGAACACAATAGAGCGACCAAAGAACCATGCCAGTAGGGCATAAGCCCTCATGGGCCTATTGTTCTTAAAATGCTTTCTATTTTGAAAAGTACACATATTACTGTATTGGGTCAGGAAAGAATGAAGAATTGTCTAGATCCCTTGATTGTATTTACTTTTTGTATAATGGAAAATGTCATGTGTTGAATCCGTCTGTCAATCAGTCTGCTGGGCTGTCTGATAATCTGGTGGTTGCTAGCTCACCCTGAGGAATAGATAAAAAGAAGAAAACTTGTCTTTTCCCAACAATATCTCTCTTATGACTCAACTAAACCCTATGTTATGGGTATACATACTCAAAATAATTGTCTCATTGAGACACTTCTTTTAAATACCCACAACATAGGGTTTGAGGGTCAAATCAGGTTTTGGGGATGTAAAATTACTCTTCATATCTAGAGTTCTGCTCACCTGAGAACTAATTCTTAGTCCTTTTGAGATCATCTCAGCCGAAGACTCTAGGTGATATATTCTGATCACTGTCTGCCGATCGTCTGTCATTCGCTGTCAATCTGTTGTAAACTTTTACCTTTAAATAACATCTCCAAAACCATTGGCCCAACTGCAACCAAACTTCACATAAATAATCCTTTGGTGGTCCTCCTTCAAAATTGATTAATCAACCAAACATCCTACCGGTAGGTCCTTTTCAAAATTGTTAAAATAATTAAATTTTGTTCAGATGATTTTGGTTGATGTGGAAATGGAAAGGGAATAAAATAACAAAGCATCGCATTGAAACAGCTGGTCTGATTTTGAGAAAATGTTGCTGAAATTTTCCTTAGTTGACCCTCTTTAATCCTTTCCCTCATAGACGCTTTCTGACGCCTCTGCAGCAGACAGCCTTTTGAAAACATAGTGACAAAGGAAACAATTGCTCAAAACGAGCAATTTCTCCTTTTGCCACAATGTTTTCCACTTTTAGTCATAGGTTACCCATTCAATTATAGAGATTTTCCATTATTTGACAAAATATCTTAAAAGTCGTCTGCTGCAGAATTGTCATATGAGGGAAAGGGTTAAAAAGTGTTCAAGTCATAGTCATTGAAAAATATGGCTGGCAGGTGGCTTCAGAAAAAGGGGTAAAATTACAAAACTTTAAAAAAAAATTAAAATTGCCTGTCAGATTCTACAAAAGTAATTTAAGCAACATTGATTGGTTGAAAAACATTGCATGCCATGCAGTTGCATCAGAAAAGAGGTCAAATGACAAAACTTTAGATGCTTGTAACGTTGAATATCAAGATCATTTGGTGGAAATGTTTCTTAGGTGACCCTCTTAAAAAATTGTGCAAGCTATATTGATTGGTTCAATAACATAGCTACCATGGCAGGCATCATCAGAAAAACTCTTTAAAATTCTTCTTCCCTGAAAGTGTTTTATCTGATCGCATGATAATATTTGGTAGAAATGTTTGTTAGGTGACCAGCAACAAAATGAATTAAAGCCAAATTAATTGGTTGAAAAGCAGAAGAGATTAAATGATATTTAGTTCACCTAAGCACAAGTAGCTAGAGGTAAGCTAATTTGATCATTCATCTTCCATCATCCAAAGTTCAAATCTTTTCTAAACATACTGGTCCGATTTTAAAATAATTTTACTGCATCGAAATATGTCTGCTTGTGAAAAATGTTAATCAATTTCTCCACCTGTACCACTGGGCCAATCTGACATAAAAATCCAAAGGAATGGTCCTTATATAGGTCCTATTAAGACTTCATAGACACACATGGCATGTGCAGCATCTACTGCAGATGACTTTGATTTTTTTTTTTAAGAAAAACAAACAATGTCTCCATTTCCCACTACGCTTTTTCCATCTCTGTTTCAAATTTATACCTCCATTTTTAGCTCCACTTGCTGAAAGCCAGTCGAGCTTATGTCATGGCGAATTGTCTGTTGCGCGTGCGTGCGTCCATGCGTGTGTGCGTTAACTTCTTCCTTTAAACGACTTCTTCTCCCTAACCACTTGGCCAATTTGGTTGGAACTTCATAGGAAGCATCCTCTCAATGTCCTCTCTTAAATTCCTTCAATTTTATTTGATCCATCCAAAATTCTGGTTTCCATGGCAACCAAAATTCCTTTAAGCCATATTGATTGTTTGAAAAACATGGCCGCCAGGGGGCGGGGCTATTTTGCCATAGAAAACTTAAAAAATCTTCTCCTCCGAAAGTGTCTGGCTGATATTCAAGTAATTTTGTAGAAATGTTCCTAGGCTTGACCCTCTATCAGATTCCTTCAAGCCATGTTGATTGGTTGAAAAATATGGCCGCCAGGGGGTGGGGCTATTTTGCCTTATATGGCTATAGTGAAAATTTAAAATATCCTCTCCTCCGAAAGTGTCAGGCTGATTTTCAAATAATTTTGCAGAAACATTCCTTGGCTGACACTCTACAAGATTCCTTTCAGCCATGGTGGTTGGTAAAAGGGGGCAGGGCTGTTTGGAGATTTGATTTTTGCCTTATGGCCGTGGAGCGATACTGGCCCTCTTGGGCCTCTTGTTCCTAGATGGTTTTAAAATAACCAGCTCAAAAAAAATATCACATGAGTGAAATGGTTAGAATTCTGCAGTTCAAAACTGTCGATCACATGTGCTGGAGAGAGAGCACAAGCACATCATTCACTGCTGATGTATTATCTTAACTCTTCCACAAATAGTCAGACGCTTTCTGCACCTCTACAGCAGACAACATTTGAAAACATTGTGTCAAATAAGAGAAATTGCTCATAATGAACAATTTCTCCCTTTTGTCACAATGTTTTCAACTCTATTTAATTATAATACTTTTGTTAAAAGAGGTAGTCCCTATTTTTACCTAGATGTTTTCAAGGTCGTCTGCTGCAGAATTGTCGTATGTGGGAAAGGGTTATCTTAAGAAAGTGATGCCAGTCTACACAGGAAGAAAGCAGCATTGATCACAGTAACTAAAATATCATAAAGCAGAGCTTCAGATAAGGGACATTTGTCTTGATATGAAATCCTTATTTGTCACTCAGACCCTATGTTGTGGGTACTCAAAAGAATCGTCTCAGTGAGACGATTGATTATTTTGAGTACCCACAGTATAGGGTTTGGTTGGGTAATAAGAGAGATATTTTGGGAAAAGGTCACCAGTTCACTTTTCCTTATCTGGTCCTCTGATAAAGTTTGGCAGATTTAGTAGAGGAAGACTTATAATTAGTACTATTGTTACAATGGGCCATTGATTTTCCACATTTTCTGTCCCTTGTCTTTCCCTACAGATGGAACTGAGGTTATGTCATTTGTGTGTTGTAGTCTTCTGTAACTTAATACATTTTTAGGTCTACTGGCTGAAAGCCCGTGGAGCTTATGTCATGGTGAATTGTCTGTTGTGCGTGCTTGCATAAACTTTTTGCATTAAACCTCTTCTCCTCCCTAAGCACTTGGCCAATTTGGATGAAAGTTCATAGGAAGCATCCTCTCAATGTCCTTTCCAAAATTTCTTCATATTTTTAGGATTCATGCAAAATTCTGGTTTCCATGGCAACCGAAATAAAAAATAGTGAAAACTTAAAAATCTTCTCTGGTGGGGCTTTTTTGCCTTATATGCCATGGCTATAGAGAAAACTTAAAAAATATTCTCCTCCAAAAGTGTTTTTCAAATAGTTTTGTAGAAATGTTTCTTGGGTGACCCTCTATCAGATTCCTTCACGCCATATTGATTGGTTTAAAAACATGGCCGACAGAGGACGGGGCTATTTTGCCTTATATGGCTATATTGAAAACTTAAAAAATCTTCTCACCCGAAAGTGTCAGGCTGATCAATAATTTTGTAGAAATGTTCCTTGGGTGAATCTCTTTCAGATTCAATCAAGCCTTGTTGATTGGTCTTAAAATAGAGCTGCAAGGGGGCGGGCTGTTAGCCTTAAATTGACTTTAGTGAAAACTTTAAAAATCAATTCTCCTGGACAGACTAATTGGCCGATTTTCAAAAAATTTGCAGAAATGTTGGGTGACACTCTATGAGATTCCTTCAAGCCACTGTGATTGGTAAAAAATCATGGCCACCAGGGGGCGGGGCTGTTTGGAGAATTAATTTGTGCCTAAATGCAGTGGATTGATACTGGCCCTCTTGGGCCCCTTGTTATCTTACTCATACACATTGACAATCTCTTTACCCTTTCCCACATGGAAATATTCTGTAGCAAAATGTCTTGGAAAATCTATGTAAAAACTCAATTAATGTATAAAAAACGTAATGTGCCAAAAGTAGAAATTGCTCATATGAGCAACTTCTCCTTTTGCCACAATGTTTTCTAGAGTTGTCTTAGAAAATATCAACGCAAAATATGGAAAACCTGTATAATTGAAAGTATAATTATTGAATGGGAAAATTGAGAAATTATTGGAAGTCGTCTACTGCAGAGACATCAGAATGCGTCTAAGTATAGAAAACATCTAAGCAATATATGGAAAACCTATATAATTGAAAGAGTAATAATTGAATTATGGCAAAATGAGAAATAGGTCATCGGATGGTGACAGTGTTTGCCTCAGTGTATTTATTTAAAGTCGTCTGCCGCAGAGGCATCAGAATGCAACTGTATGTGGGGAAAAAAGTTTTATCATTGCCAATGTACAACAAATTTGGAGAATACGACTTGGAAAACATCTTGGCAAAGTATGGATAACCTATATAATTGAAAGTGTAATTATTGAATGATGGCAAAATGAGAAATGGGTCACCAGTTTGCATCAGTGTATTTATTTGAAGTCGGCTGCTGCAGAGGCATCAGAATGTGTCTGTATGTGGGACAACAATTTAAATTTTCATCTTAAGATGAAGGCTAAAGATGCTCTTTATCTGTTGTCATCCATCATTATACCCCCTTCGAAGAAGAGGGGGTATATAGGAGTCACTGTGTCAGGCTGTCTGTCTGTCTGTCTGTCGGTCGGAAGCCATATTTTGTCCGGCCTATTTCTTACAAACCACTGTGTGGAATTCAATAAAATTACATGAAGCTTTTATACCAAGAGGAGATGTGCATATCCTAAAGGGGTTACAATTACATGTTATTTTACAGAGTTATGGCCCTTTTACTTATTAAGTTGTTAGTCATATTTTGTCCGAAGCCATATTTTGTCCAGCCTATTTCTTACAAAGTTCACTTGGTGGAATTTAATAACATTTTACATGCAGCTTCTATACCAAGAGGAGATGTGCATACCCTAAAGGTCTTACAATTGCATGCAGGGCTAGAAATTAACTTTTTTGTGCACTTGCGAATTTGGCCAGTGCCGAAAATTTTAACTGGCCAAATGTGAAACCAACTAGCCAAAACAATTTTCACCGAATTTTATAGTCGTTTTTCATGCACATATTTCAAAAGTCGCGTAAGCATTTTTTAATCAATCCAAGAGCGTACGTGCCTGTCACGCACAGAAAATCACTTGCCTTTTGCAATTCATATTATAAAGAATGAAATGCTTGTTGTAAGTCTAACAATCATAACAATTTAATGCATCGATCTATAGTCTACGGTGAGAAAGAATGAAGATAAACCTGGTACCTTTCTATTAATAACTCACTCAAATACTATATAGCTAGTACATGTATGTTGACCACGTGATCAGTGTCAGTGATTGCCCTAACTTTCTGAAACAGGAAGTCCTGACTTCCTGGGTCTGAATTTTGGAAGTCCCAGGTGCTGCGTTGGCTTTTCAACATCTTGCACTTGTTTCCCTTTGTTTTATTTTTTAAAAACATTATCAGAAAAGAAGCAAATTGTTACAAAAAGCTAATATTGCTCCTTTGTAAATAATGTTATTGTTTCAGTTTCTTTCATTACACTTTTAAACCAGTAGGTGTTTTATTCGATGCCGTATGCTCAGTACTGATTATGTTATCTTCTAGTCACATGTCATGATCTATCTAGCATAAAATTTATCAAAAAGTTTTGCTTAATTGCCATGATTCATTAGATTCACATATATCATGAATCATGTTCTCAAACCACATGCATTGTGGTAAAAGGAATGATTTCTGATATTGAGACTGTCTGCAGTGCTTTCATTTTAAACCCCAGTAAATCAACTATTCTGCAGTGAGTTGTATTAACGAAACACATACTAAACTCTTACAATGATAACATTTTAAAACAAATAAGAACAAGTGATACTTTCTTGAATGACATTTCCGATTTTCATAAAGTAGAAAAATGCACGAAAACCCATTACAATATTTATTTTCTCCTTTCGTCTTCAATATTTCTTATCTTCTAAAAAGAAATTAACTAAAATGGCCAGAAATGTTATTTAAGAAAATTTAGGCAAGTCTTTTTTTACAGATGGCTCTGAATTTGATCTTTATGGCCAAAGAAAAAGAAAAAAATCAGCAATTGAATTTTTTTTCCTATGGATTCGTGTAAACAAAAACATAATCTTTAAACAGTTAAATTAATATAGGGACATTCTTTAATCATATCCTGGTTTGTTATCAAATTGGTTATTGAAATTGTTCTCCCCTACGCTGCTTGAAATGAAAAATAGTATTGGTTGGTGTGAAGTCGTTATCGAGTGTCAAATCTGGAGTTGGGTGGGGTACGGATTCTCGATAGTGATTGGCTTAAATCTACCATTTGATAACTCCCATTGTCCATCATTGACACTTAATCAAACACAATACACAATGATTGCAGAATAATTACACACGATTTCAACTGAAAGTGTACGCCCTGTGTTTTGATTGCCGGCGTATAACCTTAATTCCTGGACGTACTTGGACATCTCCCTTGTCAATTTTGGGCGTACGGAAACGCTTTTCGGGCCATTAACGTGAGCGCTGCAATGTACATTATTTTCCTAACTTGTAATCTCGCGAGATAGTTAAAAGAAGAGAATTCATCTAATGGATGCGAAATAACACCACATGATATTTTCGCGAGCATACATACCACGTGATATTTATTTGCCGCTCTTTCTTGAAGCTGTAGTAAACATTTCCTTATTTGGAAATCTACTACGAGGCAATTTCATTCACCATCGATATGACTCATTATTTTCCATGTTTTAACCTTTCCCTACATCGGCAGCAGACGACTTTAAACACAACACAGCATAGCAAAATTATAAATATAAAAAAATATTTTTAAATGAAATTATATTCATTGAATTGGGTTCAAAACTGTGATGTTTGTCTCTTATTCGTCGTCGGCTCAATTGAAAAAGAAAGACGATATTTTTTTGCCAGCCATTTTAGCAGTCGACAAAATATGTAAACAACGAATTTGACGGGTTCCCAACTTTTAATTAAACTATAGAGGAAGCGCAATCGATAAACGAGACATAGTCTACTCACTTTTGTTGTTGACGGGTTTTAAACTTTTTTCAGTTCATAGAGTGAGTGCGCGATCGAAAAAAACTAGCCGCAGTCTACTCATTATGTAAACATGTATACATGCTGTTGACAACATGTTGCTACGGGGATAATATGGCGAGAAGAAAAAGAAAGAGGTTAAACCTAGTTTGTTTTACCTTGAACATACGTGTTTATTCTTTTAATCCAATCAAATTAAATAAACAGTTATGTACTTAACTTGAAATCCACTCGCAAAAAAATGCCAGCTTAAGAAATATCAACTCGCATTTTTAAAATACAGCTCGCATTTTGCGAGTGGCGAGTGCTTAAATTCGAGCCCTGGCATGTTATTTTACAGAGTTATGGCCCTTTTACTTATTAAGAAGTTGGTCATATTTTGTCCAAAGCCATATTTTGTCCGGCCTTTTTCTTACAAACCACTGGGTGGAATTAAATAAAATAATATATGAAGCTTCTATACTAAGAGGAGATGTGCATACCCTAAAGGTCTTACAATTGCATGTTATTTTACAGAGTTATGGCCCTTTTACTTATTAAGTTGTTGGTCATATTTTGTCCGAAGTCATATTTGTCGGGCTGTCTGTCGGTCGGAGGCCATATTTTGTCCTGCCTATTTCTTACAAACCACTGGAATTCAATAAAATTTAACATGAAGCTTCTATACCAAGAGAAGATATGTATATCGTAAAGGTCTTACAATTGCATGTTATTTTACAGAGTTATGGCCCTTTTACTTATTAAGTTGTTGGTCATATTTTGTCCGGCCTATTTCTTACAAACCGATGGGTGAAATCAATAAAATTTTACATGAAGCTTCTATACCTAGAGGAGATGTGCATATCCTAAAGGTCTTACAATTGCATTTTATTTTACAGAGTTATGGCCCTTTTACTTATTAAGTTGTTGGTCGGTCAGAAACCATATTTTGTCCGGCCTATTTCTTACAAACCACTGGGTGGAATTCAATACAATTTTACATAAAGCTTCTATACCAACAGGAGATGTGCATATCATAAAGGTCTTTCAATTGCATGTTATTTTACAGAGTTATGGTCCTTTTGTTGGTCGGTCGGAAGCCATATTTTGAGTTAAGGTGCTGTTTTGGGGGTATTTATCATCTTCAGTGATATTTCTAGTTTGTGTTTGTTTATTAAAACATTGCTGTGACAGCTGTCAATGTTTTCAAAAGAAATCTGCTATAGAGACATCTAAAGTTGTCTGCAGATATCAGATAATTTGTTGTTTTGATACCGGACTTTCGTCAATGCCAATTATTGATATCACCAGAAAGAAATGTGGACATTTTATACATTTATTGTCTCCGATGGTTTCTGAAATTGGATTATCTACATTTTATGTTCTCCACTTCATTTTTCATTACATCATTATCTTACCCTTTCCAACATGATGACGGTTTTTGACACCTGCAGCAGACCACTTTTGAAAACATTGTGGCATAATTAGCGATTTCCCCTTTTGTCACAATGTTTTCAACCCTTTCCTATAATTAAACTGTTATGCATAGATGTATAACATATTTTTGCCTTAATATTTTCATCTGCTGCAGATGGTGTTGTTTGTGGTGAAGGACAGGGGCGTAGCTTTGCAATAATCAATGTGTAGGCTGTCTCGTGAGAAAATCAACATTGTGGACTCTGCGTAAAGTATCGACCCGGATCAGCCTAAGCATGCCACACAGGCCTACCCGGATAGACACTTTTCGCCTCCTGTGGATTTTCTGTTTCAGGAATAACTACTCTATACATCTATACCCCTATGACAGAATGTGTCGGCCGGATCAGTCTGCGTGGATACATTATGCAGATGTCTCTTGCCGCAGCTGCATTCCAGTGCATAAAGGGAGCTATGCCCCTGAAGGAACTATCATTTCCCTAATGCAGATGCATTTTGACATCATCAAAAGATTTTTTTGTTAAAACATTGCGTCAAAAGAAGGAAAAGTCACATATTGAGAACACAACCTTTCCTTTTGACCCAATATTTTTGAATAATAATTTTACTTTCATTATAAATGGGGAAGAGACAAATTGTATTATGAGCAATTTCTCCATTTGCCACATGAGTAGTTGAACTGGCCGTCGTGATATGACTGACTGAAAAATTGTTGAAAACGAAGTTAAACCCCTATCAATCATTTGTATGTATGAGGGAAAGAGTTAACTTCTTCTTAACCCTTTCCCTCATATAGACGCTTTCTAATGCCTGTGCAGCAGACGGCTTTTTGGAAACATAGTGACAAAAGAAGAAATTGCTCAAAACGAGCAATTTCTCCTTTGACACAATGTTTTCCACTTTTAGTCATAGGTTATCCATTCAATTTTAGAGATTTTCTATGTGTCGACAAAATACGTTCAAAGTTGTCTGCTGCATAATTGTCGTATGAGGGAAAGGGTTAAGCTCATGGAACCAGGAAGTGCGTTGTGAATACTCACCATCCATTATCAGTTTCATCCATCTGTTCAGAATATTATGGACTTATTATCCCCTCGGTTACGAAGTAAGCGAGAAAGGGATATAGTAACGGGACCGTCCGTATGTATGTCCTTCCGTCCGTAACAAACCTTGTCATCACTCTACACTAACCATTTCTTGACAGATCTTAACCAAACTTTCAAGGTCATAGGTCAAAGGTCAAGCCCAAAATTGGACTTGCAATATTTTCAGCTATGGCAACCTTGTCACCACTCTACACTGACCATTACTTGACGGATTTTAACAAAACTTGGTATAAAGTTACTTTATGATAATATCTTGAAGCCTATTGATTTTCAAGGTCATAGGTCAAAGGTCAAGCCCAAAATTGGACTTGCAATATTTTCAGCTGTGGCAACCTTGTCACCACTCTACACTGACCATTACTTGACGGATTTTAACAAAACTTGGTATAAAGTTACTTTATGATAATATCTTGAAGCCTATTGATTTTCAAGGTCATAGGTCAAAGGTCAAACTCAAAATTGGACTTACAATATTTTCAGCTGTGGCAGCCTTGTCACAACTCTACACTGACCATTCATTGACCGATCTTAATAAAACTTATTATACAGTTAGTTTATGATATGTCTTGAAGCCTATTGGTTTTCAAGGTCATAGGTCAAAGGTCATGCCCAAAATTGAACTTGATTGAACTTACAATATATCTCAGCTGTGGCAACCTTGTCACCACTCTACACTGACCATTCCTTGACAGATCTTATCAAAACTTGGCATACAGTTAGTTTGTGACAATATTTTGAAGCCTATTGATTCAAGGTCATAGGTCAAAGATCGAAGTCAAAAATTGGACTTAAATATTTAGATCACAAGAGAACTCAATGTGAAAATGGAAAGCCGAGGGGATGCATCCGCTTTGCGGTGCCCTTGTTTCAAGATAATTTCACAGGAATGTTCATTTGATGGGCATCTTTCAATTTTGTTCAAAGAATTGAGTTTTTAGCATACCTGGCATGAAGTGCCTGTGAGCTTTTGTTATGGTGTCTGTCGTCCGTCATCCATCCAGGAGGTACCTGGGATAGAGTGATATATATAAAGTTTCCTCAAATAAATTACATTGACCTGTTCTCAAGGTCACAAGGGTCAAACATATGAAAACCTTTAAACAACTTCTTTTGAATAACCAGGAGGCCCAGAGTGATGATATTTTGCCAGTAGATACCTGGCATGGAATGCTATATAGTTTCCTCCAATAAATGACCTTACCTTGACCTACTTTCAAGGCCACAGTGGTCAAATATATTAAAACCTTTAAAACAACTTCTTCTGAATAAATAGGAGGCCCAGAGTGATTATATTTGGCCAGTTAGTACCTGGGATATAGTGCTATGAAGTTTCCTCAAATGGATGATATTGGTCTGTAGCATCCTTGCGCACAAGAGACTCAATGTTGCATAAACTGGGATAGAGTGATATATATATATAGTTTCCTCCAATAAATTACATTGAACTACTTTCAAGGTCACAAGGGTCAAATATATGAAAACCTTTAAACAGCTTCTTCTGAATAACTAAGAGGCCCAGAGTGATGATATTTTGCAGGTAGATACCTGGCATGAAATGCTATATAGTTTCCTCCAATATATGACCTTGACCTACTTTCAAGGTCACAAGGGTCAAATATATGAAAACCTTTAAACAACTTCTTCTGAATAACCAGGAGGCCCAGAGTGATGATATTTTGCCAGTAGTAACTGGCATGAAATGCTATATAGTTTCCTCTAATAAATGACCTTGACCTACTTTCAAGGCCACAGTGGTCAAATATATTAAAATCTTTAAAACAACTTCTTCTGAATAAACAGGAGGCCCAGAGTGATTATATTTGGCCAGTTAGTACCTGGGATATAGTGCTATGAAGTTTCCTCAAATGGATGATATTGGTCTGTAGCATCCTTGCGCACAAGAGACTCGATGTTGCATAAACTCCTTGACAATGGGTATTCATTACAAATTAAGTAATCTATATCATTAAGTGTGGAGCATTCTTCACCATAGAAAACTCAAGATGTGGAATTCTTTGCAAATTCACTTTTCTTTAGAACATTTTCCCACGATTGCTCAAATATCCAGGTGAGCGATACAGGCCCTCTGGGCCTCTTGGATATTGAAAACCCTGGTAGCCATGGCAATGGAAAGAAAAAATATTTTTGTCAAAAAGAACTGGTCCAAGGTTGTTCAATTTTGAAAAATATTAACCACTGCAGAGTGCGGGTCTTAATTTAGTTTCATGTAATCATAGTAACAAATTTTAAAATCTATTAAATAAGGTGAGTGATATAAAGCCATCGTTCTCTTCTTATTTTGTCTAAGAAACAAACCATTAGTTTGAAGAGTTATTCACATCATTTACATTATGTCATCAGATTGGTGTCTGCTTCTGGATTGATGTATGTGGGAAAAGTTAACCCTTGTCCACTTCCAAGTACATTTTATACATCTTCAGTAGACAACATTTTTATGTCAAAAATACGTTACCAGTCATTTAATACCTGATATATAAGCCCCTAGCACTTAACTCATCCAGAAAATTGATCGCGCCCAGCGTATCCCTCACGTCCGTGTGATATACACGGTTGCCGGCAAGCACCGGCCTACGTGACCCACGTGCCACTTTTAATTTCCTGGACACACCATCTTGACGGCTAAGTTATTTATTTATTTATAAATTAATTTCTTTGTCTCTTTAAGGCGTTTTCGTCTTAAGCAAGTTTGCTCATTCAGTCCCGAATCTGTATAAAACATTAAGCTAATTTAATTGTGAAAATTATTGTTTGTTTTATATGTTTATTTCGTACACAACAAATTGAAAGTCACGGTGGGTTACCCCACCCACTATTTCAATAACACATCGTCGAGTGCGGATTCCGAGTATTGTTTGTTTTCAACATCCTTATTTCCCCTCCTCGTTAGAGGTATCAATTATTGCTATCATCTTCTTGTGTATGATATGTTCGTTGTATATTTATTGAATTAAAATTATGGAAATATTTTGTGAAAAAATATTTTCATTAGGTACGTCCATAGTAGACTAGAAAATAAAAAGTAGAAAAATTTTGAAAATTTTTTGTTTGTTTTTTGGTGTTTATTGTCGTATATTATTCTGTAAATAACTATGCCGAAAGGTGATCAGAGGCGTGGAACATGCGGCCATATAGTAGCTACATGGGACACTCACCTCGCCTGTTTAAATTGCACTAAGTGCACACAGGAATCACCCTGTGAAATCTGCAGTTCCTGGACCGCTTCCGTTTGGAATTTGGCTGGGAAAAGGAGATTGTACAGAGACCGGAAGAAGAAGGTAAGTAAACAAAAAGTGCTGAGTTCTTCTAGCGGTGAGGAGTTTGAAGGGTTTTCAGACTCCGAGATTGTGGCGAGTGTGCAGAAGGTTACGGCTGTTCCTTCTACACTCGTCACAGACGCTCTTTCTTCGGCTGGCTCTGCAAAGGGCAGGGAAGAGCGACTGGCAAAAGGGTTTGGAGTTAGTACTGCGGAGAAACGGGGGTCTGTGGACCATTTCTCTTACGGAAAACAACATTCTCTGATGCCAGGTGTTGGGGCTAATCCTTCGGGTGAAGCAATAGGCCTTTCTCAGGGAAACCTGGCAGATTGGCCGATTCCAACACAACCCTCTGTGGTTTATGAGTCTTCGGATTCATTCAGAGGTCCAAAGAATGATGCCTACGGGCGGAAATTTTTGGAGACAAATGTTGGGATAACGTCTAACGTTCTTAGCATAGGTCAACCGGGTAATGCTTTCGAGCAGAACCCTTATGACTCCGGGAAACCGGTCACCGGGCAACCGGTCACCGGACACCGAAACACCGGGACACCGGGCACCCGTACACCGGGCACCGGACAACCGGGTAGTCATATTGCCACCGGGTCACCGGGTTTTTGGCAACCGGGCATGAGTCAACCGGGTACCGGGCAAACAGGTACAGGAGGACAAATGTCTGGACAGCATGTTCGAGGGGATAATAATTATCCTTCCGTCAATAGACAACCAGACATGCTGTCAGATAGCCACGGTATGCGAGACGCCGGTCATCCGGGTTTTGTTTTATCTGGCACCGGGCAACCGGGCACCAGTCAACCAGGCACCGGGTAACGGTGGACCAGGTCTCGGGCAACATCTACGTATTGATACGGGGTATCATTCGTTTGCCGGACATCCGGGTATGTTGTTTAATAGTTACGGTAAACCGGTCTCCGGTCAACCGTACCCCGGACAACTGAGTAATAGTTATCAAACCTATGGTCATTACGTACCTGGTTCTAATTCTCAGCCGTCGAACACCGGGTATAGGGAGAAATCAATCCATTCTCCAGGGGGGTCGGTGTATATCTCTCGAGATTACACCCCTGCTCCATACCAACCCCCGGTTCAACCGGAACAAAGGGGTGGTGATCTACGGGTTACTCAGGCCTACCGGGAGCAGCAATATCCAAATAATGGGAATTTGCAACCCCCGGGAGGACACCTCTCTATGAGGCAGTCCTTAGATAGGCATCCCCCCGAGCAAGTACACTCGATGTGTCCTGTGAAGGGGAGGCCGGGACCGTCACATACGGTTAGCTCGGTCCCGACTGTCGACCCATTTCAACTTCATCCTGCTGCGGAAAGGAAGTCGTTATCTAAGGGTCTACATCAGTACATAGACTCATCTCATGATTCCTTGTCTGAGTCGGTCGTTCAATTCCAGGTCGAGAGACCAAGTAGAGCTGAACATGGTCACAGGATTCAAAGCTCTCCCACACCTTCGTCTGACGAAGAAATGGGAGATCAGTCCTTTTCAGGTGACGAGCCAACGGTAGAGCGTATGTCTCTACAACAGGCTATTGATGAAGTGTTCAGGGTAGTTCCTGACCATTTTTGCCCAAAGGTTGACGCTCCCCCTCGTCGGAAAAACCTATCAAGTCTCGAGGAATTAAACGCAGAGGCTTTTACACCATTACGTTTACTTCCTCAGGCAAACAATCTGGGCAGATTGATTGAACAATTGCAGGCCACCAGGTCTCTTGACTCTTGTCAACCCTGGTCAGTCCCAGCAGCCATTTCTAAAGAATGGGTAACTCCTAAGCTTCGAAAGAGTTCTTCCCAGTCAAGGTTCCAGCCTTGGACGGGGACGCTGCTATGCTGGGACTGTCTGCACCCACTTCTGTAACGGTTAATTCCAAGTTACTCGAGAAGTGGGAGGCCAGAGCTAGGTTGGGTGTTGTGGTTTCTTCTCATGATGATCATTTCGCTATAGCTCTGTCCCAATTGTTAAAAGAGGAGAATGTCTCTAGCAGAGGTGCTAACAGAATTCTGGAAGCTTTTGATACGGGCAATAGGCATCTCATGGCTCTGAATCTTCAGAACGCCACAGAGATGCTGTCCGCAAGGAGAGATGCGGCGTTAGCCAAATCCTCCTTGCTGCTTCAAGAAAGCAAGGACAAACTGAGAGCTGCTCCTCTAGCTTCCGATCTCCTCTTCGGTGGAAGAATAGCTGCGGTGACTGTTTCTGATTCAGCAGAACAGTCCAGACGCCTCTCGGCGAATGCAGCGAATGCTTTTGCCTAGAGCCAGAAGCGCTCGGCGCCATCTGGAAAAGGGGGTAAGGCTAGGAAACCTCCCCTTGCCAAGTAGCAAAAGCAGGATGTTAAGGCCTTTGCGCCAAAACAACCGTCTTCCACGGGCCAGAAGTCTGCAAAACCAAAGCCCCACTTTCAAGCGGGAGCTAAGAGGCATACTTCTAAGCGCAGCTCTCTCCCTAGGCCGCAGCCCTAGGGATGCGCACCTCTCTATGATCTTCCCAAGGCCGGAGATAGCAGTCGGGGGCCGCTTGTCGCATTTCATAGAGGAGTGGGAATGTATAACAGAGGATCGTTGGATCTTGTCTGTGATACGGGAAGGGTACTTAATTCCCTTCGTTTCCCCACCTCCTCTGACAAGCGTGCCGATCGATATGTCATCACGCCATCCGGCCATGTCGGAAGTGATTTTATCACTTCTGAAAAAGAAGGCTATAGAGAGGGTTCTCAACCCCAATTCACGGGGTTTCTACAGCCGTCTATTTCTTGTTCCGAAGAAAGACGGTCGGTGGAGACCGGTAATAGACTTATCAGCTCTAAATCTATTGATACCGGTCGAGAAGTTCAAGATGGAGTCGGCCCGCTCCATCAGAACAGCTATCCGGAAAGACGACTGGGCGGTCTCTCTAGACCTCACAGACGCATATTACCACATTCCGATCGCTTCCTCGTCGAGGAAATACCTTCGGTTTGTGGTAGAGGGAGAAGTTTTCCAATTTGTGGCACTTCCCTTCGGCCTCAAGTCCGCACCGCGAGTATTTACCAAGGTAATCAATGCTGTGGGAGCCTTTCTGCGTATGCAGGGCCCACAGCTCCTACAATACTTCGACGACTGGCTTCTTCACAGAGCAAATCGTTTGAGTTTAATTCACGATCTGTCTCTAGCCTGGCGGACCATTCTGCGATTGGGTCTTCTACCCAACACGCAGAAATCGGACTTGATTCCGTCAAAGAGGTTTACGTTCGTGGGAATGACTTTTCTCACCGACCTAGCGGTGATTCGAGTTCCCTCGGACAGAGTCGATTCTCTTTGCAAGAAAATCAGACTCACCCTGGATCAGGTGTCGGTAACAGCCCGATCCATGCTGTCACTTCTGGGTTCCCTAAGTGCAGCAGCCGACCTAGTCAGTCTAGGCAGGCTCCACATGCGACCCCTTCAGTATCTTTTTCTGTCCCTGTGGCGTCCATCTGTGGATTCACTGGAACAGGAGATAGCTCTGACGGTTTTCTTCAAGTCACACCTTCGGTGGTGGCTGGATCCGTTAATCTATCTACAAGGGGTGCCCTTGCTCACTCCACCTCCGGATCTGTACCTTTTTACAGATGCCAGTGCTGTGGGTTGGGGAGCTCATTTAGAGCCACAGGGCTTAACAGCCCAGGGCATGTGGACAGCGGAGGAAAAGTGTTTGCATATAAACAACTTAGAGCTGAGGGCGGTCCTGCTAGCCCTCAATCAATTCCCTGCCTCCGTTGCGAACAAAACTGTTTTGTTGTCGACGGACAACACTACTGTTGTTTCCTACATTCGCAGGCAAGGAGGAACGCACTCCCACCTTCTCTTTCTGGAGACGTGGAAGTTGCTCCTTTGGTGCCGGGCGGTGTCGTTGGTAATATTAGTAAAACACGTTCCCGGTCACCTAAATGTTCTAGCAGACAGTTTATCCCGCCAGAACATGATTCTACCGGCGGAATGGACTCTGAACCAGAGTGTGGTAAACTCTGTGTTCATGCAGATCGGAACACCTCTGGTGGATCTTTTCGCCACCAGAGCCAATCATCGGCTTCCACTCTATGTGTCGCCAATGTACGATCCTGCAGCTTGGGCAGTGGACGCACTGACCCTCGATTGGAACCGTCTATTCGGGTATGCGTTCCCCCCGTTCATTCTAGTCCCAATCGTACTTCAGAAAGTACTACGCTCTCAACAGTGCAGAATACTGTTGATAGCACCATTCCGGCCCCAGAGATCGTGGTTCAACGATCTCCTGGCCTGCCTCTCGGCACAACCGGTACGTCTTCCTCTTCAAGACGACCTCCTGTTTCAGCAACCGGGTCGGCGTCTTCATCCCAACCCGGCAATGCTACACCTTCACGTTTGGAGTTTATCAAGCGTTCAATCCGAGAGAGAAGCTTTTCTGTCAAAGTTGCCTCTCGCATCGCAGAATCAAGGAGACAGTCCACTAGAATTATCTATGATTCGAAGTGGGCGATCTTCTCAGATTGGTGTGGTGCAAGATCGGTCAATCATGAGTGTCCCTCTATAACTCAGATTGCCGATTTTCTTCTTTTCCTCTTTGAGGAAAAGCATCTGGCTGTTAGTACGGTTAAAGGATACCGCTCTATGCTATCGAATACTCTTAAGTTCAAAGGGGGAGAGAGCATTGGTTCAAATCCATTTCTCTCTGAACTTATACGTTCTTTCGAGCTAGACAAACCTGTTTCCAGGAGTTTAACTCCGAAATGGGATTTGTCTTGTGTTCTTAGGTCACTTACGAAAGCTCCCTATGAGCCTCTTGCGTCTGCGTCTATTAAGTTCTTGACTTACAAGACAGTGCTCCTACTCGCTTTTGCGACCGCTAGGCGTAGGAGTGAGTTACACGCACTATCTGTAGAGTCGGGGTACGCCAGGTTCAATGAATCCGACGGCTCCTTCTCGCTACTTTGTCAGCCTGGTTTTCTGGCAAAGAATCAGTTACCGTCGGTTCTTCCGGAAGCCATTACAGTTCCCAGTCTCTCTGCAAACTGTGGGCCTTCTGATCCCGACAGATTCCTTTGTCCCGTCAGATCTCTTAAGTATTATCTTAAGAGGGTTGACGGGGCAAGGGGTCTTAGGAAGAGATTATTTCTTCCTCTTATAGGAGGTAATGATATTTCAGCAGCTACTATTTCTCGCTGGATATCATCTACTATTAAGTTAGCGTACAAAGATCTGTCACTCGCCGATCTCTCATTGCTTCAGGTTCGTCCGCATGAGGTTCGCGCTCTTTCTGCTAGTTGGGCCTTTACCAACAACGTTCCTTTAGAGGACATTTTGCATGCTGCAGTATGGAAATCGCAGTCCATGTTTTCATCGTTCTATCTGCGTTCCATGTCTTCTCAGTCAGATAATTTGTATTCTCTGGGCCCACTTGTGGCGTCTCAGCGAGTTGTTCGCTAAATATTCATTTAACACAACAATAAAGTTCACATCAGATTAAATATTCCTTTAATCCAATTTCCGACTTTATAAGCTGTTGTGTTCAGTACTACGTTAAAATGACAAATAAATTACATGGTGCTACATCTCTGATGACGAAGTGTTGGACGATCCTCCCGGCCGATGCTGCAAAGTCATCAGGTATTAAATGACTGGTAACGTATTTTTGACATAAAAATGAAGTTTTTAGAGTAAAACATATTTTTATTAGAAAATACTTACCAGTCATTTCACAGTCCCGCCTCCCAACCCCGCGTCGTCACCCAACACTTACGGTAAATTAAAAGTGGCACGTGGGTCACGTAGGCCGGTGCTTGCCGGCAACCGTGTATATCACACGGACGTGAGGGATACGCTGGGCGCGATCAATTTTCTGGATGAGTTAAGTGCTAGGGGCTTATATATCAGGTATTAAATGACTGGTAAGTATTTTCTAATAAAAATATGTTTTACTCTAAAAACTTCATTTTGAAACATTATGACAAAGGAAGATATTGTTCTTTAAATAAGCGTCTCCTTTGCCGCAATGTATATTTTGATAAATGGAGTGAATACAGAAAAGTATTGTGTGTGGCTGAGGGGAATTTTTATTTTCGAAACAAATGCTATTTACACTTTATCTCACTACATTAAACAGCCTAACCCTTTACCACATACAGCAAGTCTGTAGCAGACCTTTTTGAAATTAACCAGGCAAAACAGTAAAAAATCTCCAAAAATGAAAGTATCAAAATTGAATAGACTTGAAAACATTTAGGCTAATGGAGAAATTGCTCATCTTGAGCAATTTCTCCTTTTGTCACAATGTTTTCAAGTCTTCTGCTGCAGAGGCTTGGATCAGAAGGTGTCTGTATGTTGGAAAAGGTTAACAGCAGACGACTTTTGAAAACATGGTTGGCAAGGGAGAAATGGTTCACAATGAGCAATTTTTCCACAATTGTCTCAACTCTGAATAAAAATAATTACTATTAACCCTTTCCCTCATATAGATGCTTTATGACGCCTCTGCAGCAGAAGGCTTTTTGAAAACATAGTGACAAAAGAAGAAATTGCTCAAAACAAGCAATTTCTCCTTTTGCCACAATGTTTTCCACTTTTTGTCATAGGTTATCCATTGAATTTAAGAGATTTTCTATTTATTGAATAAATACGTTCAAAGTCGTCTGCTGTAGAATTGTCGTATGAGGGAAAGGGTTAACTTTCAAATTCTTCCATTTCTCTCCTGACAACCTGGCTGGAGGATGGTGTTGGGGATAAACCCTTTCCCACTAACAGACACTTTTTGAAAACATAGCAGCAAAAGAAGTAATTGCTCAACTCGATTCATTATTTCTTCTTTCATTAGCAGAGACTTTGAGCTCATCTGAGCAAGAAGGGCTCATGCTAACTATTGTGATGGCCAGGTTGTCTATCATCTTGACGTCCAGACATCTGTCGTCAATAATTTCTTTAAATGACATCTCCTAAACTGATGTTTGGATTTTGACTTAATATGGTAGAAAAGATCCTTGGGTGATCCTCTTTCAAAGTTGTACAAAGAAATTAATTCATGCAGAACTTCGGTTGCCATGGCAGCCAAAATGAAAACTTTGAAAATCTTCTAGTCTGAAACAGAAAGGCCTAGAGCTTAGTTATTGGGGTGTAGCATTATCTAGTGGTCCTCTTCCAAGATTGTTCAAATGACAGCAATTGCAGCAAAAAAAAATCATAAACAAAAATGGTATTGTCATCAACATCTTCTAGTCTTTGCAGAAAGTAATGCAAATGGTCATAAAAAAACACAAAAGATTAAATGTTATATATGTATTAAACGGTCCAAATGTTGTCCAAAAAGTTTGCGAATAATATCTAATTAGGAGAGCTAAGATTTGAAAACCAATATTGCCCCTAATTCTAACTTGCTGACCTTGCTGACCTTGCTGTCTCACATTGCCTACTTTTTTCAACCACAAAATCTCATCTAAAAACTATAAGTTGGCAAAGTGAGACGACACCAAATGTTTCAGATCCAGGGCCCATTTGGCCCTCGTGTCAAAATTCCGTTCTTATACTTGTCTGTTGTACAATTAACATAATTTGTTAAAGCCATATTGACAAGTAGAAAAGATAGCTAAAATGATTTTTAGCTCGACTATTCGAAGAATATGAGAGCTTTACTACTCGCCCCGGCGTCGGCGTCCGGTTAAAGTTTTAGGGCAAGTTGGGATTTTCATTCATAAGTACAGTCAAACTTGCGATCAGCAGCCACCCAAGGGACATGATGAAACTGGCTGCTTAAGACAGGTGGCTGCTGATCACAAATTTCATGACTTGGTCGGATTTGTTCAAGTTTTGTCCATTCACATAATATTACATGTAACTGTTAGGAATAGTCATTACATTACAAATAGTAAATTGTCTTTTTAAACTTGTATTTAAACATTGTTATGAAGATTTGTATATTTTTTCTATCAAATATTTCATTGTGCTATCTTTTCTTTAGTTTAAACCGACGTTTACAACTAACTTGACAATAAAATATTGTTTAATTTCACTTTGAAATTCGCCGAATAACGTATCCGGAAAAAATAGCGTCCGAATCTACATCTACACCTTGAAAAAAGAATTATTCGATAATCTTTAGATTTAAAATGGAAATGGGAATATAAATTGACTTTGGGCTTCAAAGTGGACATTAACTTTCATTTTAACATATAAATGTACTGTCTTTCGGTCTAAAACGCTCATAAAATATATTTTTCAATTTATCAATTTTGCCCGATATCGTAAACAGAAAAGAAACCAAAATCGCAACTTCTTGTTGATGAATCTTGCAACTATCATTTGGCACACGTCGGCTTTTTTCGGTACTCTAGATCTAACATGTAAACAGCTTACGCGTATGGAAAAAAACCGATAATGTGATTGTCACAGTATGCTTTATTACCTGTATGTATTAAACACCGATAATTTAACACCTTGTGAATCCAAGTCGTGTGTTGATTGACCGTTGAACACAGTAAGATTACAGTTAATCTCGACCAATTAGTGTGGCCGCTGGCCGCGTTTCAAAGGGGACCGCTGATCAAGGCAGTTTATAGAGTATAATTGATTGGGAGGGATTTAAAGTGACCGTTTAACGCCGGTGACCGCTGATCGCATGTGACCGCTCACACAAGTTTGACTGTATTTGTGCTAGGGCTTTCATATTTGGAATATAGTTACATCTTATACCTTTCTTCACATTGAACGCTAAAGATGCTGAGTGTGACCTTCCTTTTGGGAAAAAAAAACATGATTTTCGGGGGTTAAAGTTTGAGGGCAAGTTGGATTTTTTTTTTTTTTTTTTTTTCTCAATAAGTACTTGTGCTAGGGCTTTCATATTTGGAATATAATTACATCTAATACCTTTCTTTATATTGTATGCTGAAGATTCTGAGTTTTACCTTCTTTTTGGGGTAAAAGACATGATTTTGGGTGGTTAAAGTTTTAGGGCAAGTTGGCATTTTCATTTAATTTTTTAATTTTTCTCTATAAGAATTTGTGCTAGGGCTTTAATATTTAGAATATAGTTACATCTTATACCTTTCTTCACATTGAATGCTGAAGATGCTGAGTGTGACCTTCTTTTTGGGGCAAGTAGGATTTTATTTTATTATCACCCGCTTTTTCGAAGAAAAAAAGGGGGGTTATTAATTTCGGTTTGTCCGTCTGTCTGTCTGTCTGTCTGTCTGTCTGTCACACTTCGTTTCCGTGCAATAACTGCCACAAATGTGAACCGTTTTTTTCCAAACTTGGTAACAAGGTTAAGTGCCTTAAGGGCTAGGGCAAGTTCGATCGTCACTTTCGGCGGACTTTATTCGGTGGAGTTATGGCCCCTTATTTAACAAAACATGTCGTTTGTTGCTGTTTCCGTGCAATAACTGCCACAAATGTGAACCATGTTTTTTCAAACTTGGTAACAAGGTTAAATGCCTGAAGGGCTAGGCCAAGTTTGATCGTCACTTTTGGCGGACTTTATTCGGTGGAGTTATGGCCCCTTATTTAACAAAAAATTTCGTTTGTTGCTGTTTCCGTCCAATAACTGCCGCAAATGGGAGCTTTTTTTTTTTTAAACTTGGTAACAAGGTTAAATGCCTTAAGGGCTAGGCCAAGTTCGATCGCCACGTTCGGCGGACTTTATTCGGTGGCCCCTTATTTAACAAATAATGTCGTTTGTTGCTGTTTACGTGCAATAACTGCCACAAATGTGAACCATGTTTTTTTCAAACTTGGTAACAACCTAGGCCAAGTTCGATTGTCACTTTCGGCGGACTTTATTCGGTGGAGTTATGGCCCCTTATTTAACAAAAAAATTTGTTTGTTGCTGTTTCCGTGCAATAACTGCCACAAATGGGAACCCTTTTTTTTAGCTCACCTATGCACGAAGTGCAAGGTGAGCTATTGTGATCACATTTTGTCCGGCGTCCGTCCATCGTCAACATTTGAGCTTGTTAACACTCTACGGGCTACATTTTGCATCCAATCTTCATGAAAGTTTATCAGAACGTTCATCTCCATAAAATCTTGGACAAGTTCGAAACTGGGCGATATGAGGTCAAAAACTAGGTCACTAGGTCGAATTGAAGGAAAATCTTGTTAACACTCTGGAGGCCACATTTTCAACTTGAGCATATTGAAACTTTATCAGAATGTTTGTCTTGATGATATGTAGGTCAAGTTCGAACATGGGTCACGTTGGGTCAAAAAGTAGGTCACTAGGTCAAATTGAAGGAAAATCTTGTTAACACTCCAGAGGCCGCAATTTTTGCTTCAGCAGTTTGAAATTTTGTCAAAATGTTTGTCTTAAAAATATCTAGGTCAAGTTCGAATATGGGTTATGCCGGGTCAAAAACTAGGTCACTAGGTCAAATTGAAAGAAAATCTTGTTAACACTTTTGATGCCGCATTTTTCAGGGCAAATTGAGGGAAAATCTTGTTAACTCTGTAGAAGCCGCATGTTTTGCTTCAGCGGCTTGAAATTTGTTCAGAATATTGAGCTGAATGATATCTAGGCCAAGTTCGAATATGGGTCATGTCGGGTCAAAAACTAGGTCACTAGCCCAAATTGAAAGAAAATCTTTTTTACACTTTGGATGCCGCATTTTTTGCTTCAGCAGCTTGACATTTTGTCAGAATGTTTGTCTTAAAGATATCTAGGTCATATTGGATCAGAAACTAGGTCACTAGGCCAAATTGAGGGAAAATCTTGTTAACTCTGTAAAAGCTGCATTTTTTGCTTCAGCAATTTGAAATTTGGTCAGAATGTTTGTATAAATGATATCTAGGCCAAGTTCGGATATGGGTCATGCCGGGTTAAAAACTAGGTCACTAGACCAAATTGAAGGGTAATCATGTTAACACTCTGGATACTGCATTTTTAATTTCAGCATGATGAAACTTTATCAGAATGTTTTTCTTGATGATATGTAGACCAAGTTTGAATATGGGTCATGCTGGATCAAAAACTAGGTCACTAGCTCAAATTGAAGGAAAATCTTGTGAACACTTTGGATGCTACATTGTTTGCTTCAGCAGCTTGAAATTTGGTCAGAATGTTTGTCTGAATTATATCTAGGTCAAGTTCAAATATGGGTCATATCAGGTAAAAAATATAGATCACTAGGCCAAATGAAGGAAAGTATTGTTAACACTGTGGAGGTTGCATTCAGAATAATTGTCTTGATGTGTTTTGCATTGCAGTACATTGTATAATTAAGGTGAGCGATCCAGGGCCATCATGGCCCTCTTGTTCCAAACTTGGTAACACGGTTAAATGCCTTAACAGCTAGGCCAAGTTCGATCGACACTTTCGGCGGACTTTATTCTGTGGAGTTATGGCCCCTTATTTAACAAATAATGTCATTTGTTGCTGTTTCCGTGCAATAACTGCCACAAATGTGAACCGTGTTTTTTTCAAACTTGGTAACAACCTAGGCCAAGTTCGATCGTCACTTTCGGCGGACTTTATTCCTACAATATTTCCTGCAAGCGGGGGATATAAATTTCACGAATTTGCTTGTTTTTTAGCTCACCTAAGCACGAAGTGCAAGGTGAGCTTTTGTGATCACTCAGCGTCCGTCGTCGTCGTCGTCGTCAGCCTCTGTTAACAATTTCCTACAAATGACTTCTCCTACTAAACAAATGGACAGATTTCAAAATAACTTCACAGGAATGGTCCTTAGGTAGTCCTCTTTCAAAGCTGTTCAAAGAAATTAATTCCAAGTAGAACTTTGGTTGCTGCGGCATCAGAAAAGGGGAAAATTGCCAAATCTTAAAAAATCTTCTTGTCCAAAAGTACTGGCCCGATTTGAAAATTATTTTGCACAAATGTTCCTTGGGGTACCCTCTACCAAGATTGTTCAAATATTTCCGATCCGTTAAAAAACATGGCCGCCAGGGGGGGCGGAGCTTATTTTTCTTATATGTGCAAATGTTAAAAGTTTAAAAATCTTCTTGTCCAAAAGTACTGGCCCGATTTGAAAATTATTTTGCACAAATGTTCCTTGGGACACTCTTTACCAAGATTGTTCAAATATTTCCAATCCGTTGAAAAACATGGCCGCCAGGGGGCGGAGCCTGTTTTCCTTATATGTGCATTGTTTAAACTTTGAAAAATCTTCTTGTCCAAAAGTACTGGGCCGATTTGAAAATAATTTTGCACAAATGTTCCATGGTGCACCCTTTACCAAGATTGTTCAAATATTTTTGATCCGTTGAAAAACATGGCCGCCAGGAGGCGAAGCTTGTTTTCCTTATATGTGCATTGTTAAAACTTTAAAAATCTTCTTGTCCAAAAGTATTGGCCTAAAAAGTGTAAAAACTTTGAAAACTATTGAAGTTCTATTAAATCAGGTGAGCGATATAGGGCCATCATGGCCCTCTTGTTTAACTTTTTCTGAATAAGTACTTATGCTAGGGCTTTCATATTTGGAAAATAATTACATTTAATACATTTCTTCATATTATATGCTGAAGATGCTGAGTGTGACCTTCTGTTTGTGGTAAAACACATGCTTTTGGGTGGTTAAAGTTTTAGGGCAAGTTGGCTTTTTCATTTAAATTTCAAATTTTTCTAAATAAGTACTTGTGTTAGGGCTTCCATATTTGGAATATAATTACATGTAATACCTTTCTTCACATTGTATGTTGAAGATGCTGAGTGTGACTTTTAGGGGGTAAAAAACATGATTTTTGTTTGATTTTGAGAATTTTAGATAAATTCTTAATTTTTGGTTACATTTCTTTCTAATTGTGATCATTTATTTATCAAATATAATTCTTCAACATATCAAACGGGTTTTGCATGGTGTCAAACATTAGGAAAACCTTTTTTTAAGGTTTTGCTAATTTTGGACTCGGTCAGTTTTAACATTTGCGTTTAGCTCAACGCTAAAGTTACATCATTCAAATCACTTCATACTTCACATATTTGTTAAGGACCATCGAACAATTAGGTTAGATAACACCATTGTATCCTAAATATGGAGTAATGGCCCTTGATTGACTTAGGAAATTTTATTTTTAAATTATATTTAAATGTATGTATATCTATTCAGTTGCTTTTACATATAGAGTATATAATATGATTTAATAGTACTTAAGTGCAATATAATGAAATAGTGCTTTATGTGAATAAGCGGCCTGTAGTCGAGCGCGCTGTCCTCCGACAGCTCTTGTTTAGCTTCAAATGACCTGTCCTTCTAAACGCTATAGGTCTAAATATTTCAGGTGAGCTATCCAGGGCCATCATGGCTCTATTGTTTTTATTTTTCTTTAGATATTTTCAAAGATGTCTTCAGCAGATTTGTTGTATGTGGGAAAGGGTCAATGGTCTTGTGATTTAATTTTGATAATGGCATATAATTGTTTTCTTTTTCTTTTCTCCTGTAGGAATATCCAGAGTTTCCTTGAAGCTGTGGTCTATTTGCAGTGCTTTTAAACAGACTTCAGGAGGCTGCTGTACCATGGTATAAACTTGGCCGCCATTCAGTAGAAGTTTTGTGGAAACTCAACTTATAGACTGTGTGGATGTGATTGTACACTAGCAGACTGGTAGTGAGTTTCTTGGGACAGATCGGTTCAAGGCAGACTGGGGTGTTCTCTAGGATGTGCAACAATAATGGGGGGGAACCAATCAGGTCGTAGGTCGCCATTTGACGCTTCTGGAGAAGGTAATCTTTCCCGACCCTTTCTTACTTGCAGACGCATCTGCTAGCAGGCAACTTTTGAAATAAAAACATTGTGGCAAAATGTGCAATAAGCAATTTCTTCTTTTGTCACAATGTTTTCAACTCTTTTCCAAAATTATATACTTTCATTTATAGATATTTTCCATATTTTTGGCTAGAAAATCGGATGTTTTCAAAGTTCAGATTTTTTGTACGAGAAAGTGTATGTGAGAAAGTGTTGGCCTTCACCATGGTACATACAACTTCTGATGCCTCTGCAAATGACATTTTCGAATGAACAATTTCTCTGTCCTGGTCTGATTTCAAGATCATTTGTCAGAAATGTTCCTTATGTTATGATGAGCAATTTCCTTTTTTGCCACTATGTTTTCAATTTTACTAAAATAATTGAATTTTTAGATTTTGACTAATCGTTTGCCAAGTCGTCTGCTGCAGATTTTATATTTGTGGGAAAGGGTTAATTGGTACAGATCTTTGAAAGTAATCAGATACTCAACTAAAACTGATAATTTCACATTACAGGTGTCTTGCCTACCTTTTCAGCTCACCTATGCATGAAGTGCAAGGTGAGCTATTGGGATCACATTTTGTCCGGCGTCTGGCCATCGTCCATCGTCAACATTTGCTCTTGTTAACACTCTACAGGCTACATCTTTTGCATCCAATCTTCATGAAAGTTTTTCAGAATATTCATCTCCATCAAATCTTGAACAAGTTCAAAAATGGGCAATATGAGGTCAAAAACTAGGTCACTAGGTCAAATTGAAGGGAAATCTTGTTAACACTCTGGAGGCCACATTTTCAACTTTATCATGTTGAAACTTTATCAGAATGTTTGTCTTGATGATATGTAAGTCAAGTTCGAACATGGGTCATGTCGGGTCAAAAAGTAGGTCACTAGGTGAAATTGAAGGAAAATCTGGTTAACACTCCAGAGGCCGCAATTTTTGCTTCAGCAGTTTGAAATTCTGTCAGAATTTTTGTCTTAAAAATTTCTAGGGTCAAGTTCTAATATGGGTCATGTTGGGTCAGAAACTAGGTCACTAGGCCAAATTAAAGGGAAATCTTGTTAACACTGTAGAGGCCACATTTTCAAATTGAGCATGTTGAATATCAGAATGTTTGTCTTGATGATATGTAGGTCAAGTTCGAACATGGGTTATGTTGGGTCAAATTGAAGGAAAATCTTGTTAACACCCTAGAGGCCGCAATTTTTGTTTCAGCAGTTTAAAATTGTGTCAGAATGTTTGTCTTGAAGATATCTGAGTGAAGTTGCAATATGGGTCATATTGGGTCAGAATCTAGGTCACTAGGCCAAATTGAAGTAAAATCTTGTTAACTATGTAGAGGACACATTTTTTTTGCTACAGCAGCTTGACATTTCATAATAATGTTAATCTAAATGATATCTAAGCCAAGTTCGAATATGGGTCATGCATGCTTACCAACCTTTTTAGCTCACCTATGCACGAAGTGCAAGGTGAGCTATTGTGATCACATTTTGTCCGGCGTCCGTCCGTCGTGCGTCGTCCGTCGTGCGTCGTGCGTTGTCAACATTTGAGCTTGTTAACACTCTACGGGCTACATTTTGCATCCAATCTTCATGAAAGTTTATCAGAACGTTCATCTCCATAAAATCTTGGACAAGTTCGAAACTGGGCCATATGAGGTCAAAAACTAGGTCACTAGGTCAAATTGAAGGGAAATCTTGTTAACACTCTGGAGGCCACATTTTCAACTTGACCATGTTGAAACTTTATCAGAATGTTTGTCTTGATGATATGTAGGTCAAGTTCGAACATGGGTCACATCGGGTCAAAAAGTAGGTCACTAGGTCAAATTGAAGGAAAATCTTGTTAACACTCCAGAGGCTGCAATTTTTGCTTCAGCAGTTTGAAATTTTGTCAAAATGTTTGTCTTAAAAATATCTAGGTCAAGTTCGAATATGGGATATGCCAGGTCATAAACTAGGTCACTAGGTCAAATTGAAGGAAAATCTTGTTAACACTTTTGATGCCGCATTTTTTGCTTCAGCAGCTTGACATTTGGTCAGAATGTTTGTCTTAAAGATATCTAGTTCGAGTTCAAATATGGGTCATATTGGATCAGAAACTAGGTCACTAGGCCAAATTGAGGGGAAATCTTGTTAACTCTGTAGAAGCCGCATGTTTTGCTTCAGCGGCTTGAAATTTTGTCAGAATGTTGAGCTGAATGATATCTAAACCAAGTTCGAATATGGGTCATGCCGGGTCAAAAACTAGGTCACTAGGTCAAATTGAAGGAAAATCTTGTTAACACTTTGGATGCCGCAATTTTTGCTTCAGCAGCTTGAAATTTGGTCAGAATGTTTGTCTAAATGATATCTAGGCCAAGTTCGGATATGGGTCATCCCGGGTTAAAAACTAGGTCACTAGGCCCAATTGAAGGGTAATCTTGTTAACACTCTGGATACTGCATTTTTAATTTCAGCATGATAAAACTTTATCAGAATGTTTTTCTTGATGATATGTAGGCCAAGTTTGAATATGGGTCATGCTGGGTCAAAAACTAGGTCACTAGATCAAATTGAAGGAAAATCTTGTGAACACTTTGGATGCCGCATTTTGTGTTTCAGCAGCTTGAAATTTGGTCAGAATGTTTGTCTGAATTATATCTAGGTCAAGTTCGAATATGGGTCATATTGGATCAGAAACTAGGTCAATAAAGGAAAATATTGTTCAAACTCCGGAGGCCGCATTTTTACTTTGAGCAAGTTGAAACTTTGTCAGAATGTTGTCTTGATGATATCTAGTCCATGTTGGAATATGGGTCATATCAGGTAAAAAAATATAGATCACTAGGCCAAATGAAGGAAAATATTGTTAACACTGTGGAGGTTGCATTCAGAATAATTGTCTTGATGTGTTTTGCATTGCAGTACATTGTATAATTAAGGTGAGCGATCCAGGGCCATCATGGCCCTCTTGTTTTCATTCTCAAGGGGGAGTTTCATGATCTCAAAGTGGGAGATTGGGGTTTGAAGGGGGAGATTTTCAGTTTCAATTTAACAGTAGAAATGTTCATGATAGAACGGAATTTAGATAACTATGCAGGAGACAATACTTTCAATATTTATAGGAAAAGGATAAAATAGACTCACTTTGAGAATGTTTTCTATTTAACAAAATATTTTCAACTGTAGTTAGCATTTAAATATTATTTTGGCATGTTTTTAAATTCATGCATTGATATTATAAAAAACTTTTAATTGAGGTTATCTAGAAAATCAAGCATGTTGTCTGTTGTGTCAATGACTTTTCATATTGCATTATAGAAAGAAAAATCTTAACCACATTTAATTTGTTAATCTAATGACACAGGGAGAAATCATTTAGTTGACAGACACTTTGTTTTGAACTTGTTGAAAGAAAGGGCCTTTAATCAGTGACAATTTGTTTAGAAGTGGATGTTACAAAATGGTTGTAGTAATTTTCAGTACATTCATATCTTCATGATTTAAAAAAAAAAAAAATAATATATATATCTTTTTTTAAATTCAAAAATCGTGAGTTTTTACCTCACGATCGTGGGGGTGGGGTTACCCTTTTCAAATTGTGAGACTGACGATTGAATCTGGAGGGTTGGTAAGCATGGTCATGTTGGGTCAAAAACTAGGTCACTAGGTTAAATTGAAGGAAAATCTTGTTAACACTTTGGATGCCACATGTTTTCTTCAGCAGCTTGAAATTGTGTCAGAATGTTTGTATGAATTATATCTAGGTCGAGTTTGAATATGGGTCATATTGGGTCAGAAAGGAAAATATTGTTCAAACTCGGGAGGCCGCATTTTTACTTTGAGCAAGTTGAAACTTTGTCAGAATGTTGTCTTGATTATATCTAATTCATGTTGGAATATGGGTCATATCAGGTAAACAAAGATAGAACATTAGGCCAAATGGAGGAAAATCTTGTTAACACTGTGTAGGTTGCATTCAGAATAATTGTCTTGATGTGTTTTGAATTGCAGTACATGGTATAATTAAGGTGAGCGAACTAGGGCCATCATGGTCCTCTTGTTTGGAATACAATGGTGGAAATGATGCATTTATGTGGCCATGATGATGGCGGCATCAATGTTTATTCACAAAACAAGATTATGTATGACTGGTCTCAAAGGAGATGAATCTAGATTAAATATTCAACGGAAAATGTAATTGTCAGTTGAAAACATTGTTGGAAAAAAAGAGAGCAATTTCTCCTTTTTCACAATATTTTTTGAAGTTGACAATGTTACACTGTTAGCAAGCTGAAATTATTAGTCCCCTACCGGCGTGCCGAAGGGGACTCTTAGGTTTGCACTCCGTCCGTCAGTCCATCTGTCAGTCAGTCAGTCAGTCAGTCCGGCAAATCAGTTTTCCGCACTTTTTTTCTACATGCTTTGAGGTATTGAGCTGAAATTTTGTATATGCCTTTGTAATCATGTGTCACAGATCAAGTTCGCGTTTCCTGGGATTTCGTCAATTTTTTAATGAGTTATGCCCCTTTTTGGACTTAGAATATTCGTTTTCCGCATTTTTTTTCTACATGCTTTGAGGTATTGAGCTGAAATTTTGTATATGCCTTTGTAATCATGTGTCACAGATCAAGTTCGCGTTTCCTGGGATTTCGTCAATTTTTTAATGAGTTATGCCCCTTTTTGGACTTAGAATATTCGTTTTCCGCATTTTTTTTCTACATGCTTTGAGGTATTGAGCTGAAATTTTGTATATGCCTCTGTAATCATGTGTCACAGATCAAGTAGGGGACTAATAAATTTCATGAATTTGCTTGTTTTATTTAATTTTGTAATTTTTACCAAAACGTTGTTTCAGCTATGCAGATTGAGTTATCCCATTTCAAAATGCAGACATATTATTATGCATTTGCAACAGACGCCTTGGAAAAAGTCTAGAAAAATGAGAAATCGCTCTTTAATGTTTTTCCACAAGGTTCTCAATACATTTCAATAATAATATTTTCATCTCTACAGACTTTCAATATTTTTGCAAATTTCTTGAAGGTTGGTATTCCTTTTCAAAATGCAGACATATTGTTATGCATTTGCAGCAGAGGACATGAAAAAAATGAGAAATCGCTCTTAACCCTTTCCCTTATACGGCAATTCTGCAGCAGACGACTTTGAACATATTTTGTCAAAAAATAGAAAATCTCTATAATTGAATGGATAACCTATGACTAAAAGTGGAAAACATTGTGGCCAAAGGAGAAATTGCTCGTTTTGAGCAATTTTTCTTTTGTCACTATGTTTTCAAAAAACCGTCTGCTGCAGAGGCGTCAGAAAGCATCGATATGTGGGAAAAGTTAAAAAAAAATCCACAAGTTTTTCGATTCTTTTCAATAATAACATTTTCATCTCTACAGATTTTCCATATTTTTGCAGATTTGTTGAAGGTTCAAGAGGGTTTATTTTCCCCTAAAATTGGCTTCTGCAAGAGACTCAATTCTATGCAGATTGAATTAAGATAAAGTTTCAACATTTAGAATTAAATTGATTCAAAGATTTGCAGGCTCACTTTACCAGAATAAGGCATTTTTCTTCAGTTTTCTTTTAATTTGATGGATTGCCATGGCAATCGTTGACATTTCATTATTTTATATCAAATTAGTTCGCTACATTGATGGATTGAAACTTGTAATGGCAAAGCTTAACATATTACCACTGTAGGGTCGTTAAGACTTCTTTCTCTAAATAGGACACAGCAATTCACAACTCTGCAGCTGACAATTTATGATTACACAGAGGCTTGACCCTTTCCCTCATATAGACGCTTTCTGATGCCTCTGCAGCAGACAGCTTTTTGAAAACATTGTGACAAAAGAAGAAATTGCTCAAAACAAGCAATTTCTCCTTTTGACACAATGTTTTCCACTTTTAGTCATAGGTTATCCATTCAATTATAGAGATTTTCTATGTTTTGACGAAATATGTTCAAAGTCGTCTGCTGAAGAATTCTCGTATGAGGGAAAGGGTTAACTCTCTCTAAAACACAGACTTCTCTGCAGCAGGCGACTTTCGAAAACATTGTGGCAATAGGAGAAAATGCTCATCATACAATAATTATTCTCTCATAAAAAGACATTTTCTCCATATTTTGGCTCCTGCGTTTTTAAAATTGTCTGCTGCAGAGCTTGTGGTATGTGGTAAAGGGTTAAGAGCTAGGGTTATGACCATGTATGTGTGTGGAAGGCAGTAAGGATATTATGCTCATTATCAAAATTTCCATTGATTCATGGTTAAGGTCACAAGTCAAGGTCAAATATTTAATATCTAGCTGAAAAACTGGATTATGCAATAAATCGAGAAAGCTCAGGTCATGAAACTTGGTATGTGTATTGTGGCAATTGGAAGAGTATGCATACTATTCTCTACAGAAAAAGGTGGGTTCGATATTGGTTTGATAGTGTCTGTCCATCCGTCCATCCGGAATCATATCTAAGGCATGGTCAAATGGATTTGATTAAAACTATATGAAATCGTAAACTACCATAGGGCAATGTCAGATGGCATGTTTCACTAAGATTGACTCAAAAACACCAGTTTATGTCCACTTGATGTATATCATGGTTTATATCAAAAGTATCTTGTGAACACTGTATACAGGCCACATTGAACATCTAATCTACATCAAAGTTCATCTGAACTTTCATCTCCATCAAAACTATAAACTGGGTCACATGGGATTCAAAACTAGGTCACTAGATCAAATTGTAGGAAAACCAAATAGTGGCCTCATTTTTATACGACCGTTTTTTAAAAACGGTCCGTATTATGGTATCGTCATGTCCGTCCGTCCGTCCGTCCGTCCGTCCCTCCGTCCGTCTGTCCGTCCCTCCGTCCGTCCGTTCGGGTTTTCCGCACTTTTTTCTTACATACTTTGAGCTATTGAGCTGAAATTTTGTATAAGGCTTTGTAGTGATGTGTCACAGATCAAGTTCATATTTCCTGGGATTTCGTCAATTTTTGAATGAGTTATGCCCCTTTTTGGACTTAGAATATTTTTTAGAATATTTGTTTTCCGCACTTTTTTTCTACATGCTTCGATCTATTGAGCTGAAATTATGTATATGGCTTTGTAATCATGAGTTACAGATCAAGTTCACATTTCCTCGGATTTCGTCAATTTTTGAATGAGTTATGCCCCTTTTTGGACTTAGAATATTGGTTTTCCGCACTTTTTTCTTACATACTTTGAGCTATTGACCTGAAATTGTGTATTAGGCTTTGTAGTGATATGTCACAGATCAAGTTCATATTTCCTGGGATTTCGTCAATTTTTGAATGAGTTATGCCCCTTTTTGGACTTAGAATATTTGTTAGAAAGAATATTTGTTAGAATATTTGTTTTCCGCACTTTTTTTCTACATGCTTTGATCTATTGAGCTGAAATTATGTATATGGCTTTGTAATCATGAGTTACAGATCAAGTTCACATTTCCTCGGATTTCGTCAATTTTTGAATGAGTTATGCCCCTTTTTGGACTTAGAATATTGGTTTTCCGCACTTTTTAGCTCACCTGAGCTTTGCTCAAGGTGAGTTATTGTGATCGCCTTTTGTCCGGCGTCCGTCGTGCGTCGTGCGTCGTCCGTCGTGCGTCGTCCGTCGTGCGTCAACTTTTTCTCCTCAGTAACCAGTGGGTCAATTTGGATGAAACTTCACAGAAAGCATCCTCTCAATGACCTCACCAGAATTCCTTCAAATTTTTGGGATCCATGCAGAATTCTGGTTTCCATGGCAACGAAATGAAAAAAACTTCAAAATTCTTCTTCTCCCAAACTGGTTGGCAGATTTTCAAATAATTTTGTAGAAATGTTCCTTAGATGACCCTCTATCATATTCCTTCAAGCCATGTTGATTGGTCGAAAAACATGGCCGCCAGGGGGGGCGGGGCTATTTTGCCTTATATGGCTATAGTGAAAACTTAAAAAATCTTCTCCTCCGAAAGTGTCAGGCCGATGTTCAAATAATTTTGTAGAAATGTTCCTTGGGTGACCCTCTATCAGATTCCTTCAAGCCATGTTGATTCGTCGAAAAACATGGCCGCCAGGGGTGATGGGGCTATTTTGCCTTATATGGCTATAGTGCAAACTTAAAAAATCTTCTCCTCCAAAAGTGTCAGGCCGATTTTCAAATAATTTTGTAGAAATGTTCCTTGGGTGATCCTCTATCAGATTCCTTCAAGCCATGTTGATTGGTCAAAAAACATGGCCGCCAGGGGGCGGGGCTATTTTGCCTTATATGGCTATAGTGAAAACTTAAAAAATCTTCTCCTCCATAAGTGTCGGGCCGATTTCCAAATAATTGATTAGAAATGTTCCTTGGGTGACCCTCTATCAGATTCCTTCAAGCCATGTTGATTGGTCGAAAAACATGGCCGCCAGGGGGCGGGGCTATTTTGCATTATATGGCCAAAGTGAAAACTTAAAAAATCTTCTCCTCCGAAAGTGTCAGGCTGATTTTCAAATAATTTTGTAGAAATGTTCCTTGGATGACCCTCTATCAGATTCCTTCAAGCCAAGTTGATTGGTCGAAAAACATGGCCGCCAGGGGGGCGGGGCTATTTTGCCTTATATGGCTATAGTGAAAACTTAAAAAATCTTCTTCTCCGAAAGTGTCAAGCCGATTTTCAAATAATTTAGTAGAAATGTTCCTTGAATGACCCACTTTCAGATTCCTTCAAGCCATGTTGATTGGTCAAAAAACATGGCCGCCAGTGGGCAGGGCTATTTTGCACTATATGGCTATAGTGAAAACTTAAAAAATCTTCTCCTCCAAAAGTGTCTGGCCGATTTTCAAATAATTTTGTAGAAATGTTCCTACGGTGATCCTCTATCAGATTCCTTCAAGCCAAGTTGATTGGTCGGAAACTATGGCTGCCATGGGGCGGGGCTTATATAGGTAAAGTGAAAAAAAAAAATCAGGTGAGCGATTCCAGGGCCATCATGGCCCTCTTGTTTCTTACATACTTTGAGCTATTGACCTGAAATTGTGTATTAGGCTTTGTAGTGATATGTCACAGATCAAGTTCATATTTCCTGGGATTTCGTCAATTTTTGAATGAGTTATGCCCCTTTTTGGACTTAGAATATTTGTTTTCCGCACTTTTTTTCTACATGCTTTGATGTATTGAGCTGAAACTATGTATATGGCTTTGTAATCAAGTGTCACAGATCAAGTTCATATTTCCTGGGATTTCGTCAATTCTTGAATGAGTTATGCCCCTTTTTGGACTTAGAATATTTGTCAATTTCTGCATGAGTTATGCATTTTTCATAGTTTCCCATTATTCTTTAACAACTTATTCCTGAACGACTTTATTAACTTTTTACAAACAAACAATATATCAAAACAAAGAGGAAACTTACAAAGAAGTTCCTGACGGGCGTATTATGTACCGTTTGCGGTACTCTTGTTAATCAAATCAACAATAAGGTTCATCAGAAGAGTCATCATCATCAAATCCCAGCCAAGTTCAAAACTGGGTCATGCTTAGTCAAAAAGATAAACACTTGGTCATTTAATTTTTTAGCTCACCTGAGCTTTGCTCAAGGTGAGTTATTGTGTTCGCCTTTTATCCGGCGTCCGTCAACTTCTTCTCCTGAGTAACCAGCGGGTCAATTGGGATGAAACTTCACAGAAAGCATCCTCTCAATGACCTTACCAGATTTCCTTCAAATTTTTGGGATCCATGCAGAATTCTGGTTTCCATGGCAACGAAATGAAAAAAACTTCAAAATTCTTCTTCTCCCAAACTGGTGGGCAGATTTTCAAATAATTTTGTAGAAATGTTCCTTGGATGACCCTCTATGAGATTCCTTCAAGCCATGTTGATTGTTCGAAAAACATGGCCGCCAGGGGGGCGGGGCTATTTTGCCTTATATGGCTATAGTGAAAATTTAAAAAAATCTTCTCCTCCGAAAGTGTCAGGCTGATTTTCAAATAATTTTGTAGAAATGTTCCTTGGATGACCCTCTATCAGATTCCTTCAAGCCATGTTGATTGGTCAAAAAACATGACCGCCAGGGGGGCGGGGCTATTTTGCCTTATATGGCTATAGTAAAAACTTAAATAATCTTCTCCTCCGAAAGTGTCAGGCCGATTTTCAAATAATTTTGTAGAAATGTTCCCTGGATGACCCTCTATCAGATTCCTTCAAGCCATGTTGATTGGTCAAAAAACATGGCCGCCAGGGGGGGGCGGGGCTATTTTGCCGTATATGGCTATAGTGAAAACTTAAAAAATCTTCTTCTCCGAAAGTGTCAGGCCGATTTTCAAATAATTTTGTAGAAATGTTCCTTAAGTGACCCACTTTCAGATTCCTTCAAGCCATGTTGATTGGTCAAAAGACATGGCCGCCAGTAGACAGGGCTATTTTGCCTTATATGGCTATAGTGAAAACTTAAAAAATCTTCTCCTCCAAAAGTGTCAGGCTGATTTTCAAATAATTTTGTAGAAATGTTCCTAGGGTGACCCTCTATCAGATTCCTTCAAGCCAAGTTGATTGGTCGGAAACTATAGCCGCCAGAGGGCAGGGCTTATATAGTTAAATTGAAAAAAAAAAAAAATCAGGTGAGCGATCCAGGGCCATCATGGCCCTCCTTTTTAGCTCACCTGAGCTTTGCTCAAGGTGAGTTATTGTGATCGCCTTTTGTCCGGCGTCCGTCGTCCGTCGTCCGTCGTGCGTCGTGCGTCAACTTCTTCTCCTCAGTAACCAGTGGGTCAATTTGGATGAAACTTCACAGAAAGCATCCTCTCATTGACCTCACCAGAATTCCTTCAAATTTTTGGGATCCATGCAAAATTCTGGTTTCCATGGCAACGAAACCGAAAAAACTTCAAAATTCTTCTTCTCCCAAATTGGTTGGCAGATTTTCAAATAATTTTGTAGAAATGTTCCTTGGATGACCCTCTATCAGATTCCTTCAAGCCGTGTTGATTGGTCGAAAAACATGGCCGCCAGGGGGGGCGGGGCTATTTTGCCTTATATGGCTATAGTGAAAACTTAAAAAATCTTCTCCTCCGAAAGTGTAAGGCCGATTTTCAAATAATTTTGTAGAAATGTTCCTTGGGTGACCCTCTATCAGATTCCTTCAAGCCATGTTGATTGGTCGAAAAACATGGCCGCCAGGGGGGGCGGGGCTATTTTGCCTTATATGGCTATAGTGCAAACTTAAAAAATCTTCTTCTCCAAAAGTGTCAGGCCGATTTTCAAATAATTTTGTAGAAATGTTCCTTGGGTAATCCTCTATCAGATTCCTTCAAGCCATGTTGATTGGTCAAAAAACATGGCCGCCAGGGGGCGGGGCTATTTTGCCTTATATGGCCAAAGTGAAAACTTAAAAAATCTTCAACATCTTCTCCTCAGTAACCAGTGGGTCAATTGGGATGAAACTTCACAGAAAGCATCCTCTTAATGACCTCACCAGAATTCCTTCAAATTTTAGGGATCCATGCAGAATTCTGGTTTCCATGGCAACGAAACGAAAAAAACTTCAAAATTCTTCTTCTCCCAAACTGGTTGGCAGATTTTCAAATCATTTTGTAGAAATGTTCCTTGGATGACCTTCTACCAGATTCCTTCAAGCCATGTTGATTGGTCAAAAAACACGGCCGCCAGGGGGGCGGGGCTATTTTGCCTTATATGGCTATAGTGAAAACTTAAAAAATCTTCTCCTCCGAAAGTGTCAGGCTGATTTTCAAATGATTTTGTAGAAATGTTCCTTGGGTGACCCTCTATCAGATTCCTTCAAGCCATGTTGATTGGTCAAAAAACATGGCCGCCATGGGGGGCGGGGCTATTTTGCCTTATATGGCTATAGTGCAAACTTAAAAAATCTTCTTCTCCAAAAGTGTCGGCCCGATTTTCAAATAATTTTGTAGAAATGTTCCTTGGATGACCCACTTTCAGATTCCTTCAAGCCATGTTGATTGGTCAAAAAACATGGCCGCCAGTAGGCAGGGCTATTTTGCATTATATGGCTAAAGTGAAAACTTAAAAAATCTTCTCCTCCAAAAGTATCTGGCCGATTTTCAAATAATTTTGTAGAAATGTTCCTAGGGTGACCCTCTATCAGATTCCTTCAAGCCAAGTTGATTGGTCGGAAACTGGCTGCCAGGGGGCGAGGCTTATATAGCTAAAGTGAAAAAAAAATAAAAAATCAGGTGAGCGATTCAAGGGCCATCATGGCCCTCTTGTTTAATTAGAGGCAACTGTTTCATCCAATCTTCAAGAAAATCATTAGAACATTCATCTCCATCAAATCCTAGTCAGGTTTGAGACTAGGTCATATGGGAGTCATGTGGGGTCTAAAATTAGGTCACTAGGTCAAATCTTTGAAAAAAAAACACCTTGTAAACACACTAGAGGCCACATATTTTAACCAATCGGCATAAAAATCATCAGAACATTCATCCACATCAAATCACTGGTCAGGTTAGAAACTTGGCGCCATGTTGGGTCCAAAACTAAGTCACAAGGTAATTTTTCGAAAACCTTGTGAACTTGAAGACCATGACATATAAAGGAGGTATAAATTTTCCATGACAATTTTATTTTTGTCCGGGGATCTCAATTCAATTAATTAACTTGATTAGTCGTTAAGTTAGGTTAAAGGTCAAGGTCAAACTTCAAGGTCAAAGGTATCAAACCTTGCCTATGCGTTAGTTTGCAATAACTCAAAAAGTATTTCAGTTTGATTCAATTTGAAATTTCAATTGTCCATAAGGTGGAATTAGGAGGTATTGAAGATTTTGCAAATCATTAAATTGTTCATTTTCTTATTATCACTTTTCAACATTGCAAATACATAGCATTACTTGAAAATACTCATGTTTGCCTGATCTTAAGATCATTTGGCAGAAATGTTTTTTAGGTAAACCTTCTTAACAAATGCATTCCAGTAAACAAATGGTAAAATGACAAAACTTTCAAATTCTTCTCTGAAAGTGTTCATCTGCTACGTTTTCAAGATATTGTGGCAGAAATGTGACAATATAAACAAATTGTCCCAGCCATATTGATTGGTTGAAAAACATGATTGCCAGGAAGCTTCAGAAAGGGGGTTAAATGTCAAAACTTTCAAGCTATTTTCTTCTAAAACTGCTTGCTTGATTTTACAATATTTGGTACAAGTGTTTACATGGCCCTTTTGGTTTTCAAAAATGAATATTACATTTCAAAATATTCCCTTGGAGAGCACTTGGGACTGAAGACATTTATAATTGATTTGTCACTCTTTCCAGATTTTGTTTTTCCCAAGAACACAATTATTATGAAAACCCCTTAAAATACAATTATGAAAGAATAATCTTCAAAAATTAAACATTGTCATAAATATAAAGAAGAAATAATTCAGCTGGAGAATAATTGTTTTTCCCACAATGAATTCAAATATTTTCTTCTGAAGATAGATCTAAACCAGTCGGCATTGTGATAAAGTGTAAATACTGAACCACTATAGTGACTAAATTGCTCCGTCATTTAATATCGTGAAGTGGCGGACGTCCATTTTGACGGATTGAAGACTTTTATGTAAGCCTGGGGATCTAGCTGATGACAATTTGTTGGGTTTTTGTGCCATTTTCTTGTCAGCGTTAGAATTGTTATTTAGAAATATGGTTATCCCTCTCCACTGGTCTTCTCTCCTGTCTTACATAATGTAGGATTTAATGTCTGAATCGAAGAAACGGCTTCTGATATATATTTTCGTTTACGCTTTACCTTATAGGAAAACATTGTGACAAAAAGAGAAACTGCTGATTATCAAGGAAGATAAATTTTTGACAGAGTTGGATAATGGAGTGTGGTAAGAGAAAGTATTTATGAGAATGAATACGCTTCTGACCAATTAGAAACTTGAGCACAAAGAACAGGGTTGTCGTTTCAGTAACTGTTTTCTCTTTCTATAAGTCATTAAGTTTTCATACTATATTTAACAATTTCCCATGTACAATAAATCTGCAGCAGACGACTTTGAAAATATCAAGTCTAACGTATAGAAAATCTCTATAAATGATAGTATGAATATTGAATAGAGTTAAAATCAAATGTGGAAATTACTCAATTTCTCCTTTTTTCATCACAATGATTTCCAAAGACATCTGCTGTAGAGACGTCAAAAAGCGTCTATATCTATAAAGAAACTAATCATTACCCAGGTTGAAACCTGGTTATTAGAATGATGATGTTGTTGTTCAGGCGGCGGCTTCAAATTCACCTACATTACAGAATATCTTAAGTTACAGTTGACATATTGTAACCAAATTTGGTATGAAGAAAGAGTTGATCAATACCTTGTGTGGGATTGCGTTTGGGGCACTTAGGGTCAAGGTCACTGTTACTAAAAATAGCAAAAAGGTTGAAATTTATTATCTTAAGTTACGGTTGACACATTATGGAGACCTTTCTTTGGAATTTGTTTGGGGCCCCTAGGGTGAAGGTCAAGGTCGCTGTTACTACAAATAGAAAGACATTTGAAACTGAATATCTTTAGTTACCGTTTTTGGTATGTAGAAAGTGTTTATGGAGAACTTTAATGGGAATGTCTTTAGGGCCCTTAGGGTCAAGGTTACTTGGTATGTAGAAAGGGTTTATGGAGATCTTTCATGGGATTGCGTTTGAGGCCCCTTATGTTACTAAAAATAGAAAAACTGTTGAAACTGAATATCTTTAGTTAAAGTTGAAATATTTTAACCAGACTTGGTATGTGGTAAGAGTTTGTGGAGACCTTTCTTGAGAATGCGTTTGGGGGCGGGCCCCTAGGGTCAAGATCAAGGTTGCTGTTACTAAAAAAAAGAAACTGGTTGAATCTGAATATCTTAAGTTACAGTCGACATATTGTAACTTAACTTGGTATGGAGACCTTTCATTGGATTGCACTTTGGGCCCCAATGTGTCAAGGTCGCGGTCGCTGTTACTAAAAATAGAAAAACAGTTGAAGCTGAATACTTTTACTTTTTAGTTACGGTTGAAAGATTGTAACCCAACTTGGTATGTCTAAAGAGTTTATGGAGACGGTTCATGGGATTGCGTTGTGGGCCCCTAAGGTCAAGGTCGCTAATACTAAAAATAGAAAAACGGTTGAAACTGAATATCTTTAATTATGGTTGTCATATGTTAGTCAAACTTGGAATGTAGAAAGAGTTTATGGAGTGTGTTTGGGGCCCTTAGGGTCAAGGTCAAGGTTACTGTTACTTAGAATAGAAAAACAGTTAAAACTCAATTCTTTAGTAACAGCTATTTATACATTTATTTATAACTTAACCCTTTTCCTCATATAGACGCTTTCTGACGCCTCTGAGGTAGACAGCTTTTTGAAAAAATGGCGACAAAAGAAGAAGTTGCTCAAAACAAGCATGTTTTCAACTCTGTTCAACAATTAAACCAGATCTTTTTGGGGTATGTTTTCAAAGTCGTCTGCTGCATAGTTGTTGCATGTGGGAAAGGATTAACAAGGTATGTAACTGTTCCTAAAGTGGAAACTTTTTTTTCTACATTTGTCATGTTCTATTTAACACAATATTCAACAAAGAAGCTTAATTATAAATCTCAAAACACAGGCTGTAGTTTTTAACGAATTATTTTTTCTCAAAAAATAATACAGTTAACGCGATCGTTTTTCTTTCCGGAAGTCACGGTTAAACTACACTTCCGCTTAGAATACACATTCGCTGCACCTAAATAGTCCTAGTATTTTTTCGATATTAAAATGACTTCTACGTGTTATTTCAATACAGTGAAGTCATAATTATACTATCGAATCATCATAGATAATCAATTTTCTAGAAAATATCAAATTAACAGTACGCGCATATATATTTCATTTGTCGGCAGGTACGTATAAGCCACGAGTATGAATTTTAGTCGTATGCCCATTCACTAGAAGTCGACCCCACGCTGTATAGAACAATGTTAATCTCACAAATATGCCACTACGCAGAGCTCAGTGAAATAGTCAGTGTGCATTTTAAACGCTCGCATCGCCGTTGTTTCTCCTTTTTCCAACATGATAACGATGATCAAAGAGGTTTTCTAATTATAGATCATGGTTTACATACGCGCGCATTCAGTTAGCTTAATATATATACGAAAGTAACGCTCAAAGTTGTATCAAAGTACCGTGGTGCAATGGAGAGCGTGTAGAACTACTAATCATGGACTACTTATGGACGCGAGTTCGAGTCCTAATAGGAACTGTTCTTTTTTTTTTTTTTTAATTCTTATTTTATGCGATTTGTTAAACATTATAGATTTATAATAATTAATTCACTCACATGAAACATAGTTATAATATAAGCCGAAATCCTGGATCCGCCCCTGGTGACGAAAACAAATCGAACTAACAATGTAAATCTCACAAATATGCCATGGGTGTTTTGACAGACTTTACGCAGAGCTCAGTGAAAGAGTTAGTGTGCATGTTAAACGCTCGCATCGCCGTTGAAATGCTACATTTACTAAAACTGTCAACTGATAAAAAAAAATCTCTGGACAAAAATATTAATAATAATAAAATAGACTAAATTGTGCAATAGCATGATCAATTGCATTCATAAATTAGATTTTACAAATGTTCAAAATAATTCGTTACCAGTACTTCAGTACTTTGATTCTGTCAGTCATTGAAAACCTTGTTTTCGTCACATTGCAGGCGTTTCTTGTTGGTTGGCAACATGGCAATACATCAGGGTTTATCTCCTACATACAGACACTTTTTGATGCCTTTGCAGCAGATGACTTTTGAAAACATAGTGGCTAATGGAAATGGCTTATTACAAACAATTTTTCAAATTGTTTCAAAGTTTTCAACTGCATTCAATAATTGCTCTTTCATAATAGAGGATTGCCATATTTTGGGACATATGTTTTCAAAGTCTTATGCTGCAGATTTGATGTATGTGGGAAAGAGTTTAAGTTTTCTGCTATAAAGGTTCTTCAAAATAGGGTTATTCCAGAGATAGGAGTTGTAACCTGTATGCCTGGTAGGATATTTTTGAATTTGTGTGATCTAGAAACATAATGAGAGGAAATGAAGCACCTTAGAGCTGGGAGAATATGAGAATAGAGATGGTCAGAGTTGAAAACATTGTGCAAAATGAAGCAGTGGCTCATCAATTATATTTTCTCCTTTTCCCACTATGTGTCAAAGAGGTCTGCAGACTTGTTGTCTTAAAGTGGTCTATATCAGAGGTAGGTTGCTGTAGGTATTTCTGAAGTCATCTTTATCACTTTCGGTCTTATGATTATAGTATCATCATTCTTGATTTCAATTCAAAAATATATCTATAAATTATAATAGTCACTTTTTTCAATTGAAGATATTTATAATTGTAACTTTCTCAGTATGAGACCCTTTTCTCAGTTTTTCTCACATTTGCAAACAGATAATTTTTGCAAAGGTTTTTGAAAAAGTATTAAAATATTTATGAGCAAAAGCAATGTTTAAAAGTCATATATGCTGCAGATTTGTTGTATTTAGGAATTGGTTACAAGAGCCCATGATGTGTATAACAAGGCTCACTAAAGGCGGTGATTCATCTCATTAACCCTTTCCCACATACAGACGGTTTCTGACGCCTCTGCAGCAGACAGCTTTTTAAAAACATTGTGACAAAATAAGAAATTGCTCAAAAATGATTGTCACCATGTTTTCAACTGTATTCAATTAATGGAATTTCATTTAAAGGGAGTTTCCAAATTTGTTCGGGTATGTTTTCAAAGTCGTCTGCTGCAAAAATCTTGTATATGGGAAAGAGTTAATGGTTGAAGAAGACATTGGATTGAAATTCTCATGAGTATCATAATTCTTAAGTGTCAAAATTATTTCTGCAACTTGCTCCTTTAAGCTCACCTGAGCTCAAATTAGGCTATTCTGATCACTCAGTGTCTAGAGCTAAATTGCTTTGATAATGGTGTCTTGAGCTGAATTGCTTTGATAATGGTTTTTTGAGCTGAATTGCTTTGATAATGGTGTCTAGAACTGAATTGCTTGAATAATGGTGTCTTGAGCTGAATTGCTTTGATAAAGGTGTCTAGAGCTGAATTGCTTTGATAAAGGTGTCTAGAACTGAATTGCTTTGATAAAGGTGTCTAGAGCTGATTTGCTTTGATAATGGTGTCTAGAGCTGAATTATGTTGATAATTGTGTATTGAACTGATGTGCTTTGATAATGGTGTCTAGAGCTGATGTGCTTTGATAATGGTGTCTAGAGCTGGATCGCTTTGATTATAGTGTCTTGAGCTGAATTGCTTTGATAATGAGGTTTAGAGCTGAATTGCTTTGATAATGAGGTATAGAGCTGAATTGCTTTGATAATGAGGTCTAGAGCTGAATTGCTTTGATAATGAGGTCTAGAGCTGAATTGCTTTGATAATGGTGTTTAGAGCTGAATTGCTTTGATAATGGTTTCTAGAGCTGAATAGCTTTGATAATGAGGTCTAGAGTTGAATTGGTTAGATATTGTGTCTAGAGCTGAATTGGTTTGATAATGAGGTCTGGAGCTGAATAGCTTTGATAATGAGGTCTAGAGCTATTGTACAGCAAACAGTGTCTAGAGCTGAATTGCTTCGATAATGTGGTCTAGAGTTGAATTGGTTAGATAATGGTGTCTAGAGCTGAATTGCTTTGATAATGGTGTCTAGAGTTGAATTGGTTAGATAATGGTTTCTAGAGCTGAATTGGTTAGATAATGGTTTCTAGAGCTGAATTGCTTTGATAATGGTGTCTTGAGTTGAATTGGTTAGATAATGGTTTCTAGAGCTGAATTGCTTTGATAATGGTGTCTTGAGCTGAATTGCTTTGATAATTGTGTCTATAGCTGAATTGTTTTGATAATGATGTCTAGAGCTGAATTAATTTGATAATGGTTTCTACAGCTGAATTGCTTTGATAACAGTTTCTAGAGCTGAATAGTTTTGATAATGAGGTCTAGAGTTGAATTGGTTAGATAATTGTGTGCTGAATTGCTTTGATAATGAGGTCTAGAGCTGAATAACTTTGAAAATGAGGTCTAGAGCTGAATAGCTTTGATAATGAGGTCTAGAGCTATTGTACAGCAAACGGTGTGTAGAGCTGAATTGCTTTGATAATGTGGTCTAGAGCTGAATTGTTTTGATAATGGTGTCTAGAGCTGAATTGCTTTGATAATGAGGTCTAGAGCTATTGTACAGCAAACGGTGTCTAGAGCTGAATTGCTTTGATAATGTGGTCTAGAGCTATTGTACAGCAAACGGTGTCTAGAGCTGAATTGCTTTGATAATGTGGTCTAGAGTTGAATTGCTTTGATAATGGTGTCTAGAGCTGAATTGCTTTGATAATGGTGTCTAGAGTTGAATTGGTTAGATAATGGTGTCTAGAGCTGAATTGCTTTGATAATGGTGTCTAGAGCTGAATTGCTTTGATAATTGTGTCTAGAGCTGAATTGTTTTGATAATGATGTCTAGAGCTGAATTGCTTTGATAACGGTTTCTAGAGCTGAATAGTTTTGATAATGAGGTCTAGAGTTGAATTGGTTAGATAATTGTGTCCAGAGCTGAATTGCTTTGATAATGAGGTCTAGAGCTGAATAGCTTTGATAATGAGGTCTAGAGCTGAATAGCTTTGATAATGAGGTCTAGAGCTGAATAGCTTTGATAATGAGGTCTGGAGCTATTGTACAGCAAACGGTGTCTAGAGCTGAATTGCTTTGACAATGAGGTCTAGAGCTGAATTGCTTTGATAATGAGGTCTAGAGCTGAATAGCTTTGATAATGAGGTCTAGAGCTGAATAGTTTTGATAATGAGGTCTAGAGCTGAATAGCTTTGATAATGAGGTCTAGAGCTATTGTACAGCAAACGGTGTCTAGAGCTGAATTGCTTTGATAATATGGTCTAGAGCTGAAAACGTCAATAAATTCTTTACTGTAATAATGAAATCAAGTTGAAAACACCGTGGCTAAAGGAGAAATTGCTCGATTTGAGCAATTTCTCATTTTGTCACAGTGTTTTCAAAAGTCATCAGAAAGGGTTAAAAGTGATAAAGTATCTAAGTCAAAAACTGCTTTGGATGTGTAGATTTGTGTTGTGTTGGTTAAAATGTAAACCCTTTCCAACATACAACAGTTCTGCAGGAGACATCTTTGAAAAGCTAGGTTTAGCCAAAATTATGGAAACTCTCTATTAAATTAAAGTAGTATTATTTAACACATTTAAAAAACATTGTGGCAAGAGGAGAAATTTGTCTCATAAATTGATTAATGATAGAATGGAAGACCATGCAAATCTATTTCAGATGTGAATTGTATGCTGAAAACTATTATGACAAGAGAGCAATATAGGCCCCTTAAAAAATCTACTGGTTTAAAAGTGTTAAAATAGAAACGAATAACATTATTGACAAAGGAGCAACCTCAACTTTTTGTAATGATTTGCTTCTTTTCCTTAAATGTTTTTTGAAAAAGCAAATCTAATGGAAACAAAATAGAATGCGTGAGTTGCTGATCTGAAGTACTTCATAGCATAAAACATGGCACATGGTATCAGTATCGGTTAAATACCGTATAGTTTTGTTGATATCGGTATCGGACTAGTTCGTCCTTAACCCTTTACCTCATACGACAATTCTGCAGCAGACGACTTTGAACGTATTTTGTCAAAACATAGAAAATCTCCATAATTGAATGGATAACCTATGACTAAAAGTGGAAAACATTGTGGCAAAAGGAGAAATTGTCTGCTGCAAAGGCGTCCGAAAGCGTCTATATGAGGGAAAGGGTTAAAGAAATCCAACCCTACTCATAACGAACAATATCTCCTTTTGCCAAAATGTCTTCAAAAGTCATCTGCTTCAGAAAGTGTAGCTTCCGAGTCACTCTTCGGTTTTGGGATTATTGTAACTGATGCATTATGGTCAAGAAATACTGTAACCCTGTAACCCTTTCTCACTTACAATATATTTGCAGCAGCCAAATATTTTAGGCGAAACAATGGAAAATCTATATAAATGAATAATAATTATTGAATAGAGTTGAAAACATTGTGACGAAAGGAGAAATTTCTCAGCTTTATATTCTTTATGCTACAATGTTTCCAAAATTCTTCTACTGTTGATAGGTCAATATGCTAGTGGGAAAGGGTTACTTAAATAATTTTTTCGCCTCAGTACACTTGCCAACTTTGTGAATGATTGATGTTCTTTGATTATTATAGATGTGAAAATGCAGGGACATAATGTAAATACATATATAACGGAAAACGGACTTATTTGATACCATCGGGGGGAAATAACAAGATTAGAGGCGCTGTCCATTGACAGTGGACTTATTGGAAATGTCGGAAAATTGACACTACTTGATAGTTAAGTTACGCTTTATGCCAGGCTAAGAGGATTAGATTGGTTTATGCTGGAAATTGAAGATCTCATAGGAGTATTTTAGAGCTTGAATGTCATTGTTGATGTTAGAAGAAACACTTTTATTGTGTCCTTAATTTATAAAATTTAGGTGTGTGGCCATTTAGGATTTACTTCCTTTGATCAGTCCATCCACAGTATTGTATCATGGAAATCTCCAAAAGAATTTATGGACTTTTATTTTCTGTTCACCTGAGCATGCATGAAGTGCTCAAGGTGAGTTATTGTGATCACCCTATGTCTAGCATATGTCATGCTTCGTCCTTCTGTCAACATCTTCTCCACGGTATCCAGTTGGTCAAATAAGATGAAACTTCACAGCAATTATCCTCTCAATGTCCTCATCAAAATTACTTCTATTTTTTTAGGATTCATGCAGAATTCTTCACCAAAACTAAGTTGGCAGATTTTCAAGTAATTTTGTGGAAATGTTCCTTGACTGTCCCTCCTATCAGATTCCTTCAAGCCATGTTGATTGTTTGTTTGGCTGAAATGGCTATGGTGAAAACTTAAGAAATCTTCCCCTGAAAGTATCTGATCTATTTTCAAATAATTTTGTAGAATTGATCCTTGAGTATTCTGTCCCCCCTATTCATTTTCTTCAAGGCATGTTGATTGATAAAAAAAAAAGCATGGCCGCCAGAGAGCGTAGGTTGTTTTGCCTCCAATTGCTATGATGAAAACTGACCAAAAGAATCTGACCAATTTTCAAATAATTTTGTAGAAATGTTCCTTGGAGATGATCCTCTCTACCTGATTAATTACTTTCGGCCATGTTGATTGGTCAAATAACATGGCCACAACATGGTGTTGGGGGTCAAATAAGGATTTTACACTATACAGTGCTTATCTAGAGCTCTGGATAAGGGGTGTTTTGCATGTTGTGGCTGCTCAAAAGAATTGTCACAGAGTAACCAGCTCAGACCTTCCATATTTTTGCCTAGATGTTTTCAAAGTCATCTGCTACAGATTGGCTGTATTTCTAAAAGGGATGAAATTTGTAAATGACCACAAGAATACTGTGAAAGTTTGATACATTTTTATAATGATGTAATTCAATTGTCTTAACCCTTTCCAACATACAACAAATCTGTAGCAGACGACTTTGAAATAATCTCAGCATAAATTGAGAATATTTCTATAACTTTGAAAACATTGTGCCAAAATGAGAAATTGCTCATGATGAGCAATTTCTTCTTTTTATGCCCCCGGAATTTCCGATTCGGTGGGCATCTAGTTTTTGGCCTGTCTGCACGTCTGTCTGTCTGCACGAAAAAAACTTTAACCTTGACCACTACTTTTGAACCATAACAGGTACAGCTACCATATTTCACATGTGTATTCCTTGTGACATGACCTTTCTGTCAGTACCAACATTTTTGACCTTGCGACCTTGACCTGTGACCTAGATGTTGCCATTCTCGAAAAAAACTTTAACCTTGGCCATTACTTTTGAACCATAACAGGTACGGCTACCATATTTCACATGTGTATTCCTTGTGACATGACCTTTCTGTCAGTACCAACATTTTTGACCTTGCGACCTTGACCTTTGACCTAGATGTTGCCATTCTCAAAAAAAAATTAAACCTTCACCACTACTTTTGAACCATAACAGGTAAGGCTACCATATTTCACATGTGTATACCTTGTGACATGACTTTTCTGTCAGTACCAAAAATTTTCACCTTGCGACCTTGACCTTTGACCTAGATGTTGCCATTCTCGATAAAAACTTTAACCTTGACGACTACTTTTGAACCATAACAGGTACGGCTACCATATTTCACATGTGTATTACTTGTGACATGACCTTTCTGTCAGTACCAACATTTTTGACCTGGCAAACTTGACCTTTGACCTAGATGTTGCCATTCGGGGGCATCAGTGTTTCACAAACACATCTTGTTTCACAATGTCTTCAAAAATCGTCCGCTGCCCTCATCAGAAACCGTCTTTATGATGGAAAGGGGTAATTTGTTGTAGCAAGGGGTCAACAAAAATTTCAAGTCGTGTTAGTGTTTATATCTTCTTTTTTTTTCAGTGAATTTTGACCACTTTTTGATACTACGAGCAATAGGCAAAGGCAGTTTTGGAAAGGTGAGTGTTGTGTTAATGCTTTTTTTTAATGGTCGACATCGAGTTGATTTATGTCGGGCTTTGTGCCAGATTTCATAATGCATCAACGGACAAAGAATAATCTGTAAATTTTGACTTTGAAATTGTGCGTAACCCTTTTCCTCATACAACAATTCTGCAGCAGACGACTTTCAACATATTTTGTCAAAAAATAGAAAATCTCTATAATTGAATGGATAACCTTTGACTAAAGTGGAAAACATTGTGTCAAAAGGAGAAATTGCTTGTTTTGAGCAATTTCTTCTTTTGTGACTATGTTTCAAAAAGCCTTCTGCTGCAGAGGCGTTAGAAAGCGTCTATATGAGGGAAAGGGTTAATATTCGTTTGTACCTTCAGGTGTGTATAGTACAGAAGCGTGACTCTAAGAAGATGTATGCCATGAAGTATATGAATAAAGCAATGTGTTTGAAGATGGACGCTGTGAGAAATGTGCTCAAAGAGGTAGAGATTCTCTCCTACCTGGAACACCCTTTCCTGGTCAACTTGTGGTTTACATTTCAGGTAATTTGTTTTATCATGGTTTTATACTGTTTTCAACATTATTTAAGTCATATCTTGGAAAAAGTTCACATATTCATGATCCCTGGGTTAAACAAACCAGTACTAGGCTAGAAAATGTGCCTTGCCAACAGGCACTCCAACATGGTCGCCACGATTGGGGGATCAAACCAGTACTAGACTAGGAAATGTTTGTGCCTTGCCCTTAATGCCGGCATGACTGGAGCAATTGGGGATCGAAACGGTAAAATCTGGTTCCAAATGACACTAACCACATGGCGGATATGCTTACATTTCAGAAAGGTAGCTATGATTTCATTGTACTCTTCTTTCCCACATGCAGATGATATTTTTTGTTGAAAACATTGTTACAAAAGGAAAATTGCTTAAGATTATGTTTTATGTGAGAAAGGGATAATTGCTGGTTTTCAGCGATTTTTCCTCACACCCAGAGCTCGAGATAAGGGGCGTTTTGCATGTTCAAAAATCTTTATTAGACAATATAACCCTATGATGTGGGTACTCAAAAGAATGGTCTCATTGAGACGATTGTTTTGAGTACACATATCATAGGGTTTCAGGTTGGATAATAAGAGAGATATTGTTGGGAAAAGAGCTGTTTGCTCCTTCTTATCTGGACCTCTGCTCACACCAGAATGTTGTAACAAGTTGTCTGCTGCAAAAGTCATCCAAATGCGTCTACATAAGGGTGAGCTTGAGCTTGTCAGTATTTCACATTCCAAAATCCTTATTTGACCCTCAAACTCTATGTTGTGTGTACTCAAAAGAGACTCAGGTAGGCAGTTCTTTTGAGTACCACAACATAGGGTTCTAGTTGAGTCATAAGATATTCCCCTTCAAAAGCTGCCTGCTACAAATACGCCTGTAAGTAAGAAAGGGTTTAAACATTATAGAGAAAGTCTTCTGTTGCAGATGCATCAACTGTGTCTGCTTGTCTGCAAATGGCAATAGCTATTTCCCATAATTATACAGACGCATTTTGACCAATCTGCAGCAGACGACATTGAAAATATTGTGGCAATTGGAGATAATTTTCATATTTTTGCAGTTGTCTGCATCCTATGTATTGTATCTAGGAAAGGGTAATCATTGATTGTTGATTGTGATATCACTGATTACTCTCTCAGTAATCAACCCAGCTGCTTGTAAAATAAATGTTAAACTGTTTTCATTGCCAAAAACCCTCCCCTTTTACAACAACAACTCTGCAGCAAGTGTCTCTTAGAAAACATCTAGGAAAAAACATGAAAATCTCTGTAAACGAAAGCATAATGAGAGTAGAGATGAAAAATTGTGAGAAATGGAGAAATCATTCATTTTCAAAAGTCATCTGCTTCAAAAGTGGGAAAAAGGGTTAAACATTTCACTCATAACTATGATGTGTTAAATTCTTTGCTTTTAATACATAATAAAGTCTGAAGTAAAGAATTAATCTTCTCGAAAGCATTTTATCAAAATGAACAAATTTCTGCTATTCCAACTTTTTCCTTCAGTCAACACCTGTTTTAGGGAAAAACTTAATGCTTATTTACCGACCATTACAATGCAATTAAAAATCCTGAGGAGCATATCTCTAATTGACTTAAAACACATAAAAACTGGCTACAAGTGCTTACAAGTCTGAGAAAGAGAGACTTTTCTCTAATTAACCCCTTAACGACATTATAACAGATCTGCAGTAGCCGACTTTGAAAATCCCTAGGCAAATAAATGGTTGATCTCTTTAAATTAGAGGTAACATATTATATCAAGTTTAACCCTTGCCCTCATATAGACGCTTTTTGACGCCTCTGCAGCAGACAGCTTTTTGAAAACATAGTGACAAAAGAAGAAATTACTCAAAACGAGCTATTTCTTCTTTTTCCACAATGTTTTCCACTTTTAGTCATAGGTTATCCATTCAATTATAGAGAATTTCTATTTTATGACAAAATATGATCAATGTCGTCTGCTGAATTGTTGTATGAGGGAAAGGGTTAAAATATCGTGGCATCATGAGCAACTTCTGCTTCATCCACTATGTTTTCAAAAGATATCTGCTGTAGATGTGTCAATAATCATCTGCACATGAGAATTTCAAGTACTTGCACCTTGCAATGTAATTCTATTTAACCATCCAATAAATTAAACATCTTGTTGAGTTCTCTTCTTTGATAATGATTATTGAATAGAGTTGAAAACATTTTTGCAAAAGGACAAAATGAGCAATTTGTCCCTTTATCAGAATGTTTTCAAAATTTGTTTACTGAAAGTGCATCAAAATGTGTCAGAATTTGGCAAACAGTTGAAAACAATTTCTTTTTCAACAAATCTTCTAAAGTCTATTTTGTAGGCATCAGAAAGCAGTTTTATCATGGAAGGATAAACATGTATTCAATGTTTTCTGTTCTGCTACTTATCATTATAGTGATATGAAGTGCTCAAAGTGAGTTATTGTGATCACATATTGTCCGTTGTCTGTGTGTGCGTCATCAAAAATTGCCTTGTTATCACTCTACAGGCAACATTTTGCATCTAATCGTCATGAAAATTAATCCGAACATACATCTCCATCATATCTTGGCCAAGTTGTAAAATGTCCAAACTTTATCATTCTTCTCCTCTGAATCCACCTGCAAGATTCTAATATTATTTGGTAGAAATGTTCCTTGGGTGACCCTCCACAAAATTTGTTCAAGCCATATTGATTGGATGAAAAAAAAAGCCTTCGAGGAGTCATCCGTAATTGGGCAAAATGACAATTTTTTTAATATATGATATTTATGAAAGTGTATGTCTGATTTCAAGATTAATGTGTAGAAATGTTCCTTTAGTAAGCCTCTACATAATTGTTTCAAGCAATAATGCTTTGTTGATAGACATAGCAAACAGGTGGCATCAGAAAAGGGTTGAAATTAACTTTTAGCTTCAAATGACATCTCCTCCTTACCCATTATACCAATTTCAGCCAAACCTCTTTCAAATTTTTTCAAAGATATAAATTATGGAAAGAACTTTGGTTGCTGCAGCATTAGAAAGGGAGAAAAATGCCAAAGCTTTAAAATTCTTCTTCTTTGAAACCGCTTTTCTGATTCTAAGATAATGCGTTAGACATGTTCCTTGAGTGACCTTCTTCAAAATTTGTTTAAGCCGTATTGATTGGTTGAAAAACATGGCCGCCAGACCACATCAGAAAAGGAGCAAAATGACAGAAATTTTAAATTTAATTTGTATTATAGTTTTTGTCTGATTTCAAGATAGTCTAGCTAAAATGTTTCTTTGTTGTCACTGTACATAATTTGTTCACGCCATATTGATTGGTTGAAAAAAGATTGCTGCCAGGCGGCATCAGGAAAGGGGTAAAAGGAACTTTGAGCTTCAAATGACATCTCCTTAAACCAATGAAATGATATTAACCAAATTTCAATGAAATGTTCCAGTGGTGGTCCTCTTTGAAATTGTTCAAAAGTTAAATGCATTATTACAAATGTCCTTTACTGATTAGCTGTCTATGTTGCACTAATTTCCACTCTTGGTAAAATTTTCACCTTTATAAGTAGTAGCATTTGCTACTACACTATAACTCAGATGATAGATTTAAGTCCATCTTGGCCCTCTTGTTAACTTAAGCATGTTTAAACTTTGACAGAACGGGTGTTTTGATGATACCTAGGCTTAGTTTGAATATGGGTCATGACCAGTCAAAAACTAGGTCACTAGTCCAAATTAAAAGGCAATCTTGGTAATACTTTAATATTAGCTTACCTGACCGTAAAATGAGTGACTATGTGGTTGCCATCAGGTGAGCGATCCATGGCAATCATGGCCCTCTTGTTTGAAATAAAGACATCATTTGATAGTTATTTTACTTTTTCTTACAATATTTTTATCATGGGCACAGTATTCAAACTTGTCAGGGAAATTATGCATGACCAGTTAATGACCCCTATTGATATTGAGATCATCTGGTCAAAGGTCAGGGTCACAATGATTGTTGAACAAAAAATGCTTGTCCTATTGATCAGAAATGACTATTTAGCTCTCATTTTCGGTCATGCATATTTTATTCACTCTTGCACATGTTTCCGACAATGTGATGCTGAGGGCGGCATAATGTTAGACAACTTGTTTTGTCAAGGTTTTACGCCTTCAGTTATCTAAGATTAAAATATAACTGTTTTGTCGGCAAGCTGCAATATCAAAATGATATTTCGAGGTGTCACAGATGTTTCCTCATGCATACATTTTCAAAATAGAAGCCAATTCGACCCTTTAACACCTACACCAAACTTACAGCAGACAACTTAACCCTTTCCCACATACAACAAATCTTTAGCAGACAACTCAACATCAAATATTGAACACCTCTTTGAATAAAAGAACAAGGGAAAGTTGGATGCAAGGCATCAATGTCGCCGGAAGACTGCAATAATTTCTTTTTACCACACACATCATTAAAAAAAGATTATTCAATTGAGTCATCGTGTCATCTGTGACATTCATTAGTCTAAATATATACATGGTGCTTTCCTTAATGTCTAATTCCAGGAATATTGAAATTCCACATACAAATTTTAGGATTTTGTTGTCAGAATTTTGAAAGTTTTGTTGTTATCAATAAAACCATAAAAACAGACAATTTTGGATTTACATTAAATACTAAGCCATTCAACCCTCTCCCTGTTTAAAGCATCATTGGAGACATTTGCAGGAATCTACTTTTGAAACATTGAGAAAAGGGTTTATTTGCGGAAGACATGAATTTTCTCCTTTTCTCCTTCAACCAACGACAAATAATCATTGAATTGAGTTGAAAACATTGTTGCAAATAGAGAAATTGCTGATTATGCTGCTTTGGCAACATTGTTTGTAAAATGTGTCTGCTGCAGATGCGTCGAAACGCGTCTATAGGTGGGAAATGGTTAATTAAGTAAATCCAAAGTAGGTAGAGAGATATTTGTCTGATGAAGTTTTGTTCCATTGCTATGTGTGATAATTTGATTACCTTGCTTGCTATTTCTGAATGGAAACTCAAGTAATTAGATCTACTAATGAGTCTTCCTTAATATAAATTTGTGGCTGTGATATGCTTTCCAACATACAACAAAATTGCAGCAGATGACTGAAATAATCTAGGCAAAAATGTTGAAACTCTCTTGAAAATGATCTTTTACAATAGATGAAAACATTGTGGCTACAGGAGAAATTGCTTAAAATAAAGTTGGGCTATTGTGATACTCTTGGAGTTGTCGTCTTGGTCATTGTGAAAAAACTTTAACCTTACCTCATAACTCAAAAACCATTAAACATTTTAAAATGAAACTTGGTACACATGTTCCTAGGTACAATATGCATGTCATAACCAAGTCACATTATTCCGGCTTAAATAATTATTCAGTAATGCCAATTTTTAGACTTTGAAACAAATTGGAAGAGTGTTGGCATTCGCTCCGCTGAGCTCTTGTTTTCAAAAGTGACTGCTGCAAATGAGTCTATATATTAGACGATTCAAATAAAGATTTTCTAGAATGAACTATACCTTTTATATAGATCAGTAAACATAATATTGAATTGAATTAAAACTTGTTGATTTTTTATAAAAATAAAGAATTAATTTAATTGCTTGTCTTTGAACCATATTGAATGCATGAATGGAGATAAGATATTCATTTAAGTATGGAATACCGGCCTAAAGCCTTTCCTATTTACATGAAATATGCAGCATATGAAAACATCCAGACAAAAATATAGAAAGTCTTTATTAATAAAGTTGTAAGTACAGAGAAAAGTTGAAAACATTGTGGCAAAAGGAGAAATTGCTCCAAATATTTGATGAAAACATTGTGACATAATGAGCAATTTCTTCATTTGCCACAATCTTTTCATCTCTATTCAATGATAAAACTTTCATTTACAGGGGTAAACCATATTTTCACCAGATTATTTCTGAGTAGTTCTGCCACAGATATATATGGCAAAGGGTTAAGAAATGCCAAATAGATCCCTTTCGTACTGGCAGGGTCATAATATATAGTCTGTGGGAGTGACAGACTTTACTGTTAATGACAGAACAGAAATGGGATTTTCTTGGAAATTTGACTGATTAACCCTTTCCCACATACAACAAATCTGCAGCAGACGACTTCGAAATCATCAAGACAGAAATTTGGGAATTTACTATAAATATAAGTGTAATAATTGAATAGAGTTGAAAACGTGACAAAAGGAGAAATTGCTTGTATTGAGCAATTTCTTTTTTTGTCAACATGTTTTCAAAATGCCATCTGCTGCAGAGGCATCAGAAAGCGTCTATATGAGGGAAAGGGTTAAATGCTCTGTATGAGTCATTTCACACAAAAAACAACCTCCTATTTATTTTTGTACTCATACCATTTCCGAAGAGACTTCTAGATACTTGTACAAATTATGATGAACGTGGAAGAGTTTATACCTTTCCTACATATAACAAATCTGAAGCAGATGACTTTAAAAACATCTGGACAAATATGTGAATAATTTCAGTAAGAAAAAAGTATAATTATTGAATAAAGTTGAAAATATGGTTATAAAAAGGAGAGATTATTTACTCATTATGACCATTTTCTGCTTTTGTCAAACTGTTTTCAGAAGTTGTCAGTTGATGAGGTGTCAAAATGCATCTGTAGGTTGAAAAGGGTTCAAGCCTTTTTCTAGGCATCTCACAGGTCAGATATTCTGACCCATTCCCAATGGAAAAAGTCTTGAAAATCATGCAGAATTCCCAATTTTGTCATGTTAAACGTGTTAACATGTTTTTAGCTCTACTGGCCAAATTTTAAGGCCAGAAGAGCTTAATATGCCGTGGCGTGTTGTCCGTCGTCCGTGCGTCCGTAAACAATTGCTTGTGAACGCGATACAGTCTTCACTTTTGAATGTATCTCAATCAAACTTATACAGTAGTTAGATATCCATGAGAGCTTGGTTCCTGTCACAAACCAGCCAGATTGGCCCATGCAAGACTGGATTATGGCCCTTGAAATTGTCAAAATTGCTATAATAGAGCTTGTGAACACAATAGAGGTTCCATTTACTATCTGATCTTCACCAAACTTAGATAGTAGTTAAATATTGATGAGAGCTCGGTTCCTTTCTAAAACCAGCCAGATGTGCCTTTGCATGACTGGATTATGGCCCTTGAAATTGTCAAAATTGCTATAATACAGCTTGCGAACACAATAGAGCCTCCATTTACTATCCGATCTTCACCAAACTTAGATAGTAGTTAGATATTCATGAAACATAGGTTCCTTTTGCAAACCAGCCAGATCCGCCCATGCAAGACTGGATTATGGCCCTGAAATTGTCAAAATTGCTATAAAACAGCTTGTGAACACAATAGAGCCTCCATTTACAATCCAATTTTCACCATACATACATGCTCTGGATTGCAAATGACCAGAGAACCATCCCAGTAGAGCATAGGCCCTCATGGGCCTCTTGTTTTTTATCCCAAATACAAAATAATAGTGATTTCTTTTTCCAAATAAAAGGCCAAATTCTTTTACCCAAAATGCCAAGAAAAAGGCCTGGGGTTATGCAGAGGCTGGTCTCTATAATTAATCTCTGGTCAGTTTTGTGATGACAAGACTCATTTCATACAGGATAGGCATAGGGCGTTCATAAAAACTATAATCACGATTTTCTGCTTAAATCTGTTAACAAGCACAATCAACTGTTTAAAAGGTGATTGCCTCCGATTCATTATTAGTTCATGGTGTCAGTAAATTGGAAAGGTTGAAAACTTAACCCTTTATAAAGTTTAACTCTTTCTCACATACATACCCTTTCTGACAACTCTGTAAGCTTATGACTTTCAAAAATATTGTGACAAAACTTATTTGAATACTTGTTCTTTCATTGATAGAGTTGCCATATTTTGTTTAACCCTTTCCCTCATACGACAATTCTGCAGCAGACGACTTTGAACGTATTTTGTCAAAACATAGAAAATCTCCATAATTGAATAGATAACCTATGACAAAAAGTGGAAAACATTGTGGCAAAAGGAGAAATTGCACGTTTTGTGCAATTTCTTCTTTTGTCACTATGTTTTTAAAAAGCCGACTGCTGCAGAGGCGTCAGAAAGCGTCTATATGAGGGAAAGGGTTAATGAATGTTATCAAAAGTGACTACTGGATACCCGGCCGGGTAGCTCAATTGGTAGCGTATCTGACTCGTGATCTGGAGGTCACGGGTTCGATACCCGGTTGCGGCGACATTCTTTCGGGCGATGTTTTCCATTGCCTCTCACCTCTGATCTATGTGAGAAAGTAGTCAGTGGCTTCGAAAGAATGTTGTGTAAGTACTGGTGTGGGAAAGCCAGGAAAACATGGGTAGGTGCACTGACCGCCGTGATATGACCAAAGCTGTTGAAAGCGGCGTTAAACTCCAAACAAACAAACAAACAAACAAAGACTACTGGATATATTTGTATGTGAGAAAGGGTTAACCCTTTCCCTAATATAGACTCCTTCTGACGCCTCTACAGCAGACGGCTTATGGAAAACATGGTGACAATAGAAGAAATTGCTCAAAACAAGTAATTTCTCCTTTTGCCATCTTGTTTTCAACTCTATTCAACTATTGTACTTTCATTTAAAAGAAGTTTCCAAATTTGCTTGGGTATGTATTCGAAGTTGTCTGCTGCAGAGTTGTTGTATGTGGGAAAGGGTTTTGAATGTAGGGTGAAACCAGTTGCTGAGAGCTGTTTTGTCCCCCTTTTCAACCATTGCTTTCAACTGGTACTCAAGCAGCTCTTATTCAATCTGAATTAATTTGATGCTGCTTTCAATCTGTGTTAATTTGATGTTTGATGCTGCTTTCAACAGTCCTTCAGTCAAATCAGGATGGTTCCTTGATAAATTGTCTGTACAGCAGTTAGTATTTATCTGACAAAGTTGCAATCTCAACAAGCCTGCAACTCTGAGCACCAGTGAACAAAATTTTCTATACCTTTTTAGATCTATTGTGATAACTCACCGTCCCTTGTTTGTATGTTGTCTGTTCAAATCTCCTTCTCTAAAACTACGGGTCCGATTTCAACAAACCTCACAGTAATGTTCCCAACGTGTTCGTCATCAAAATTTGTTCAATGTAGTTCTATGTGGATGTTCCGGAATCAGAAAGGTGGAAAAAATGGTAAAACTTATATATACACACCTCTGAATCTGCTTATGGAATTCCAAGATAATTTGGTAGTAATGTTCATGTTATGACCCTCTACACAATTTGTTCAAGCCAAATTGATTGGCTGAAAGTCATAGCAGCTTAAAAGGGGTAGAAAGAACTTTTAGCTTCAAATGACATCTCCTCCTAATTTAGTCTGAAGACTTGATGCATTATTACAAATGTCCTTTACTGGTATATTTTCAGTCACAAATTCTTTAAACCTAAAGCAAATTTCCCCCGATATAAGCAGTAACATGTTTGCTACTATACCATTACTCAGGTGATCGATTTAGGGCCATCTTGGCCCTCTTATATGAAGTATTTTTTATGACTCAAAATGAGATTGAAAAGTTGTCCCATCTCTAACTTGTACAATGACATTTCCCTGTCTTCTGTACACTCAGTCACAATGATCTCCATCAAGTCTTTTGTATAAACACTGCATACCTTTTCTACATGAAAACGTTATAAGGCTTCTTTTGAAGTTCTGCTAAATCAGGTGACCAATAAAGGAACATCATGGACCTCTTGACTGAATGCCAAGAATTTGCGCTCAGGAGTGTATTCAGATTAACCAAAGACAAAAGTAGTTAGGATATTGGTAGCCATCTGTAGTTAGGATATTGGTAGCCATCGCTGAACACCCTCGTTTGTTGACTAAACTATACTCAAACATCACCCATGGTATTTTTCCCTGTCGTTTCACCGTTGGTAGCTAGTCTAGTCCACAGTGTACTATAGCAAATTAGTATGTCTGGCATTTACCAATAATCGCAACTAGATTGGTTGCCTCACCTTATATATCGTTATTGCATATATAGTGAATTAGTATATATACAATTGATTTTCGTAAACTCTGCAGAGGACCAATGCAACTTGATGTTTGGAATAAATACATAAATGATAAAGCAAACTACTTAGAGTTTGAATGGTTAAAGCAGTTTGGTCTTTTTAGCATTTTGCTTGTTACACTATGCCCAAAAGGAGCCACCATTATAAGTGTATGTCTGACCAGAAAATGGGATGGTAGGGGTAGGTCACTCCAGACCTAATTGATAGCTTTATCCACCAATTAAATTGCAGCTTGAATCTAGCATATGGTTAAATGCACCTTGTGTTAGATATATGTGAAGGCTCTCCTATGTTTAAACCTGGCCAAATGATCTGTGTTTTAGGTATATATGAAGACACCCCTGTCGTTTTGCTTGTTACACCATGCCCAAAAGGGAGCCACCATTAAAAGTGTTTGCCTGACCCGATAATGTAATGGTGGGGGCAGGTAACTCGAAAAAAATTGATAGCTTTACAGCCAATTCAATTACAGCTTGTATCTAGCACATGGTTGAATACTCCTTGTGTTAGGTATAACTGAAAGCTCTCCTATAGTTTAACATGGCCAATTGCTCTGTGTTTTAGATATATCTGAAAATCCTCCTTTGGTTTAACATGGATGAATGCTCTGTGTGTTATGTATGTATGAAAACACTCCTGTGGTTTTTAACATGGCGAAATGCTCTGTGTGTTAGGTATATCTGAAAACATCCCTGTGGTTTAATATGGCTTAATGCTCTGTGTTAAAATGCTCTGTTTGTTAGGTATATCTAGAAACATCCCTGTGGTTTAATATGGCTCACTGCTCTCTGTGTGTTAGGTATATTTAAAAACACTTCTGTGGTTTAATATGGCTCAATGCTCTGTGTGTTAGGTATATCTAGAAACATCCCTGTGGTTTAATATGGCTCAATGCTCTGTGTGTTGGGTATATCTGAAAATGCTCCTTTGGTTTAACATGGCTCAAAGCTCTGTGTGTTAGTTATATCTGAAAACATCCCTGTGGTTTAATATGGCTCAATGCTCTGTGTGTTAGGTATATCTGAAAACATCCCTGTGGTTTAATATGGCTGAATGCTCTGTGTGTTAGGTATATCTGAAAACTTCCCTGTGGTTTAATATGGCTGAATGCTCTGTTTGTAAGATATATCTAGAAACATCCCTGTGGTTTAATATGGCTCACTGCTCTCTGTGTGTTAGGTATATTTAAAAACACTCCTGTGTTTTAATATGGCTCAATGCTCTGTTTGTTAGGTATATCTAGAAACATCCCTGTGGTTTAATATGGCTCACTGCTCTCTGTGTGTTAGGTATATTTAAAAACACTCCTGTGGTTTAATATGGCTCAATGCTCTGTGTGTTAGGTATATCTAGAAACATTCCTGTGGTTTAATATGGCTCAATGCTCTGTGTGTTAGGTATATTTGAAAACACTCCTGTGGTTTAATATGGCTCAATGCTCTGTGTGTTAGGTATATTTGAAAACACTCCTGTGGTTTAATATGGCTCAATGCTCTGTGTGTTAGGTATATCTAGAAACATCCCTGTGGTTTAACATGGCTCAATGCTCTGTGAGTTAGGTATATCTGAAAACATCGCTGTGGTTTAATATGGCTCAATGCTCTGTGGTTATATATGGCTCAATGCTCTGTGTGTTAGGTATATTTGAAAACACTCCTGTGGTTTATTTATATTTGGCTTAATGCTCTGTGTGTTAGGTATATCTGAAAACATCCCTGTTTAATATGGCTCAATGCTTGGTGTGTTAGGTACATGTATATCTGAAAACATCCCTGTGGTTTAAAATGGCTCAATGCTCTGTGTGTTAGGTATATCTGAAAACACCCCTGTGGTTTAACATGGCTGAATCCTGGTTAGGATAAGTATATATCTGAAAACACACCTGTGGTTTGACATGGCAGAATACTATGTGTGTAAGGTATATCTGAAAACACACCTATGGTTTAAATCCTCTTCACAAAACTTCTTAAACTGTACTTTTCAGAGTTGTCTGGCTAAAAACATCTAACAAAAACAATGATCACATTCTGTAAAATTGGAATAATAATTTGAACTTATTGTTTGAAACTTTGTGAGAAAAAGAGAAACTGAATATTTTTTAGCAATTTTTCCTCTTACCCAAAATACTTTTAAAAATGGTCTGTATCGAGAAAAAGGTTAACATATTGTTGTTGATAATACCAACCTATATTTTCTGCCCTTTAATGGATTTGATTTATTGATTTAGTCAAAGTCCCAAGTATTTTGAGTTCACATTTCTTTAACAAGGAAATGTATTTCAATTATTTCTTAAGATGAAATTTGTCAACTGTTTCACCTAGAGATATATAGGATAAAACTTTGGAAATCTTTTTGTCTGATACAGAAGGGCCTAGAGCTTAGACATTTGGTGTGTAGCATTCTCAAGTGGTCCTCTACCAAGATTATTCAAATGATGATTATGGGTTCAAAATTGGGGGGTAAACTGTTTAAAATGGAGATATATAGGGGAAACCTTTCAAAATCTTCTTGTCTAAAACAGAAAGGCTTAGATATTGGGTGTTAACCCATTACGTCGCACAAGCGCTTCCGAGCGCGTCCCACCACCACTTCACAGTAGCATGGTACAGCGTGGGTATATAGCACTTCACATTAGCGTGTTACAGCGTGTCTGTTTTTAGCTCACCTGTGCACGAAGTGCTCAAGGTGAGTTATTGTGATCGCCCTATGTCCGGCGTCCGTTGTCCGTCGTCAGTCGTCCGTCAACATTTTCTCCTCTGTAACCGGTGGGTCAACTGGGAAGAAACTTCACAGAAAGCATCCTCTCAATGTCCTCACCAGAATTCCTTAAAATTTTCGGGATCCATGCATAATTCTGGTTTCCATGGCAACGAAATGAAAAAACTTCAAAATTCTTAAAAAATCTTCTCCTCCGAAAGTGTCAGGCCGATTTTCAAATAATTTTGTAGAAATGTTCCTCGGGTGACCCTCTATCAGATTCCTTCAAGCCATGTTGATTGGTCGAAAAACATGGCCGCCAGGGGGGGCGGGGCTATTTTTCCTTATATGGCTATAGTGCAAACTTAAAAAATCTTCTCCTCCGAAAGTGTCAGGCCGATTTTCAAATAATTTTGTAGAAATGTTCCTCGGGTGACCCTCTATCAGATTCCTTCAAGCCATGTTGATTGGTCGAAAAACATGGCCGCCAGGGGGGGCGGAGCTATTTTTCCTTATATGGCTATAGTGCAAACTTAAAAAATCTTCTTCTCCAAAAGTGTCAGGCCGATTTTCAAATAAATTTGTAGAAATGTTCCTTGGGTGACCCTCTATCAGATTCCTTCAAGCCATGTTGATTGGTCGAAAATCATGGCCGCCAGGGGGGGGGCGGGGCTTTTTTGCCTTATATAGCTATAGTGCAAACTTAAAAAATCTTCTCCTCCAAAAGTGTCGGGCCGATTTTCAAATAATTTTGTAGAAATGTTCCTTGGATGACCCTCTATCAGATTCCTTCAAGCCATGTTCATTGGTCAGCAAACATGGCCGCCAGGGGGCGGGGCTATTTTGCCTTTTATTGCTATAGTGAAAACTTAAAAAATCTTCTCCTTCAAAAGTGTCAGGCCGATTTTCAAATAATTTTGTAGAAATGTTCCTAGGGTGACCCTCTATCAGATTCCTTCAAGCCAAGTTGATTGGTTGGAAACTATGCCCGCCAGATGGCGGGGCTTATATAGCTAAAGTGAAAAAAAAAATCAGGTGAGCGATTCCAGGGCCATCATGGCCCTCTTGTTGTATCTAATATAATCCTTTTTAGATTCTAAAATTTATTTAAAAAAATACCCCATTCGATGCATTGATATCTTACCTTTAAAAATTTGGTATGTTTCCAGTTAAAGAATATCCTTAAAATGCACTTCAATTCACATACCCAAACCTCCATTATGATTTGAGCCGCTATATATTTCTGTTTTGAAATTTGAATACGTGTCCTCTATAAAATCAAGTCCTTTCGACGTATATCATGTTGGCTATTATAATTAACTAATATAATTCTCCAATGAAAAACTATCGTGTTAACTTTATATCCAATCAAATTGTCCATAAATCACGCGTGATCACGGTGAAATATGACCATGCACCCAATCAACTTCGGTCGACCACGTGCTACCACACTACACAGCATGACCTCCTGTGACATATGACGTAGAAGGTCATTTCCACTTTGAAACAAAGGAAATATATGGTGGCTTACAGAGAGCTATTGCGCAATTTCCTATTTGTCAATATGTTTTCAATTTCGTCTGCCGCAGATGCGAAAAACGCGTCTTCAGGCGGAAATGGATTAAATATTTTTTGAAGTTTACTTGTTCATTTCATCGTATTTTAACCAAATATGAGGCAATTCAAATACATCTTTTAATGTTAATCATAGCTTTGTTCTATCTTTAAATAGATATTGGTTTGTATGACCATTATGACTTGTTGTTTCAACATGGAATTTATTTAAATATCAACGTAAGCGCAACATAAGACTTTGAGAAAAAAAAAAAAATGTTTTTTTAATTTACTGTAGAAACTAAACTAATTTAGATAGGTAAAAATGAAAAACACCGCTATATAGTAAATTGTATCTGCAGCATTTCATAATTTTTCATTAAACCAGTCCAATGCATAGAAATTAATCAAATTTTAGGATTGATTACACAGGTCTCAAAATTGTAAAATTTCCCAAAAACTCTTGTGCGCTCAGTGCAGTAAAACTGATAAGCCAGTATACACTACAGGGTGCTTATCAGGTCATTGTTCTGTGAAGTAATGGGTTAAGCATTTTCTATTGGTCCTCTTCAAAGTTTGTGCAAATTATGTCCCTTAGGCTAAACTTGGCCTGCCTCGGGGTTACCTGTTTTACATAGAGATATATAGGAAAAAACTTTGAAAATCTTTTTCTCTGATACAGAAAGTCCTAGAGCTTAGATATTTGGTGTGTAGCAATCTCAAGTGGTCCTCTACCAAGAATGGTCACATGATGATTATGGGTTCGAAATTGGGGGTAAACTGTTTAAAATAGAGATATGTAGGGGAAAATCTTCTTGTCTAAGACAGAAAGGCTTGGATATTGGGTGTTTAGCATTTTCTAGTGGTCCTCTTCAAAGTTTGTGCAAATTATGTCCCTTGGGTTAAACCTGGCCTCAGCCCCGGGGTTACCTGTTTTACGTAGAGATATATAGGGAAAAACTGTTTGTCTGATACAGAAAGGCCTACAGCTTAGATAGTTGGTGTGTAGCATTCTCTAGTGGTCCTCTACGAAGATTGTTCAAATGATGACTCTGAGTTCAAAATTTAACATAGAGATATATAAATCTTCTTGTCTAAAACAGAAAGGCCTAGAGCTTAGATATTTGGTGTGTAGAATGGTCTAGTGGTCCTCTTCAAAGATTGTTTAAATAATGTCCCTTGGGCATAACTTGGCCTGCCGAAGGGGTCACCTTAGTACATAGAGATATATAGGGAAAAACTTTGAAAATCTTCTTGTCTGAAACCGAAAGGCCTAGAGCTTAGCTATTTGGTGTGTAGAATTTTTTTTCTAGTGGTCCTCTACGGAGATCGTTTAGTTTTTGCCCCCTGGGGTCAATATAAGACCCTGCTCGGGGTTCAACTGTATAGAAAAAAATTAAAAATCTTCTTGACTGAAACAGAAATGAGCTTAAATATTTGGTGTGTAATTAATTAATCTTAATTAATTACACCAGTTGACTCAATAGTCTATTTTGAAAATTAACCCTTTCCCTCATATAGACGCTTTCTGACGCCTCTGCAGCAGACAGCTTTTTGAAAACATAGTGACAAATGAAGAAATTGCTCAAAATGAGCAAAAATGAGCAATTTCTCTATTTGCCACAATGTTTTCCACTTTTTGTCATAGGTTATCCATTCAATTATAGAGATTTTATAATTTTTGTCAAAATATGTTCAAAGTCGTCTGCTGCAGAATTTTCGTATGAGGGAAAGGGTTAATGTCACTGTAAAGAGTGTTGTGAGAAATACAGGACTGGTGCAAGAAAGTCTGGAAAAGACCATTAACCCTTTCCCTCATACGACAATTCTGCAGCAGACGACTTTGAACATATTTTGGTAAAACATAAAAAATCTCTATAATTGAATGGATTTTTTTGTTTGTTTGGAGTTTGTTTGGAGTTTAACGCCGCTTTCAACAGCTTTGGTCATATTACGGCGGTCAGTGCACCTACCCATGTTTTCCTGGCTTTCCCACACCAGTACTTACACAACATTCTTTCGAAGCCACTGACTACTTTCTCACATAGATCAGAGGTGAGAGGCAATGGAAAACATTGCCCGAAAGAATGTCGCCGCAACCGGGTATCGAACCCGTGACCTCCAGATCACGAGTCAGATACGCTACCAATTGAGCTACCCGGCCGGGTCATAATTGAATGGATAACCTATGACTAAAAGTGGAAAACATTGTGGCAAAAGGAGAAATTGCTCGTTTTGAGCAATTCTTCTTTTGTCACTATGTTTTCAAAAAGCTGTCTGCTGCACAGGCGTCAGAAAGAGGGAAAGGGTTAAATGGCAGCATTCAATAACTTAAATGCCATTGAGAATGTCTTGTTAAACTCCAATCAATCAATCAATTCTAGTTGATGATATTTTTTTTCAGAATATTCAATGATTGACATATATCGTATATGTTTAACCCTTTCCCAGATTAAACAAATCAGCAGCAAAAGACTTTGATAGCATGTAGGCAAGAAAAAAGAGGAAAATCTAAATAATTAAAAGCATAAATAGTGAAAAGAGTTGTAAACATTGTGACAAAAGGATAGATTGCTCCTTATGAGCATTTTTTTTTTCTACAAGTTTTCTGCTGCAAATGCTTCTGCAGGTGGGAAAGGGTGAAAACAACATTGTCATTATTTGATGCAGCCTTATCATTGTCTGTAATAAAAGTGCCACTTAGTCAAAATATTGTCCCTAAAGCAGGAATCTGCCGTGGCAGAATGGTTAGCGTCTGAGATTTGAAACCCGGCCTCCCATGTTTAATCCCCAGTTGAGGCGGCCAGTTGAGGTGGAGCTAGTGCCCATGGGCTAGGCACATTTCCTAGTCTAGTACTGGTTTGTTTACCCAGGGATCATGAATAAGTGAACTGTTGCCGTGATATAACTGAAATAATGTTACTAAAGGCTTAAAACCCCAATCAAACAAATATCCATGAGCGACCTCATTTATCATGAATGAACTTATCACAACTTTAAGACAGTTAAGTCAATTATGCAAATTTGACTGTCAAGGGTTTAAGGTAATGTGTTTTTCTCCGCACTGGTTTTATCCCATCTGAAATAGAGTCGTTGAATTATTGATGCAGAAAAACAGCTTAGCCCTTTACATCATTTTAACATATTTTACGGAGTACCGATAATAGGTACATAAATATCGGAACAAGCATCCGTTGCTTTACAAAAACTTATTGGTCACTTATCTGTTATTTATCGTATTCAAACTTTTGATTTGACAACAACCCGTCATTTCTGATGACTTTCATGTAATCCATAAATCCTACGAAATGTTTCAAGAAAGTCAACAGAGAAAAGTGTTGACTTTCTTCTGAATGCTGGTAATTCAATAAATATGCAAGCCAAGTCTGTTAGATGTACTGATTGTACCCCCAGTTTTACCATACGGAGGTGTGCAGCTTGTTTGCATCTTTTATCTTTTTTCTCTCTTTTTAATGTGGTTTCACCATCCATGCTTTTATGGACTTGTTGCGCTTTACACCTTTCCTCCTACATAACAACCCAACCAAGGTGTTGTTTTTCATGTAGGAGTTTCTTTAACCCTTTTCCTCATACGACAATTCTGCAGCAGACGACTTTGAACGTATTTTGTCAAAACATAGAAAATCTCCATAATTGAATGGATAACCTATGACAAAAAGTGGAAAACATTGCGGCAAAAGGAGAAATTGCACGTTTTGTGCAATTTCTTCTTTTGTCACTATGTTTTCAAAAAGCCGTCTGCTGCAGAGGCATCAGAAAGCGTCTATATGAGGGAAAGGGTTAATCTTTTTCAATATGCAGATACTTTAGTAACCATTTTGGCAAACAGAGAAACAGCATTTACTCCTTTTGCAACAATGTTTTCAACATGATTTAATAAGTATACTTCATTATTCACATTTCCATATTTTGCAACAATGTTTTCAAGGTCATCTGCTAAAAATTGTTGTATGTTGTTAAGAGTTTACAGTTTTCCTGATTGTGTTAGTGTCATTTTGATTGGTTCATATCTGAGGATAAGAATGCAGTGGTTTGAACATTGGATGTATTTCCCACATACAACAAACATGCAGCAGTAAATTTTGAAAATATCTTGACAAGAATGTGGAAAATCTTTAACCCTTTCCCACATACGGCAATTCTGCAGCAGACGACTTTGAACGTATTTTGTCAAAAAATAGAAAATCTCCATAATTGAATGGATAACCTATGACAAAAAGTGGAAAACATTGTGGCAAAAGGAGAAATTGCACGTTTTGTGCAATTTCTTCTTTTGTCACTATGTTTTCAAAAAGCCGTCTGCTGCAGAGGCGTCAGAAAGCGTCTATATGAGAGAAAGGGTTAAATGAATAGAGTTGAAAACTTTGTGGCAAAAGGAGAAATTGTTCATTATGAGCAATTTCTCCTTTAGCCACAGTGTTTTTGTGTCACCTGCGTAGCATGGTAGGCACTTAGGGATTACTTTTTTTTTTATCCGGCGTCTGTCCGTCCGTCCGTCTGTCTGTCTGTCTGTCTGTCTGTCCGTCCGTCTGTCTGTCTGTCTGTCCGTCACACTTTTTCGTCACGTTTTCAAATAACTTTTTTTCTACTCAAAGGATTAGATTGAAACTTATGACAAATGTTTATATCAATGTGTGTGATTGGTTCACAAAAGGGGGATAATCCAAATAATTTTATATCAGAGTTATTGCCCCTTTTCTGTCAAAAAATCTCACTTTTGCGTCACGTTTTCAAATAACTTTTTTTCTACTCAAAGGATTAGATTGAAACTTATGACAAATGTTTATATCAATGTGTGTGATTGGTTCACAAAAGGGCGATAATCCAAATAATTTTATATCAGAGTTATTGCCCCTTTTCTGTCAAAAAATTAAATTTTCAAATAACTTTTTTTCTACCCGAAGGATTGGATTGAAACTTCTGACAAATGTTACTTTTTTTTTATTCGACGTCTGTCTGTCTATTTTTTTTTTTATCCGGCGTCTGTCTGTCTGTCTGTCCGTCACACTTTTTTCGTCACGTTTTCAAATAACTTTTGTTCTACTCAAAGGATTAGATTGAAACTTCTGACAAATGTTTTTATCAATGTGTGTGATTGGTTCACAAAAGGGCGATAATCCAAATAATTTTATATCAGAGTTATTGCCCCTTTTCTGTCAAAAATTTAAATTTTCAAATAACTTTTTTTCTACTCAAAGGATTGGATTGAAACTTCTGACAAATGTTTATATCAATGTGTATGATGGGTTCACAAAAAGGGGGATAATCCAAATATTTTTATATCAGAGTTATTGGCCCTTTTCTGTCAAAAATTTAATCTACTCAAAGGATTGGATTGAAACTTCTGACAAATGTTTATATCAATGTGTATGATGGGTTTCACAAAAGGGGGATAATCCAAATATTTTTATATCCAGAGTTATTGCCCCTTTTCTGTCAAATATTCAAATTACTTTTTTTCTGCTCAAAGGATTGGATTGAAACTTCTGACAAATGTTTATATCAATTTTTGTGATGGGTTCACAAAAGGGGGATAATCCAAATATTTTTTATATCAGAGTTATTGCCCCTTTTCTATCAAAAATTAAAATTTTCTGACAAGGCGCCGGCAGGTGACACACGTGCTCCGGGGAGCACTCCATTCTAGTCTAAGGTTTTCTGCTGCATTAATGAATTACTCTGCAAAACACAAAAGAGGAGTTTCTTTACTTATCAAGCATAAGTCAAACCATAGGGGCCTGGCAGGCAATTTAAAAAAAAGAAGTATATTCTATTATTTATAGACAAGGAGCGTAAACTTCCTTGTCAGCCGGACTTGACCCATGTTTGCAATTTGGTCCGATACAAGATAAATAACGACAATAAAGTGCTATGCACCAGCATGTAGCCACATATTATAACCTAAATACTGGTCACAAGGATTTATCCGCAAACGATTGATTTACGAACACCGCACTTAAAATCAAGACACTAGCGGTGAAATTTGACAGGTCAGACACAAGTCTGCAACCTTAGTTTAACAGAGGTTTTTAAGGAGAGCTGTGATTGGATGTTTCGGTTTAAGAGACCAATGTAATAACCAGTTACAACAAGAGTTGTCGGAGAACAATATAGCTCGCCTATCAGTGCCATCACGTGAATGCCTTAAACTATAACCCAAAATTCTCGGTCTTGCACACAAAGGTTTGACCAAAAAGGGGCACAATTCAGTAAAAATCCATTACAGAGTTATGGGACTTGACATACAAGGTCATCTAATGACCCTGAATAAGTGTGTGAAGTTTCAAAGGAACAGCTTACACAGTGTCTGAGAAAAGCCTTGCACGCAAAGGTTTGACCAAAATTCTAAGTCCAAAAAAGCGCACAACTCAGTCAAAATCCACTCCAGAGTTATGGGACTTGACATACAGGGTCATATAATGACCCTGAATAAGTTTCAAAGCAACAGGCCTTGCACGCAAAGGTTTGACCAAAATTCTAAGTTCAAAAAGGGGCACAATTCAGTCAAAATCCATTTCAGAGTTATGGGACTTGACATACAAGGACACCTCATGACCCAGAATAAGTGTGTGAAGTTTCAAAGCAACAGCATACACAGTGTCTGAGAAAAGGCCTTGCACGCAAAGGTTTGACCAAGCTGGCAACGCGTACGCCAACGCCAACGCGGACGCATGGGTGATTACATAAGCTCCCCTATTTCTTCGAATAGGCGAGCTAATAAGGATCAAAGTATACAACAATATCAGAAAAACTTGAAAGTTTTGTTTGATATGTACACGCATTTTATGTGATCATGAATAATCAAAATGCTCTAACTAAGTAAAATCGCTCATCAGTTTCATATTAACCCTTTTCCACATACAACAAATCTGCAGCAGACGACTTTGAAAACATTAAGTCAAAATAGGGTAAACCTCTGTAAATAACTCTTTAATTATTGAAAAGAGATGAAAACATAGTGGCAAAAGAAGAAATTGCTCATCATGAGCAATTTCTCCATTTGCCAAAATGCTTTCAAAATTCATCTGCTTCATCAGGGTCATAGGGTCAAGGTCAAAGTCAAAATTGGACTGACTATTTTCCCATTTAACAACCTTGTGACCACTCTACACTGAACATCCTTTGACTGATCTTAACCAAACTTGGTATACAGTTAGTATATGGCAGGGTCTAGAAGCCTATTAATTTCAAGGTCATACGGTCAAGGTCAATTTAATAAAGGCAAGGACAAATAACATTAGTTTTCTGGTACATAACATTAATATCCAGGTCATTGGCCATATTTTTAAATTTAATATCGAGGGGATGAATCCCCTTTGCGGTGCCCTTGTTTTTAAATGTTATAGGAAATTCATGCTGCATTTAATTGTGTATGCAGAGATGCATTCGATATAGGGTTAATAGTGTGCCAGAGGTCCCTATGAGTCAAAAAGGGTAGATAAATCTAGATATCAGTGATCAGTTGCCACATTTAACCCTTTCCCTCATACTACAATTCTGCAGCAGACAACTTGGAACATATTTTGTTAAAAAATGGAAAATCTCTTTAATTGAATGGATAACCTATGACTAAAAGTGGAAAATATGTTTTCAAAAAGCCGTCTGCTGCGGATGCGTCAGAAAGCGTCCATATGAGGGAAAGGGTTAAGAGGACTAGATAAGGAGGAGTAAACTGGTCATGTTCATGAAACTATCTCTCTTATTACTCAAACGAATTGTTTCACTGTGACGATTCTTTTGAGTACCAACAACATAGGGTTTGATTGAGTAATAAGAGAGATATTTTATGAAAAAGACCAGTTTACTCCCCCTTATCTAGTCCTCTGACACAAACGTATAGCAGATAATTGTAATCCTCCTGCATATTGAGCTGTCACTGTGGTAATGAACTGAAAGGTCTGTGACCACTCCATATTAGTATGAGGGTCAGATGAGGATTATGGGATGTCTAGGTCTGTGACCACTCCATATAAGTATGAAGGTCAGATAAGGATTTGGGGATGTCTAGGTCTGTGACCACTCCATATAAGTATGAAGGTCAGATAAGGATTTGGGGATGTCTAGGTCCGTGACCACTCCATATTAGTATGAAGGTCAGATAAGGATTTGAGGATGTCTAGGTCCTTGAACACTCCATATTAGTATGAAGGTCAGATAAGGATTTGGGGATGTCTAGGTCTGTGATCACTCCATATTAGTATGAAGGTCAGATAAGGATTTGGGTATGTCTAGGTCCATGACCACTCCATATAAGTATGAAGGTCAGATAAGGATTTGGTGATGTCTAGGTCCTTGAACACTCCAATTAGTATGAAGGTCAGATAAGGATTTGAGGATGTCTAGGTCTGTGACCACTCCATATTAGTATGAAGGTCAGATAAGGATTTGGGGATGTCTAGGTCCATGACCACTCCATATAAGTATGAAGGTCAGATAAGGATTTGGGGATGTCTAGGTCCGTGAACACTCCATATTAGTATGAAGGTCAGATAAGGATTTGGGGATGTCTAGGTCCGTGACCACTCCATTTAAGTATGAGGGTCAGATAAGGATTTGGGGATGTCTAGGTCTGTGACCACTCCATATTAGTATGAAGATCAGATAAGGATTTGGCGATGTCTAGGTCCGTGACCACTCCATATTAGTATGAAGGTTAGATAAGGATTTGGGGATGTCTAGGTCTGTGACCACTCCATATAAGTATGAGGGTCAGATAAGGATTTGGGGATGTCTAGGTCCGTGAACACTCAATATAAGTATGAGGGTCAGATAAGGATTTGGGGATGTCTAGGTCCGTGAACACTCCATATTAGTATGAAGGTCAGATAAGGATTTGAGGATGTCTAGGATCATGACCACTCCTTATTAGTATGAAGGTCAGATAAGGATTTTGGGATGTCTAGGATCGTGACCACTCTATATTAGTATGAAGGTCAGGTAAGGATTTGGGGATGTCTGGGTCGGTGACCATGCCATATTAGTATGAAGGTCAGATAAGGATTTGGGGGTGTCTAGGATCGTGACCACTCTATATTAGTATGAGGGTCAGATAAGGATTTGGTGATGTGAACAACTCTTCTTACCTAAAACACTGACATTTCCATTTTTATTTTATTTTTTTAACCAGGATGAAGAGGACATGTTTATGGTGGTGGATTTGCTACTTGGTGGAGATCTCCGATATCACATACAACAGGAAACACAGTTCAATGAGGACCGCGTCAAACTCTACGTCTGTGAAATAGCTCTAGCTCTCGATTACCTCCAAAGTAAACGTATCATACATAGGTAGGTCTCTAGTTGAATATTGAGAAACTTAAATGTAATCACATGGTGGGGAAATTTCTCCCGCTTTTAACTGATTATTTCCCATAATACTATTGGGAGTCGTCTGCTTTTAAACTCTATGAGCAAAGATAGGTTCAGCTGGCTTGCAACATTAATATAAGCCATGTCTAGCGATTATGGGTCTTAACCTCCCTTTCCCTCATACGACAATTCTGCAGCAGACGACTTTGAACAGATTTTGTCAGATGGATAACCTATGACTAAAAGTGGAAAACATTGTGACAAAAGGAGAAATTGCACGTTCTGTGCAATTTCTTCTTTTGTCACTATGTTTTCAAAACGCCATCTGCTTTAACCCTTTCCCTCATACGACAATTCTGCAGCAGACGACTTTGAACAGATTTTGTCAAAAAAAAAGAAAATCTCTATAATTGAATGGATAACCTATTACGACTAAAAGTGGAAAACATTGTGGAAAAAGGAGAAATTGCTCGTTTTGAGCAATTTCCTCTTTTGTCACTATGTTTTCAAAAAGCCGTCTATTTGAGGGAAAGGGTTAATAACCCTTATGCACACATTTTGTTTGCAACTACAGCAGGTGAATTTTGTAAACATTGTGCCAAAAGTATGTGAAAGGGTGCTCAGAGTTGATTTCTTCAAAAGGCAGTTTGATTTTGCAAGAATCTTTTCAAGGTCATAAAATTCTTTCAGTCAAAAGAAAGTGCTGTAAATATTCCAACCTTTTTTCAGTCATAACTATGTTACAAGTTTATTTCCTCTCGTGCAATCAGCTTTTAAGGGGCTGTTTTATGTTCAGCACTCATTGATGTCACTGTTAAATGTCTGGATGTAACATTTCCTTTCAGTTGGTTCCGGACAAATTACATTTCGGCTTCATTGAAAAGGTCACCAATATGTCACTACAGTAATTATTTTTGACTTGCCAGTTCTTTTTCTTCTATTGATAATTTTCCCCCGAAACATTAGCAGCTTCAGAAGAAGAAAAAAAAAGTAATGTCCAATATTCTAGGTAATCAGAGCGATCGTGTTGGGAGGACAGAATTCTTTTTCTTCTGGAAATTAATTCCCAGGCGAAATATATTTTTTACTAGATGAATCATTCCCCTACAGCAGATGACTTCTGAAAACATTGTGGGGAAAGAGGAAGCATTTTGAAGGAAGCAATTTCACCTTTTCCAACAGTGTTTTTAACTCTTATCTTTTTGATCAGCTATATTTTAAGGTTTTACAAAATTGGCCTTAAATGTCTTGAAATGTTGTTTGTTATACCCCCAGATATATAGTATATGGGGGCTATATAGGAGTCACGCTTGTCGGTTGGTCCGTTTGTCGGTCCATTTCTTGTGAACACTATTTCTCAGCACCAGCTCTTTTTGAGCAATTTCTTCTTTGGTCACTTATGTTTTTAAAAAGCCATCTGCTGCAGAGGCGTCAGAAAGCGTCTATATGAGGGAAAGGGTTAATAGACTCCCAGACTGCGCCACCTCATTAGGACATTTCACAGTCTATTTGTTGGAGGAAGCTATCAGTATTCATAGGCATTTTATTCTTGCACATCACAGACTTTATACCAATCCCCCCCTCGTATCCCTATGTCTCTTTCAAATACTCTGGAATATTAAACCTTTTCTGCATAAAACAAATCTGAAGCAGACGACTTTGAAAACATATAGGCAAAAATATAAAAAAAAACCTGTATAAATGAAAAATTTAATTATTGGATTGAGTTGAAAACATTGTGGCAAAATGAGAAATTGCTCATGAAAACCTTTAGTCTTTGGAAACTATTTATAAATAAAAGATCAATTATTGAAAAGAAAAAACATTGTAGCAAAAGGAGAAATTGTTCAACCAAACTTTATAGGAATCTAACTTTGGGGGTCCTCTTTCAAAATTGTTCAAAAACATGGAATCTATACAGAACTTCTGTCCAGAGATGTATTTAACACTTTCCCACATACAACACATCTTTAGGAGAGTATTATAAAAAACATTAAGGCAAAAATATGGAAAGTACCTGTAAAATAATGTTTAATTATTAAATGTTGATGTTGGTGCAAAAGGAGAACATTTTTTAAAAGCCCCCTGCTGCAGGATTTGTCAAAATGTGTCTGCAAGTCGGAAAGGGTTAACCCTTACCCTCAAACAACAATTCTGCAGCAGACGACTTTGAACATATTTTGTCAAAAATATAGAAAATCTCTATAATTGAATGGATAACCTATGACTAAAAGTTTAAAACATTGTGTCAAAAGGATAAATTGCTCGCAATTTCTTCTTTTGTCACTATGTTTTCAAAAAGTCGTCTGCTGCAGAGGCCTCAGAAAGCGTCTATATGAGGGAAAGGGTTAAAGTAGGAAGGCTTTATTTATCTGCCAAATTTGATACATCACCTATTATTGTCATTTTGTTGCAGGGATATTAAACCTGACAATATACTATTAGATGAAGAAGGACACGTCCATATAACTGACTTTAACATCGCCACGGTGATAAGTGACGGTCAGCTGGCGACATCAATGTCCGGTACAAAGCCATATATGGGTAAGTTTGTCGTGAATGCTTTCCATAGTTTTATCATTGACAGAACAGTCCTGTGACAACTCTTGTTGGTGTGATAACATATATTGTTATTGACAGAGCAGTCCTGTGACAGCTCTTGTTGGTGTGATATCATGTATTGTTATTGATAGAACAGTCCTGTGACAGATCTTGTTGGTACAATATCATATTTTGTCATTGATAGAACAGTCTTGTGACAGCTCTTGTTGGTGGGATATAATATATTGTTATTGACATAACTGTCTTGTGACAGTTTAGGTATATATCGTTATTGATAGAAGAGTCCTGTGACAGATCTTACTGGTGTGATATATTATTTTATCATTGACAGGACAGTCCTGTGACAACTCTTGTTGGTGTGATATCATATATTGTTATTGACAGAGCAGTCCTGTGACAGCTCTTGTTGGTGTGATATCATATTTTATCATTGACAGAACAGTCTTGTGACAGCTCTTACTGGTGTGATATCATATATTGTTATTGACGGAAAAGTCCTGTGGCAGCTCTTGTTGGTACAATATCATATTTTGTCATTGATAGAACAGTCTTGTGACAGCTCTTGTTGGTGGGATATAATATATTGTTATTCACATAACTGTCTTGTGACAGTTCAGGTATATATTGTTATTGATAGAACAGTCCTGTGACAGATATTACTGGTGTGATATCATATTTTATCATTGACAGAATAGTCCTGTGACAGCTCTTGTTGGTGTGATATCATATATTGTTATTGACAGAACAGTCCTGTGACAGTTCTTACTGGTGTGATATCATATTTTATTATGGATAGATCAGTCATGTGACAGCTCTTGTTGGTGTGATATCATATTTTATCATGGACAGATCAGTCATGTGACAGCTCTTGTTGGTCTGATATCATATGTTATCAATGACAGAACAGTCCTGTGACAGCTCTTGTTGGTGTGATATCATATTTTATCAATGACAGATCAGTCATGTGACAGCTCTTGTTGGTGTGATATCATTTGTTATCAATGACAGAACAGTCCTGTGACAGCTTTGTTGGTGTGATATCATATTGTATCAATGACAGAACAGTCCTGTGACAGCTTTGTTGGTGTTATATCATATTGTATCAATGACAGAACAGTCCTGTGACAGCTTTGTTGGTGTGATATCATATGTTATCAATGACAGAACAGTCCTGTGACAGCTTTGTTGGTGTGATATCATATTGTATCAATGACAGAACAGTCCTAAGACAGCTCTTGTTGGCATGATATAATATTTTATCATATTTTGTCATGCTTGAGACAGTACAAATTGTAACTGTTTTCAGTGTTGATAAAACATGATGTCACCCTGAATGCATGTTGTTACCTGATGTCATAACTTTAGAATGATAATTTTAAGAGTTGTCTGCTTTGATTACTTATGATGAATAAGTTTAACTTATGGCATATTGAAAATATATATTAAATATAGAGTTTCAATTAATCATTTAAGGAAAAGGAGAAATGACCGATACTATCCGATTTTGCAAAATCCACGTTTTCAGGTTTAAGCCTTTCTCACATACAACAAATCTGCAGCAGATGCCTTTCAAAACATACCTGAACAAAATTGGAAACTCCTTTCAAATGAAAGTTCAATAATTGAATAGAGTTGAAAACATGGTGACTGAAGGAGAAATTGCTTGTTTTGAGCAATTTCTTCTTTTGTCGCCATGTTTTCAAGAAACCATCTGCTGCAAAGGCATCAGAAACGGTCTATATGAGGGAAAGGGTAAATCCATAAACCAATAAAAGCAATGTTCTATCTCATTGTCTGTTGTAAGCATACTGTACTTTGGGGAATCACTAGTGATTATAAGGAAACCTCCCAAAACACCAAGGCTCTTTGTATAAATGGAAATGAAATCGTTATGGCTGGCTACAATAAATGTAGGAATATGGGGAAAGCTATTTAACCCTTTCCCTGATATAGAATGATTATTAGAGCTGAGTAACATCTCACTTATTTTGTTGTCTGCCTTAGACACTTGTGGAGCAGTTCCTTATCATTCTGTCTGTCATAAGTTTATTTTGATTTGAGGGATTCACGCAAAACTTCCAGCAAAGAAACCCATTGATCTGGAGGAAGGAACAATACATGAAAATAACTGTAGCATGCTTACTTTTTCGAAGGAAAATACTCTTCTCCTTTTCAAAGTCATATTTTTTATTTGTCTAAATTTTGTATAATTTTTCAATTTTCATCATGCGTTTTTCAATTAGAGATTTTTTTTCTAACCCATTCCAAACTACAAAAAATCTATAGCAGACGACTTTGAAAATATAAAGTCAAAGATATCTGACTATTTGGGGTGTGTTACATTGACTTAAACACATCTTCTGATCCAAAAGAAGAAGTGTGGCTCCCCTAGTTGTACACAAATATAACAATGTTAATTAACCCTTTCCCACATACAACAAATCTGCAGCGGACGACTTTGAAAATATCATGTCAAACATTTGAAAACCTTATATAAATCAAAAAAAATAATTATTAAATAAAGTTGAAATCATTGTGACAAAAAAAGAAACTGCTCATAATGAAGTCAAAATTTATCTGCTGCAGAGGCGTCATAAAGCGTCTGTATGTGGGAGAGGATATAACAATGCCGAACTGGAGACACAAGAAAACTCAAATACATCATTATGAGCAATTTCTTCTTTTATATCCACAATGATTCAAGTGTCGTCTGATTTCACATTTTGCCACAATGTATTCAAAAGTCGACAACTTCAAATGCGTCAAGATGCATCCGCAAGTGGAACACGGTTAAAGTGCTTGTCTGGTAATTAGTCGCCGGGCAGAATGAATGAATGAATGCATATTGTTTTATGGCGCATCGACAGCTAAGGTCATTTAGCGCGCAATTAAATTTAATTATTCATGCTCCCTGGGTAAACAATCGCCGGGCAGAAGCCCGCGACTTCTAATTTTAATAGGTTTTCGGAAATCACATGGGAGGGCGGCTTATTATTAGAAAGAAACAAATCTAGATGATTTGAACATATTACAATTGTGGTTGTTTACGAACACTAATAAATGACACATCTAAAATGAAATAAATATTCCGATTTTTTAATGTTTGCAGTTTTTTTTATTTCACTCGCATTTAAGTTTTTTGTCTTATTTACGAAGACAAAAGTGGTCCCTTCAAGACGTGAACCATGTGTCATCATTGAGGTCAATTTCGGATTCTCCTTTTAATAGCAATTTTAACTTACTAAATGTTGTTTTCATGTTCAAAGAGATGTCTTGATTTGTGTAGAATTCATTTAATAATGTTAATCCATGAATATCTAAAGTAGGAACTGTTTCTAAGCTAAATATAGACCCTATTCTGTTGTGTAGTTTCGTGACCTTTAACATCGATTTTCGCGCATGCGCATTTCGATATGAAAAAGCGAGTGATATTATTTTATTTTAGACAAGTACAAGACGAATGTTTGACGCAAAGTGTCAAAGAGAAGCCGCAATATTTCGTTGTACATGTAGAAATAAGAAAAAAAGAACATTTTTAAATCCACAAACAATAGAACAATTTAAACTGTAGACGGTATAATGCTGATATATTTCTCCTTTTGAAGACTTTTGTTTTCTTCAAATTACCTCCCTTTAAAGCAATACCAGGATATTTACCTTGTGATTCGAATAGATTGACAAACATTGAAATTATATGAATGAATACTATTATTTAAATAAGTAACAACAGCAAAATTAAATTTAAGCCAAGATAAATGTGTACACATTTCGTTAATTTTTTATACCCTAATGTATAGGTATGAATATAAAATTTATAAGCAAATGTTTGATTAGACTAAGGAAAGTCAACAATACATAAATAAATCAATGCAGTCTTTTCCGGCGACATTGATGCCTTGCATCAACTTTCTCTTGTATTGAGTATGTAATAAGACTTCATTGATACGTCTGCCATTGACCCATTGATGAATTAACAGATTGTCTGTGGCTGGGTCAACTAATAATTGCAGGGTTAAAAGATTTTGGGTAGTTTCTTGGAATTTCATAATCCAAATGGGAATGCTATTGTAGCTTAATCAGCAGCCATACAGAATCTCATTTGTTCCGTTTCATCCTTTCTCACACCAAAACAAATCTGCAGCAGACATCTCTGTGAAGACATTTAGGCTAAAATATTGCAAATCTATATTGATGAGAGTATATTTATTTATGTCACCACCGAAGGTTTGCAACATTGTGGAAAAAGGTTAAATTTCTCAAAAGTCATCTGCTGCATTTGTGATCAAAATGCAACGGCAGTGGGGTAAGAGTAACCCTTTCCAATCATTGAGACGCTTTCTGATGCCTCTGCAGCAGGTGACTTTTGAAAACATTGTGGCGAAAGAAGAAATTGCTCATGATGAGCAATTTAACATTTTGCTACTGTGTTTTCTCATTTATTGAATGATGATATTATCATTTGTAGATATTCCCCATATTTTTACAGAGTGTTTTTAAGGGGCGTTTTTCATTTTTCTAAAATCCTTATTTGACCCTCTAACCCTATGTTGTTGGTACTCAAAAGAATCGTCTCAGTCAGACAATTGTTTGAGTACCCACAACACAGGGATTGCTTTGATATTATGAGAGAAATTGTGGGAAAAAGAGCTGAAAACCCCTCCCTATCAGGACCTCTATTTTTACCCATATGTTTTCATAGTCACCTGCTGCAGATTTGTAGTGTGTGTGTGAATGGGGTTAACCCTTTCCCTCATATGACAATTCTGCAGCAGACGACTGAGAACATATTTTGTCAAAAAATAGAAAATCTCAATGATTGAATGGATAACCTATGACAAAAAGTGGAAAACATTGTGTCAAAAGGAGAAATTGCACGTTTTGTGCAATTTCTTCTTTTGTCACTTATGTTTTCAAAAAGCCGTCTGCTGCAGATGCGTCAGAAAACGTCTATATGAGGGAAAGGGTTAAAAAACTACTTCAAAATATGGTCCTAAGAAAAGAAAAATATCTAAACAGAACATTTCTTTATTATTCTTTTGAGGACAATTCTACTAGTTCCTGTATGAAGAACATCTGAGCAGACTAGCTTAACCCTTTCCCTCATACGACAATTCTGCAGCAGACGACTTTGAACGTATTTTGTCAAAACATAGAAAATCTCTGTAATTGAATGGATAACCTATGACAAAAAGTGGAAAACATTGTGGCAAAAGGAGAAATTGCACGTTCTGTGCAATTTCTTCTTTTGTCACTATGTTTTCAAAAAGCTGTCTGCTGCAGAGGTGTCAGAAAGCGTCTATATGAGGGAAAGGGTTAACCTTTTGCCACACATAGACACTTTCTGAAGCCCATTTGTAGCAGACAAGCAAGTTTTCATTCTGCCACAATGTTTTCAACTCGATCCAATAGTTAAAACATTATTTGCAGAGGTTTTTTTTATACTTTTGCCTAAATGTTGTCAATGTTGTCTGCTGAAGATATTTTGTATGTGGGAAAGGGTTAATAGTGATTCAATCTCAGGAACGCTGGATTTTTAGCTCACCAGAGCACAAAGTGCTCAAGGTGAGTTTTTGTGATCGCCTTTTGTCCGTTGTTTGTCATCAACATTTACTTGTTAACACTCTAGATGCAACATTTTGCATCCAATCTTCATAGAAGTTTATCAGAACATACATTTCCATAAAATCTAGGCCAAGTTCGAAACTTGGTCATGTGGGGTCACAAGCTAGGTCACTACCGGTAGATCAAATTAAATGAAAATCTTGTTAACACTCTGGAAGACGCATTTTAAACTTGAGCATGTTGAAACTTTGTTAGAAAGTTTGTCTTAGTGATATCTAGGCCAAGTTCAAATATAGGTCATGTCAGGTCACTAGGCCAAATTGAAGGAACATCTTGTTAACAATCTGGAAGGCGTGTTTTTAACGTGAACATTGTGAAACTTAAATTACTAGAATGTTTGACTTGATGATTTCTAGGCTAAGTTCAAATATGGGTCATGTCCGGTCAAAAATTAGGTCACTAGGCCAAATTTGAAAATATATATATATAGAGACCGCATTTTTAACGAATTATTTTTTCTCAAAAAATAATACAGTTAACGCGATCGTGTTTGTTTCCGGAAGTCACGGTTAAACTACACTTCCGCTTAGAATACACATTCGCTGCACCTAAATAGTCCTAGTATTTTTTCGATATTAAAATGACTTCTACGTGTTATTTCAATACAGTGAAGTCATAATTATACTATCGAATCATCATAGATAATCAATTTTCTAGAAAATATCAAATTAACAGTACGCGCATATATATTTCATTTGTCGGCAGGTACGTATAAGGCACGAGTATGAATTTTAGTCGTATGCCCATTCACTAGAAGTCGACCCCACGCTGTATAGAACAATGTTAATCTCACAAATATGCCACTACGCAGAGCTCAGTGAAATAGTCAGTGTGCATTTTAAACGCTCGCATCGCCGTTGCTTCTCCTTTTTCCAACATGATAACGATGATCAAAGGGGCTTTCTAATTATAGATCATGGTTTACATACGCGCGCATTCAGTTAACTTAATATATATACGAAAGTAACGCTCATACGTTGTATCAAAGTACCGTGGTGTAATGGAGAGCGTGTAGAACTACTAATCATGGACTATTTATGGACGCGAGTTCGAGTCCCAATTGGAACTGTTCTTTTTTTTTTTTTTTAATTCTTATTTTATGCGATTTGTTAAACATTATAGATTTATAATAATTAATTCACTCACATGAAACATAGTTATAATATAAGCCGAAATCCTGGATCCGCCCCTGGTGACGAAAACAAATCGAACTAACAATGTAAATCTCACAAATATGCCATGGGTGTTTTGACAGACTTTACGCAGAGCTCAGTGAAAGAGTTAGTGTGCATGTTAAACGCTCGCATCGCCGTTGAAATGCTACATTTACTAAAACTGTCAACTGATAAAAAAAATCTCTGGACAAAAATATTAATAATAATAAAATAGACTAAATTGTGCAATAGCATGATCAATTGCATTCATAAATTAGATTTTACAATACATGTTCAAAATAATTCGTTACTAGTACTTTCAGTACTTTGATTTACTTGAGCAGCTTGAAACTTTGTCAGAAAGTTTGTCTTGATGATATTTAGGCCAAGTTTGAATACGGATCAGATCAGGTAAAAAACTAGCCTAGGTCACTAGGCCAAATTGTAGAACAATCTTGTTAACACTATAGAGATATCATATTTGACTTGAGCAGCTTGAAATTGCAGCTTGAAATTTTGTCAGAAAGTTTGTCTTGATGATATTGCCATTGGCGCTGAAAGAGTTAAGTCTTAAATAGCCCATTCTCAGGTGAGCAATCCAGGGCCTCATGGCCCTCTTGTTTAAATAAAGTTTAAACTATTTCTCTCATACAGACACATTTTGATGCCTTTGCAGCAGACGGTTTCTTCAATTTATAGAGATTTTCTATATTTCATTTGCTGTAGACTTATTGTATGTTGGAAAGGGTTTTCTTATGAGATACAAAATTCCCGTGTGACCCCCACAGTTTGCTTGAACAAATAGTTAAAATGACAGAGGTCAGGCATCAAATTGGAACACTATAGCAGTTCCATTAGAACTGTCAATCCCAGTTCATTTTATTTGGAGCATGTCTGTGATGAACAATAGATCCATTAACATTACCCATATATAGACACTTTCTGACACTTATGCAGAAGACAATTTATGATGACTTTTGTAAAGATCGGCATAAAAGGTCAACATAAACAATTTTTTCAACAATGTTTTTAGCTCACCTGAGCACAAAGTGCTCAAGGTGAGTTATTGTGATCGCCCTTTGTCCGCGGCGTGCGTCTTCAGTGCGTCAACATCTTCTCCTCTGTTACCAGTGGGTAAATTGGGATGAAACTTCACAGAAAGCATCTGCTCTCAATGTCCTTAGCAAAAGTCCTTATTTGTTTTTAGCCATGCAGAATTCTGGTTTCCATGGCAGCCCTTTCCTCCAAAATAGGTTGGCTGATCTTCAAATAATTTTGCAGAAATGCTCCTTTGGTATCCTTAAGGCCATGTTGAATGGTTGAAAAACATGGCCACCAGGTGGCAGTGTTGTTTTGCGTTATATTGCAATTGTGAAAAGTTTAAAAATCTTCTTTTCCAAAAGAATCTGGCTGCTTTCCAAATCTTCATCAAAAATATCTGTCCGTTTTCCAAATAATTTTGTAGAAATGTTTCTTGGGTTCTTGGGTCACCCTCTATCAGATTCCTTCAAGCCAGGTTGTTTATTGAAAATTATGGCCGCCAGAGGGTGGGGTTGTTTTGCGTTATTTGGCAATTGTAAAAACTTTAAAAATCTTCTTCTCCTAAAGAATCTGGCTGCTTTCCAAATTCATAGAGATGTTCCTTTGGTGACCTTTTTAAACTGATTCCTTCAAGCCATGTTGATTGGTGGGAAAATGTGGTCGCCAGGGATGGGGCTGTTTTGCCTTATATGGTTATATTGAAACTTAGAAATCTTCTTCTCTCAAAGTATCCGACCAATAATAGTTTTGTAGAAATGTTCCCTTAGTGACCCTCTACAAGATTACTTCAAGGCATATTGGTTGGTTAAATAAAAAAGTTATTGAGGAATGCTTGACATATCACATGGCATAATCCAGGTGTGCGAATCAGGGACATCATGGCCCTCTTATTATTAAAAAAAATATTACATGTATCAATAATTTACATCTGATTTTCTAGATGTAACAATTTCTTCTTTCTTCCTTCTTGAAGCAGACAACTCTAAAAATATTTAATTAGGTGAGTGTTTAATGCAGGATTGTAAAGACAGAAGTTAATTTCTGAAAATTGGATATTCAACTTAGTCGTTATCTAAAGCCATACAATAACAGGTTGCTGTCTATCTGTTTTATCATAATGAAGTGCCTTAACCCTTTCTCACATGCAGACGCATTTTGACGCATCTGCAGGTGATAATGTTTGAAATCACTTTAACAAAAGGTTAAATTGCTCACTATTAGCAATTTCTCCTTTTGCCACTATGATTTAAACTCTATTCAATTATTATACATTCATTTATTGAGACTTTACAGATATTTGCCTAGGTCTTTAAAAAATTGTCTTCTGAAGATGTTTTGTACAAGGGAAAGTGCTTAACCCTTTCCCTCATAAGACAATTCTGCAGCAGACGACTTTAAACGTATTTTGTCAAAACATAGAAAATCTCCATAATTGAATGGATAACCTATGACAAAAAGTGGAAAACATTGTGGCAAAAGGAGAAATTGCACGTTTTGTGCAATTTCTTCTTTTGTCACTATGTTTTCAAAATGCCGTCTGCTGCAGAGGCGTCAGAAAGCGTCTATATGATGGAAAGTGCTTAACCTGTAGCTGGTACTAGATGACTGTTGAAAGCATTTATGAAACTACATACATTTATACACATAGCATTACTATGCTTAAATAACTTCTCTCTGAATGGATCTGCTATAATTGTTTACCTTTGCCCTTTAATGTCCAACATATTTAGAATCTCTTCCAAACAGATGGTTTTTTTGCAAAAAAAATGAAATTTCTCAAGCGCAATTAATTTATTAATACAAATTATTTATTTAATGCTAAACGATGAGATACTGTGTTCTATCAGTAAGATATAATCCATATCACCCACATTGTGAGTGATATAGGTATGAGGTCAAAGGGACTAACGTTATGACGTCAAACCGCTGACGTGACGTCATTTTCCTAGTATTCGGTCATGTTATACTACACACGTTATATATAAAGAAAAACGTAATGGGTATATTATTTTTTCGTCATCAATTATCATTAAATAAAAAGAAAATTTGTTTGTTTTGAGTGTATATGGAATATATTTCAACTCGAAGTGATACAATTTTAACATTTTCACTCTCGCTACGGGCTCGTGAAAATATTCAATTGTATCACTTCTCAATGAGATATATTCCATATCCACTCAAAACAAACAAATATACTCTATATATTCACTTTTAAAATAGTTAACCATTTCTCACACTTTCAGACACCTCTGCAGCAGACGAATTTTGAAAACATTGAAAAAATAAGCTATTTCTTCTTTTGCTGGAATGTTTTCAACTCTTTCATTGATACAGATTTTTCTTGTCTTTGCTTAGATACTTTTCAAGTCGTCTGCTGTAGATTTGTGGTATGTGGAAAAGGGTTAAATGCCATTTATCACATGACAATGGTTGTATCCGATCTAATATACCCTTAACCCTTTCCCTCATACGACAATTCTGCAGCAGACGACTTTGAACATATTTTGTCAAAAAATAGAAAAATCTCAATAATTGAATGGATAACCTATGACTAAAAGTGGAAAACATTGTGTCAAAAGGAGAAATTGCTCATATTGAGCAATTTCTTCTTTTGTCACTATGTTTTCAAAGAGCCGTCTGCTGCAGAGGCATCAGAAAGCGTCTATGTGAGGGAAAGGGTTAACGAATTTCTTTATCAGCCCTGGCTGGAAAAAAAATTGAGCCATTGCTTGAGCCAATTTACAAAAACTTGAGCCATCTTTGAGACATTTTTTGTCTTTTTTATTATCTCCATATCGAAGGAACCCACAATAGACAAATTCTTTGAATAAAACATTTATGGAGAAAAGAAAAGATTATCAAAGTAGACAAAAGTATATTTCTCCATTTCTAAAGGAGGTCTTCTGCAGATAATTGCATCTTTATGTGGGAAATACTTAATTTGTAACAATGTTTAGCTCTTCATTTGCAACATGGGATTTAACTGCAGTCTGGCTTGCTCATTCTGCCAAGCAAAATTCTTTATTTTCTCTACATTTATTGATTCCTACAAGTGTAGCATGTTTGCTAGAAGTTATTTCATTATGTTTTCTTTTTTGTTGTGAAAATCGAATTGACAAGACTATATGTCTTTATTTAAAGCATGAAAACGACAAACATAAGTAAAATTGCTGAACAATGTATCTGGAAAATCATGACCGAATATATACGTCTACTTTTAAGGCTATTTTGATCTGAAGATATTTCGATTTTTAATGTTAATCTGACTATTAAATGGATAGGAGATTTTGAAGTGGACAAAACTTGTATTCCAACATCTAACCTTACTGTTAAGCGGTCGAAAAAGCTCATTCAACTCTTTTATAAAAACGACATTTATCAACCAAAATCGCAATGTCTTGACACCATGCTGAAATCGCAACTTCTTGACACTGTGCTGTTGTTGGCTGTTTATAAATAGGTCACTTCATCGGCGTTAAAGCCTTTTGTTTAAATTGCCACTTTCATTAATTACTCAACAGTTTCACATTATACACAAACACAATACACGTGAAGAATTGGGTTCAGTAATGTTACCGGTGTAGCGTGTACCAAGGTGATCCAGTCAGTTATGTAGGCAATTATTGATTTTTCAACTCGGAGTGTCCACTTAGATGAAATATGTCGGATTTTACATTTTATATGTCACATGTGTCATATAACATGACCGAATCACTATTTTTGTATTCATATGCGAATGTTTACAAAATGGCTGAGAATGTGTATCCGGTAAACACAAACATCACGATAGATGGACGAGGTAAAGGGACCATTATCGGTCATAAAAATATTGTTGTGTGTGATTAGTTAACAGTTTATTAAATATTACATGTTGGGACTATTTTCTGACAGCGAAAAAACGATTTTCTTTTTATGTTTCGTCATGTGATAAAAAGAATTTGACATTCGTTGTCATTTCATAAAGTTTTATTAAACTCGTCCATGAAATTTGTACAGAGGCTCGCTTAATATTACACATTTCTTGAACTCATTTAATAAAACTTTATATGAAAGACAACTCATGTCAGATCCTATATATATTTTCAGCCCCAGAAGTGTATGCCTGTGCCTTAGAGGAATGCCCTGGATATTCGTACCCCATTGATTGGTGGTCACTCGGAGTCTGTGCCTATGAAATGCTCAAAGGACGGGTAATTATCTTGTATTTGCATAGATCGGCAAACATCATTTATAGTAGGACAGACTTTTTGTATATGGTATTTTAGTTTAATGTCTGTTTTAACCCTTTCCCTCATATAGACGCTTTCTGACGCCTATGCAGCAGACGGCCTTTTGAAAACATAGTGACAAAAGAAGAAATTGCACAGAACGTGCAATTTCTCCTTTTGCCACAATGTTTTCCACTTTTTGTCATAGGTTATCCATTCAATTATGGAGATTTTCTATGTTTTGCCAAAATGTGTTCAAAGACGTCTGCTGCAGAATTGTCGTATGAGGGAAAGGGTTAACAGTCGACTTCGTTGAAACAAAAATGTGTAAAATCTCTTTAACCCTTTCCCTCATACGACGATTCTGCAGCAGACGACTTTGAACGTATTTTGTCAGATGGATAACCTATGACTAAAAGTGGGAAACATTGTGGCAAAAGGAGAAATTGCACGTTCTGTGCAATTTCTTCTTTTGTCACTATGTTTTCAAAACGCCGTCTGCTTTAACCCTTTCCCTCATACGACGATTCTGCAGCAGACGACTTTGAACGTATTTTGTCAAAACATAGAAAATCTCCATAATTGAATGGATAACCTATGACAAAAAGGGGAAAACATTGTGGCAAAAGGAGAAATTGCATGTTTTGTGCAATTTCTTCTTTTGTCACTATGTTTTCAAATAGCCGTCTGCCGCAGAGGCGTCAGAAAGCGTCTATATGAGGGAAAGGGTTAAAGATAAGCATACTGACTGAGCCGAAAACATTTTGACAAAACTAGAAATTGCTCATGATGAGCAATTATTTTTTTTGTCACAATGTATTCAAATGTCGTCTGCTGCGAATGGGTCAAAAGGTGTCTGCCAGTAGGAAAGGGCTAATATTTTGACTATATTAAAGGTTGATTACAACTCTGCCAAATTTGTAGGAAGCTATTCAAATTATTGCCAATGCTTTTTCAGCCAATTTGCAGAGTAAATTGGCTTATTTGACCATTCACAGGGTTGAATGAATACAAATCCTTTCAAATTCAAAAAAAAATTCCCAGATACGGTGGACATTTCGAGGGCTTCATGCAAAACGATGGTAACTACATCCTGTTCAAGTTGTAGTTACAACCGTTTGGCATGAAAAATGGAAAATTTATTGAAAATGAAAAATTTACATGTTTTTAGATCATCTGAGCATGAGGTGAGTTATTGTGATTGCCCTTTGTCCGGGATCAGTTGTCCATCAACATCTTCTCCTCTGTAACCAGTGGATCAATTGGGATGAAACTTTACAGCAAGCTTCATCTAAATTTCCTCACCAAATTACCTTCAATATTATTTAGATCCATGCAGAATTCTTGTTTGCATGGCAGCGAAAGTTTAGTTATTAAATTGAGAAGGAAATATTGTGGCAAAAGGAGAAATATCTCATGAACAATTGTTCCTTTTACCACACTGTTTTCAAAAGCAATCTACAGATGGGAAAAGGTAATAAATTTTATTTAAGAAGGGGGCAGTTACGTCCCCCCCCCCCCCCCCCCCCCCCCCCACCCCCCCAAAAAAAACCACAACAAAACACACACACACAAACACAATGTAATGGGGAGATATATACAATTACTCACAAACTGCCATGGGGGGAGGTATATGATTTTGTTTGACCCTTTTCCACATACAACAAATCTGCAGCAGACGACTTTGAAATGTTGTGACAAAAACATGAAAAATGTCCAGAAAAGATAGCTTAATTGTTAAATAAAATTTCATCTTTCGCCAAAATGTTTTCAAAAGTCTTCTGCTGCTATTGCGTCAAAATGCATCTGCAGGTGGGAAAGAGTTAAGAAAACAACCATCTAGTTTATATTGTTCTTTGTTTTAGAGACCGTATGAGATTCATTCTACAACGACAGCCGCAGATGTCAAGTTATTGTTCACAAGTACAAGACCCTGTGCGTCTACCCCATGGGAGGAAGGCCTTAGAGGACTGCTGAAACAGGTCAGTCAATTGATTTGTTGGATTAGGAGCAGACAACTTTGAAAAAAATCTAGGCAAAGCTATGACAATTTTCTATTGTTTGAAAGTATGTACAGTCAAACTTGCGATCAGCAGCCACCCAAGGGACATGATAAAACTGGCTGCTTAAGATAGGTGGCTGCTGATCACAAATTTCATGACTTGGTCAGATTTGATCAAGTTTTGTCTGTTCAAATAATATTACATGTAACTGTTAGGAATAGTCATTACATTACAAAAAGTAAATTGTCTTTATAAACTTGTATCTAAACATTGTTATGAAGATTTGTAGCTTTTTTCTATCAAATATTTCATTGTGCTATCTATTCTTTAGTTTAAACCGACGTTTACAACTAACTTGACTATTATATATTTTGTTATTTCACTTTCAAATTCGCCGATTAACGTATCCGGAAAATATAGCGTCCGAATCTACATCTACATCTTGAACAAAATTGTACTCGATAATCTTTAGATTTAAAATGGAAATGGGAATATAAGTTGATTTGGGGCTTCAAAGTGGACATTAACTTTCATTTTAACATATAAATGTACTGTCTTTCGGTCTAAAACGCTGTATAACTATTGAATAGAGTTGAAACCATTGTGACAAAAGGTGAAATAGCTTGTTTTTAGCAATTTCTTCTTATATCACAATGTTTTCAAATGTCATCTGCTGCAGAAGCAAATGGTAAGTTCAGAGCCATAGCTGAGGCATGGTTGGATGGATTTGGGCAAAACTATAAAGCTTTCAGACACCTGCAGCAGACGGCTTTCTGAAAACATCGCAACAAAAGAAGAAATTGCTCAAAATGAGCAATTTCTCCTTTTGTCACCATATTTTCAACACTATTCAATGATTAAAATTCCCTTTATAGAGATTTCCATATTTTTCCTAAGATGTTTTCAAAGTCGTCTCCTGCAGATTTTTGTATGTGGAAAAGGGTTAACCACAATAGGGAAATGTCAGATGGCAAGTTTCACTGAGATTGCCTCAAAAGCACCAGGCCCATATTGTATATGACCTGTATATCATGGTTTATATCACAATTACAATATCAGAGGACTAGATAAGAGGGATTAAACAGGGCTTTCCCCCCCACAATACCTCGCTTATTACTCACCAATCTCTTTAGTGTGGGAACTCAAAAGAATTATCTCATTCAAACGATTCTTTTGAGTACCAACAACATAGGGTTTGAATGACAAATAAGGATTGTAGAACATGAACAAATGCCTCTTATCTGGATCTCTTATTGTAACTGACTTACGGGTGAACAATTGAAACATTTCTGTTGCAGGAGAGTTAACATTATCACATTGTTTACAAATGCCGCCTGTACGCCAGACTCAATAGAACCAACCTGTATTAACCCTTTCCTTCATACGACAATTCTAGCAGACAACTTTGAACATATTTTGTCAAAAAATAGAAAATCTTTATAATTGAATGGATAACCTATGACTAAAAATGGAAAACATTGTGGCAAAAGGAGAAATTGAGCAATTTTTAGCTCTACTGGCCAAAGGCCAGAAGGGCTTATGTCGTGGCGATGTGTCCGTCGTGCGTGCGTCCGTGCGTCCGTCCGTAAACAATTTCTTGTTAACACGATACAGTCTTCACTTTTGATTGTATCTCAACCAAACTTATACAGTAGTTAGATATCCATGAGAGCTCGGTTCCTTTGGAAAACCAGCCAGATCCGCCCATGCAAGACTGGATTATGGCCCTTGAAATGGTCAAAATTGCTATAAAAGAGCTTGTTAACACGATACAGTCTTCACTTTTAATTGTATCTCAACCAAACTTATACAGTAGTTAGATATTCATGAGAGCTCGGTTCCTTTCGAAAACCAGTCAGATCCGCCCATGCAAGACTGGATTATGGCCCTTGAAATGGTCAAAATTGCTATAAAAGAGCTTGTTAACACGATACAGTCTTCACGTTTGATTGTATCTCAACCAAAATTATACAGTAGTTAGATATCTATGAGAGCTCGGTTCCTTTCGAAAACCAGCCAGATCCGCCCATGCAAGACTGGATTATGGCCCTTGAAATTGTCCAAATTGCTATAATTGAGCATGTGAACACAATAGAGGCTCCATTTACTATCTGATCTTCACCAAACTTAGATAGTAGTTAAATATTGATGAGAGCTTGGTTCCTTTTGAAAACCAGCTAGATCCGCCCATGCAAGACTGGATTATGGCCCATGAAATTGTAAAAATTGCTATAATACAGCTTGTGAACACAAAAGAGCCTCCATTTACTATCCGATCTTCACCATACATACATGCTCTGGATTGAAAATGACCAAAGAACCATACCAGTAGAGCATAGGCCCTCATGGGCCTCTTGTTTCTTTTGTCGCTATGTTTTCAAAAAGCTGTCTGCTACAGAGGCGTCTATATGCGGGAAAGGGTTAAATGGTAAGGTAGAGTGCCCTTTGACAAGGCGCACTTCCTAGCTTAGTACGAGTTACCTTGTGAACACTCTACAGGCCATATTAAACACCCAATCTTCATGAAAATTCATCAGAACTCTTCTCCATGCAATCTGAATCTAGACTTTTAAACTGGGTCATGTGGGGTAAAAAACTGGGACACTATATATATATATATATGTCAAATTTTAGGAAAGCCTTATGAACACTCTAGAAACCTCGTTGTTCATCAAATCATCATAATGGTGCTTTAGAGCATTCATCTCTATTATCCCTTTCCCTCATACAATAATTCTGCAGCAAACGACTTCGAACATATTTTGTCAAAAATTGGAAAATCTCTATAATTGAATGGATAACCTATGACTAAAAGTGGAAAACATTGTGTCAAAAGGAGAAATTGCTTGGTTTGAGCAATTTCTTATTTTGTCACTGCTTTCAAAACGCCGTCCAGAAAGCATCTATATGAAGGAAAGGGTTAAATCCCAGTCAGATTCATAACTGTTTCATATGGGGGTCTGAAACTAGGTCACAACTATGCCAAATATGAGAAAAACCTAGTGAACAAACTACAGGGGAAAATATTTCATCCAATCTTCATGAAAAATCATCAGAATATTCATTTCCATTAAATCCTAGTCTTGACTCCACAATGGCTGAGTGGTAAGCGTCTGGGATTTGGAATTGGGCTTCCTGCGTTCAATCCCCAGTCACGGCAGTCAAGGTGGAGTGCTCCTTTTTCCTAGCCTAGTACTGGTTTGTTTACCCAGGGTTCAATAATGAATGAACTGTGATATAACTGAAATAATGTTGAAAACGGCTTAAATTCCCAACAAAACAAAGCTTGTCTGGTTTAAAACCTGTTCATGTGGGGATTAGTTTGAAAAGAAAAAAGGAAAACATAATTAATTTCTCATTTAAGTAGTTAGCTGCTTCAACATATTACATTTTAAAGATAAATGATAAAAAATAAATGTAAACATTCATGTTTGATTTTGATTTATTTATTTGATTCTCTTTATGCTTCCAGTTGTTACACTTAGATCCGGACAAACGAATAGCCTCCTTTGCCATGTTAAAGAAGAATGCCTACATGGAGGAAATGGACTTTAATAAAGTATTACAAAGACAGATCAAGCCTACTTTTGTGCCTTCTGTAAGTACAAACTTCATTAACCCTTTCCCTCATGCAACAACTCTGCAGCAGACAACTTTGAACATTTCTACCTTAAAACATTATTGAATACAGTTAAAACATAGTGACAAAAGGAGAAATTGCTTGTATGAGCAATTTCTTCTTTTGCCCTAATGTTTTCAGAGGCGTCAGAAAACGTCTGCATCTAGGAAAGGGTCAAGGATTTAGAGTTTAACCTATTTCCATATACAAACGCATTTTTTCGGTATCTACAGCAGATGACGTTTGAAAAACATTGTGACGAAAGGAGAAATTGCTCATGATGAGCAATTTCTCCTTTTGCCACAATATTTTCAACTCATTTTGGTTGTTAAACTTTCATTAACAGAAATTTGACATCTTGTTTCCATGATATTTTTCTTCTGTCAAATTTGTGGGAATGGGTTAAACTTCATTTAACATCCAGTGTTCCTGAGTTTGAATCACTTTTAAACTTTTCTCACATTAAACAAATCTTCAGCAGAAGACATAATTATAACATTCAGGGAAAATTTCTATGAATGGAAATATAATTATTGAATCGAGTTGAAAACATTGTGTCAAAAGGAGAAATTGCTCTTTTGTCACAGTGTTTTCAAAAGTTGTCTGTCTCAAAGGCATCAAAATGCATCTGTATGAGGGACAGGGTTAAAATTTATTAAAAATTTAGGGTACCTGATTTCGAATCACTATTAACCTTTTCCAGAATACAAAAATATCTGCAGCAGACGACATTGATAATATTTAAACAAATGTATGGAAAACCTCTACAAATAATGTTTAAATTATTGAATAGAGTTGAAAACATTGTGGCAAAAGGTAAAATTGCTGGTCTTCTACAAATGGGAAAGGGTTAATTAAATTAAATGTTAACCCTTTCCCTCATACAACAATTCTGCAGCAGACGACTTAATTGAATGCATAACCTATGACTAAAAGTGGGAGAAATTGCTTGTTTTGAGCAATTTCTTCTTTTGTCACTATGTTTTCAAAAAGCCGTCTGCTGCAGGGTCGTTAGAAAGCGTCTATATGAGGGAAAGGGTTAAATTGCTATTTACCATTACCTATATGCATTATTTTTATGTCAAAAATACATTACCAGTCATTTAATACCTGATATATAATCTCAACACCGTTAATTCATCCAGAAAAGAAGCTCGCGCAGCCATGCATAGCCCTCACGCGTGTGTGATACACACGGCCGCCGGTAATACCGGCGCACGGGCCATGTGACCCCCACTTTTAATTTCTGGACACACCAACTGACAGCTAAGAATTTATTTCATTTTTATATTTTATTTCTTGGTCTGTTTAAGGCATTCGCCTTAAACAAGTTATTTTCATTCAGTTATTCAACTACATTAACAACCTAACAACATAATTGTGTAAATTACTAATTGTAATTAAGTTGTTTTTTGTGAACACAACTAACTGAGAAGTCACGGGTGGGTTACCCCACCCACTATTTCAGTTACGTATCGGGTGCGGTAATGGCCATTCATTCTTTCAACGAAGTTATAGTTACACCGACCCTATTAGCGATAATATATTATTATCGCCTTGTATTACATTATGTATATTAATTAAACATGAACAATTTTGGAAAATATTTGTAAAATCTTTTTCATTGAAATACGTTCCGTGATCAACGGGTATAGTAGAAAATAAAAAATAGAAAAAAATTATATTTTTTGTTGAATCGTATAAATTGTTTTGTTTCATATATATTCTATGTCACATAGTGGTGATCAGAGGCGTGACTCATAACGGCTGTATGAGACACGCGTCTGTCCTGTTTTGCGTTCACTAAGTACACACAGGATTCACCCTGTGAGTACTTCTCTTCCTGGCCTGCTTCCATTTGGAAACAGTCTGGGTTGAGGAGGACTCACAAAAGCTGGAAGAGTAAGAAGACCCCTAAAAAGGTTTCTCTTAGCTCTACGAGTGAAGCGGAGTTTGAGGGGTTCTCCCAACAATCAGACTCCGCGGCTGTGTTGAGTGAGCAGAAGGTCAGAGCTGTTCCTTCTTCACTCCGCACAACCGCTCAGAGGTCCAGATTAGGAGGTGTAATCAGCTATTTTCCCCACAAATTCCCTCTTAGGAAACAAACCCTATGCTGTGGGTTCTCAATACCCACAGCATAGGGTAAGAGGGTCAAATGAGGATTTTAGACATGCATACGCCCCTTATCTGGAGCTCTGACCGCTCCCCCTCAGCTTCGGCTGGTCCTTCGCGGGACATGGAGGAGCGGATGGCAGCGGCTGATGTCTGTTATTCCGTCGGGAAACAAAGGCCTTCGGGCCAGAAACCGTACGGACACAGTGATGGTTGGCCTCAAGAGTGAGCAACCGTCTGCTGAACGACATTATCTGACGCCAGGTGTTGGGGCTGACCCTTCGGGAGACGCCATGGGTCAATCAAAGGGAAACCTCACTGATTGGCCACCTCTAACACCACACTCTGCAGTAAGCAGTCTTCGGACGCTTACAGAGTGCCAAATTATAATGTCTGCGGACAGAATTCTTTGGAGACCGGTGATAGAGCAGCTTCACAACTGCCTATCATTAGTCAACCGGGTAATGCTTGCGAGCAAAACCTATATGACTCCGGGTAACCGGGTACCGGGCAACCAGTCAGTCATTTCGCCTAGGCGCGACCAGTCACCGGGCAAATCCGGCAGTCATTTAGCGATGACGCGACCGGTCAGTCATTAAGCCATGACGCGACCGGGCAAATTATCAGTCAGTTTAACATGACGCGACCGGGCAGTGGGCAGTCAAGGTAACGAGCAGTCGTTAAGCTAGTACCACTCGTTCTTCGCACAACCGGTCTATACGGATATTCAAAACACTGGTCATTACGCACCAGGCTCAGATATCCAACCGTCTAACATCGGTTATAAGGAGTACAGGACAGATAAATCTTTCCTTTCTCCAAGGGGAATAGTGTTCTTCTGTAGGGATTACACTCCTCAAAAGAATGAGAATAGAAGAGTACGGATATTCAAAACACTGGTCATTACGCACAAGGCCCAGATATCCAGTTATAGGTAGTACAGGACAGAGAAATGTTTCCGTGTCTCCAAGTGGAACATGGTACTTCTCTAGAGATTACACTCCTTCCCCGATACAAAGCTCCGTTTCAAAAGATGTAACGGATCGGTGATAGGCGGGTTAACCAAGCCTACCGGGATCAGCAATACCCACCTGATGGGAATTCACTGTTCCCGGAAGGACACCTTTCGAAGAGGCAGTCCTTAGAAGGCAAACCCCCGATCGGAATAACTCAGGTTTTCCGTGAAAGGGAGGTCGAGAACGTCCCATACGGTTAGTTCGGCGCCGACGATCGATCCAGTGCGACCTCTCTCTACTGCGGAGAGAGGAGGTTCATATCACACGATCGACACCTTAACACAACAATAAAGTACACCAAGATTGAATATTATTTTCAATCCCTTCTCTTACTTTTATAAGACTGTTGTGTCTTTCAGTTGAAAGACGGATTAGAGTCAAGCATCGTAGGGCTCGACACTCTCCCACCTCCTCGTCTGACGGGCGGGGGCGGGGGGGGGGGGGCAGTCCCCTTCAGATTACGAGCCGGCTGTAGAGCGTTGACCTCTACAGCAGAACATTAAGGAAGTACTTAGGGTGGTGCCTAATACGTTATGCCCGAAGGTTGACGCTTAAACGTCGTTTAAACCTATAATGATTTCGAGCAAAACCTACACTCTGCAGTACAGCAGTCTTCGGACTTCTACAGAGTGCCAAGTTATAATGTCTGAAGTTTTTGGAGACTAGTGATAGAGCAGCCTCACATCAGCCTATCATTAGTCAACCGGTCAGTAATGGTCAGAGGGAGCTGAACGTTCCCAGAGCTGGGTAACGAGCAGTCGTTAAGTCAAGTTGACTCCAACCGTTTTGTCAATATTATGACATAAGCATTGGACAACCGGGTGTTTTCGAACACAGCCAAGTGAAAATCTCCTTCGCAGAGTTGTCGTTCCTTACACTCATATGAATGTAATGAGTCGATAGTGCTAGAGAATGAGTCAAATGCCTACCGAGTACTCAATTAATCACTGGGCATAAACGGTTGTCGCGTGAACGTTCACAGGGCAGTCAAACTCTTAACTGGGCATAAACGGTTACCGGGCAAACGGTCACCGTGAAAACAAAAATTCAACTATGAATTCTTCGGAATTCAACAGTATTCCAATTGACAAATGTCCTCGGACACAGTCATTTGGAGATCGGGCAATGTCTTTAGACATAGCCAGTAAGGCACCGGTCAAACGGGTAATGTCTTAGGACATAACCTTTCGGCAGTCAATCGGGCAGTATGCTGGGACATAGCCGATTAAACAGTCGGCCATCGGGTATGGGGAGTACCGGTCAAATAGTTATGTCGGTCCCCAGGGAGGAGAGAGTGCGTCTCTAGGGACTACACTCCTCCCAAGTAATACCCATCGTACCAATTGTTGGGACGAGTCGATGTCCGACGGTATTACATGGGAGAGATTCAGTTGATTTCATAAATCAATCCCCTATGCTGGCCTACCGGGATCAACCGTTCCCAGAGGATAGTCACTCTGTGAACTCTCTCATACGTGAGCTCGGACCGAAGGTTGATTCCATGCGATCTCATTCTTCTTCGGAAAAGGGATAAATTCCTCGATCATGACTCCTTCATAGGATTCCTCCCACCAATGGGCTAAGTTTTGTGGAAAAGTAGCCAGTTGCTTGGGAAGATTGTTGTGTGGAGTACTGGTGTGAGAAAACCAGGAAATACATGAGTAGGTGAACTGGCCGCCGTGATATAACTGAGAAATTGTTAAAACGGCGTTAAACCACAATCAATCGATCATAGGATTCCTCCATGTCGAATCGGACACTGACATTCCGGTCCAGAACCGGCTTTAGTCAATCCGCACGTCGTCGGGTAAAACCCACGACCCCGTCTTGTCTGACGAATAAGAGACATATCGGGTTCAGTGCTCCATCGGATGATTAACAATTTAGAGCTGGACTCTAAATAAACTATCATTAGTGGGAAGTTACTGCATTCACTGCGTCCATAGGCGCATTTCGGCGTATGCGGCAACATTGTTCACAGGGACAGAACGTACAGTGACTTCTGCAAAGGCATTCTTAGAAGCCCAACCTGTGAAGACACAAGAGACAGGCTAAGTTCGAGCCTAGCTTTCTGCTTCCGCTGGCCCTGCCTTATCAAAGCCCCGTACGGGAGCAAAGTTGGCATACAACCAAGTAGAGCACTGTCCCTAATCCGCGGCTATAGGGAAGCGCTCCTCTCTATTAAGCTAACAGGAATGCCATGGAGTGGGTATCAACCTTCCATTCGGTGGTTTCTACAACCGTCTTTCGTCTGGTTCCGGTGAAGACCGGAATAAGACTTATCGACTCAGATTGCGTCTAGTACGGTCGAGTAATAAAATGGAATGTTCCGTTTTATCAAGAACGCAATCCGGAACGGCTGTCTGAGCGATTCTTAGACCAAACATACACCTGTTACCACGTACCGGTTGCTTTTTCATCGAGGAATGACCGTCGATTCTTTGTAAACGGGGAAGTGTTCCTTTCAAACACTTCACTTCGATTACCTGCGTTTAGAATTAATTCCCAAAACGGGCAAGTCGGATCTATTCCCCTCAAGAGACTCGTTGTAGGACGTTTCTCGTTGAGCTGGCCCTTCGGACAGACTCGATTCGCTATAAGAGAATCCGATTACCATGTCCTGGATAAGGATCAGTAATTAAGGGAAACGGTCCGATACATGCTTCATACTACACCCGAATTGTTTACAGTTCGGGGCAGTGTGTTAAATACTCATTACAGTACAGGGCTTAACTGACTAGGACATGTACATGATCAATAGAGTAGACAGTAGTCCTTCGATTGGCAATAATTATTACTCCCTGAATTGCCCCCATAATTCAAATGAGTCAACTTCCGGTGTCGTTATTCTCTTCCTGACAATGACTTTAGAAACACAGTATTGGCCCAGAGATCGTAGTTCAACGTTCTTCTGGCCTGCCTATCGACATAACCGTTACATCTTCATTAGAAGTAGACAGTTCTTACCGATTGGTGTTTTTTAAGGTACGTCAATCAGTAATTTATGCTTACATTTGTTGCCGACCTCTCGCATTCAAGATTTGGCGATGAACACAACAATTATTGTTCGATGCTCCAATGCGCTTAACTTCAAAGTTCAGATCCATTTCTCTCCAAACTTTTACGTTCTTCGGAAGCGGCCGCTTCTTAAGTTATAAACTGAGACTTAAATTCGTCTTGCTTGGCGAACACTATCAGGGAAGTGAGTTCTTTGCTTTCAGTAAAAACGAATTTCATCAGGTTTTACAGCCGTATGGTTATTCAACCGTTCTTATAAACCTGTATTCCTACTGAGACCAAGTTGCCTTTGGTGCTTCCTAACCCATCACATTTCACAACCTTTCTGTGAACTGTGTTCCCTTAGATATAACCTGATCTTGTACCCTGTCAAGGGTCTTAAGTTCTATATAAAACATTCGAGGGCTGTAAGAGCCACAGTAGGGGTTATTCAACCTCAGGTAGGAGAAGGATATGTCAGCAGCGTATTCAAACACTGGATATCCTATTCCTTTAATTAGTAATAAGATCCTTCTGATAAAGTCTTAAAACGTTTCAATCAGAAATTATTCCTCTCTGGACACACAAGTGGACTCTCAGCGAGTACTTACCTAATTAATACACAAATTACTAAATACATTAACAGTTGTGTTTATATTTAGTAGTACCGTAGGTACTCTTACCAAGTGCTACGATTTCTCGGGACCGGCATTGTGTTGGACGATCCTCCCGACCGATGCTGCAAAGTCATCAGGTATTAAATGACTGGTAATGTATTTTTGACATAAAAATGAAGTTTTTTAAAGTAAAACATATTTTTATTAGAAAATACTTACCAGTCATTTCAGATTCCCGCCTCCCAACCCCGCGTCGTCACCCAACACTAAACGCTGCAAGTTAACGGTGAAATTAAAAGTGGGGGTCACATGGCCCGTGCGCCGGTATTACCGGCGGCCGTGTGTATCACACACGCGTGAGGGCTATGCATGGCTGCGCGAGCTTCTTTTCTGGATGAATTAACGGTGTTGAGATTATATATCAGGTATTAAATGACTGGTAAGTATTTTCTAATAAAAATATGTTTTACTTTAAAAAACTTCATGCTCATTACAAGTGATTTCTCCTTTTGTCACAATATCTTCAAAGTTGTTATGATGTCTGTAGGTGAGAAAGAGTTATATCATCTTTCTTTCTGACAAACATAATTGCAAGCAGAGCAATTTGACTTCCACCAATATTCAAAGATTTCATTGAGTTATGTACTTGGGTGAGAAAGTCATGAAACATATCTGAATCCCAAGGAAAGCAAGTGGGTATGCATTATTCTGAATTATGTCCACTGTTGAAAACAGCGTCATGCTCCTCATCAATTAATTCATCAAGTAATTAATTCTGTACAGGTATATGTTCCCAAGGAAGATCTGTTTAATACTTTAGTAGCATTAAGATCAGATGGCAGTGATGTGTTGGAACATTTTTAGCTTGTCTGTTTTAGGAAGGCGTCGTCATCACAAAACTTTAACCTAACTTCATAACTCAAAACCTATTCAATATATTCAAATATAACTTGGTACACATGTTTCTAGGTAGGAACAGTACACATGTCATGGCATGGTTGGATAGATTTCATTAAAACAGTTTGAAAATGTTAACCACCATAGTGAAATACGCAGCTTGCAAGCTTTACAAGTATTACTTCAGGAAAACCAAAGTTATATCCTTTTGATTTCATAAATTCTGCACATTTTACCTAGAATTGCATGGAAAGGGAGATAACCATATCCCTCTTGAATAATCTAATTTAGATTTGAATAAGTTATCCCCCTTAAATAAACTCTAAAGAAATATTTTATATCCAATCTACATAAAAATGCATCAGAACATTCATATCCATATATCAAGATCTCTAAACCGGGTCATGTGAGGTAAAAAAAACTAGGTCACCAGGTTAAGCTTTAGAAAACGCCTTTGAACAATCATTTGACATCAAATCTTCATGAAACTTTATCAGAACATCAAATACTTGATCATTCTGTCAATTTGAACACTGAAGAGGCACCACAATGTCCAATCATTTTTAAATATTTATTTCAACCCTTTGCCACATACAACAAATCTGCAGACGACTTTGAAAACAAACAAGACCAAAATTGGAAATTCCCTTTAACCCTTTCCCCCATACAGCAATTCTACAGCAGACAACTTTGAACGTATTTTGTCAAAACATAGAAAATCTCCATAATTGAATGGATAACCTATGACAAAAAGTGGGAAACATTGTGGCAAAAGGAGAAATTGCACGTTTTGTGCAATTTTTTCTTTTGTCACTGTTTTCAAAAAGCCGTCTGCTGCAGAGGCGTCAGAAAGCGTCTATATGTGGGAAAGGGTTAAATGAAAGTACAATAATTGTATAGAGTTTAAAACATGGTGACAAAAGGAGAAATTGCTTGTTTTGAGCAATTTCTTCTTTTGTCAACATGATTTCTAAAAGGCGTCTGCTGCAGAGGTAACACTTTAACCAAGGCCAAATTTGGCGGGGGTCTCTCAATGAATTAACTTGTTATCTTTGTTTTTCACAGAATGATCATTATTTTGGCGGGGTAGTAATTCAACAAATTAAATTGTTATCTTCTTTTTTCACAGAAAGATCATTTGAACTATGATCCCACCTATGAGCTAGAAGAAATGATAATAGAAGCCAACCCCTTACATAAAAAGAAGAAACGATTAGCCAAACAGTTGTCTCGAAGATCAGACGGGCAAGTCACGAGTCATTCTCAGGTTTGTTGTCCTGTCCTTATGATAGCAATAACCATGAAATAGATTGTTGCAAAATAAGAAATTGCTCCCATAAGCAACTATTTCTTTTTCCACAATGTCTTCGAAAGCTGTCTGCTGTAAATGCTTCAAAATGTGTCAACATGATGTCATGTGGGAAAGTGTAAACCTAATACAGGTTATAACCTCTCATCATCCAACAATGCTCCAGCAGACGACTTTGAACATATTTTGTCAAAAAATAAAATTCTCTATAATTAAAAGTGGAAAACATTGTGGCAGAAGGAGAAATTGCTCGTTTTGAGCAATTTCTTCTTTTGTCACTATGTTTTCAAAAAGCTGTCTGCTGCAGATGCGTCCGAAAGCGCCTATATGAAGGAAAGGGTTAATTGCCTTATTTGTTTACTTGATATGATATTTTGTAAAATGGTTCACTTTGGAAACTGTTGATTTATAACAAAGAAATTTAATATTTTGATACAGAGTTGTTGATTATTGAGAAATTGCTCAAGATGAAAAAGATCTTCTTTTTCCACAATATTTTCCAAAAGGTTGTCTGTTTTAAAGGCAGTAAAACTCATTTGTATTTAGGATTTTTTTTTTAACCTCTTCCCACATACAGCAAACCTGCAGCAGACGAGTTTGAAAGCATCTGGACACAAAATATTGAAAACCCTATAAATGAGGGTATATTTTCTAAAAAAAATTGAAAACATTGTGACAAAATGAGAAATTGCTTGTTTTGGGAAATTTCTTCTTTTGTCACAATGTTTTCAAAAGTCGTCTGCTGGAGCGGCGTCAGAAAGCATCCATATGTGGGAAAGGGTTAAGCCAGAATACAGCTAGGTGCCCAGAAATGGCAAAAGAGGAATGACTGAAAGCATAAAAACCCTATCCCACATGCAGCAGACAACTTTTAAAACGTTTCTGCAAAAGTATAGAAAATCTCCTTAAAAATGTTGAATACGGTTGAAAACATTGTGGCAAATGGAGAACAATATTTATTTATAGCTGCGTATACTTTGGATGCATCAAAATATGTCTGCAAGTGGGAACGGATTAAATTTGAACTATTAAACCTATTCTGGGGGAAAAATTCTTTAATTTGATTAATCTTTCAATAATTTTAATTCATAGTCAAAAGATTTATCCTTGCAAATTATTTTTTCATAGCAGATGTCTCTTAAAACAACAGTATTCACTAGTATGTGAGAAAGGTTTTTTTTACCGTAATTTCTTGTTTATATGTTTCAGGATCTAGTCAATGAAGAGAAACCAGAGGTAGCCGCCTTTGGACATTTTAGTGTGTATAACAGAGAGAGGTGAGATATTAATATTTACTACATATATTACAAAGTTTTTATCCTTTCCCTCATATAGATGCTTTCTGACGCCTCTGCAGCAGACAACTTTTTGAAAACAAAGTGACGAAAGAAGAAATTGCTAAAAAATGTCTCCTTTTGCAACAATGTTTTCCACTTTTAGTCATAGCTTATCCATTCAATTATAGAGATTTTCTATTTGTTGACAAAATATGTCAAAGTCGTCTGCTGCAGATTCGTTGTATGTGGGTTAAAGAAACATACAGGGGTGAGAAAGATCATCTTTCCCGTCGGGAAATATTTCTTATGTGAAAGTATTAGGTTGCCCGGATGACATGTGATGATGCCTCATATAAAATCATCAGTTATATTGTGAGACATGTTCGTATCATGACAGGGCTATAGATACTGCAACTTTTATCCAAATACAGACACTTTCTGCTGCCTTTGCAGAAGACAACTTTTTTTAAATATTGTGACAAAAGGTGAAATTGGTCATAATGTTTTCAACTTGATTAAAAAAAATATCCTTTCATTTATATATATTTTCAAAGTCGTCTGCTGCAGATTTGTTGCATGTAGGAAAGGGTTATCAAAAGATAATGCCAGATAGAAGAAATTACGTTTATATGATTTATAACTTATTTATTTGTCATTTAACTTTTGATACAGTAATACTTATTAGTTTTCCAACTATCTACAAAGTCCTTACAGATTCAAGCTGAAGTTAGATTTACTATGGTTTCAGCTTTTATTCCTTTCCCTTGCTTTATTTTGTGTTTTCCTTGAATTAACTTTGTTTGTTACCAAAAACCTCTTCTTGTGCAAAAATGTAATCATAAGACTTGCTTGTTCTTTTCTATTAGTATCTGATACAAAAATCTTCTTTTAAGCTCAACTGAGCACGAAATGTTTAAGGCGAGTTATTGTGATCGCCTTTTGTCTGGCGTCCGTCATGCGTCATGTGTCAAAATCTTCTCCTATGTAACCAGTGGCTCAGTTGTGATGAAACTTCACAGAAAGCATCCTCTCAATGTCGTCACCAGAATTGGCGCAAGAAAATAACATTTGGCGCAAATTGATGGCACCAACCTATTTACATCAACTTTTAGCACTACAACTTTTTTATTTGATTTTGGGTAAAAACAAAGTATACATTGAAGGAATAATGGTTTAATTACACACCTATGGCTGTTGACAGAGATAAAGGGTCCCTCTCAGTACTATACACAAGCCGCTATCAAACCACCAACGCTGCAGGCGATAAATAAGAGTAGGTCACGTGACCAAAAAAATGAAAAAAAAAAACTCAGTTGAGCGATCCAGGGCCATCATGATCCTCTTCTTTTTTTTTGAGTGCTCATTGACTCACTATGATCACTCTAGGTCATCCTAACATTTTTGGTTTTCTAAGAGCGCCTCTCATTAATTTCTTTAACCATATGATTTCAATGAGGACAACGCTGTCACTAGTGTTTAATTAAAACTCCAAAGCATAAAGTAATATAATATAAATCTCTGTAGGGAAGTTTTCTTGTATTATTTTGCTTGCTTAACTTTGGGGATATTATTACAGAACTTGATGTTCTTGAGATAAACTTGTGGTCGTCTCTGACCCAAGGCTAGATCCTGGAGGTTTTCACTGGTAAGTAAGAACTACTGTAGAGTAGCCAGAGTTTAACCGTTGTGTTGATTAGGATAGTTTAAGAGCTGTATGCTTATAAACTATCTTAGAAAAAAATATTGTTACATCTAGAGTTTTGGATGTAAAATTTGGATACAGAATAGAAAATATATGAAGGGACTACAGGTTTACTCGTGTCCGTCAGTCCGACTGCAATTTCGTGTCCAGACTGTTTCTACCACATGCTTGAATTGATTTTGATTTTACATAAGTATTCTCCATAAGAAGATGATGTGTCATGCACATCACCCAGCCATCTACTCCCAAGGTCAAGGTCACAGTTTGGGGGTCAAACAATGTCCGTCCGCAATTTTGTGTCCAGGCTACCACATATGTGAATGGATTTTATTTCACACAAGTATTCTCCTTAACAAGACATCACCCACCCGCCTACTCCCAAGGTCAAGGTCACAGTTTGGGGGTCAAACAATGTCTGTCCACAATCTCATGCTTAAATTGATTTTGATATTACTTCACACAATTATTCTCCTTAACAAGGTGATGTGTCATGCACATCACCCAGCCAGCCACCTACTCCCAAGGTTAAGGTCACAGTTTGGGCTCAAACATTGTCTGTCTGCAATTTCGTGTCCAGGCTGTATCTTCCACATGCTTAAATGGATTTTGATATTAGTTCACACAAATATTCATGCACATCACCCAGCCACCTTCTCCCAAAGTCAAGGTCACAGTTTGTCCTTCTATAAGTCTGTCTGAAAATTTATGTACAGGCTGTATCTTCCACATATCTTCTCCAAAGATCAAGGTCACAGTTTGTCCGTCTGCCTGCTTGTCAACACATTTGTGTGTCCAGGCTGTATCTTCCACATGTCTTAATGGATTTTGATTTCATTTCACACAAGTATTCTCCATAACAAGATGTTGTGTCATGTACATCACCCAGTCACCTACTCCTAAGGTTAAGGTCACAGTGTGGGGGTAAAACATTGTCCTTCTGCAATTCCTTGTCCAGGCTGTATCTTCCACATGCTTGAATCGATTTTGATATTACTTCACACAATTATTCTCCATAAAGGATGATGTGTCATGCACAATAACCAGTCACGTAATCCAAAGGTCAAGGTCAGACTTCAAGACTTTGTTCAGCAATTTCATGCACATCAACCAGCCACCTACTCCCAATGTCAAGGTCACAGTTTGGAGGTCAAACAATGTATGTCCGCAATTTCTTGTCCAGGCTGTTTCTAACACATGCTTGAATTGATTTGAATTTTATTTCACATAAGTATTCTCCATTACAAGATGATGTGTCATGCACATCACCCAACCACCTACTCCTAAGGTCAAGGTCACAGTTAGGGGGTCAAACAATGTTCGTCCCCAATTTTGTGTCCAGGCTGTTTCTTCCACATGCTTGAATGGATTTTGATATTACTTCTCATAATTATTCTCCATAACAAGATGATGAGTCATGCAAATCACCCAGCCACCTTCTCCCAAGGTCAAGGTCACAGTTTTGGCTCAAACATTGTCTGTCCACAATTACGTGTCCAGGCTGTTTCTTCCACATGCTTGAATGGATTTTGATATTACTTCATATAGTTATTCTCCATAACAAGATGATGTGATATGCACAATAACTAGCCACTTACTCCCAAGGTCAAGGTCACAGTTTGTCTGTCTGTCAGTATGTCCACAATTTCGTGTCCAGGCATCTTCATGCCTGAATGGATTTTGATATTACTTCTCAGTTATTCTCCTTAAGATGATGTGTCATGCACAATAACCAGCCACCTACTCCCAAGGTCAAGGTCAGACTTCAGGACTCTTTGTTCCGCAATTTCATGTCTAGAGCTACACAAATTTAATCAGGTCCATACAAAGAACATGTGTGTCAAAGAGCATAACTCTAAAGTGAGGTCTGACAGGATAATGTGCCATTTTCAACTTGTAAATTGTTGTCGGAAGACATTTTTGTATTGCTTGCAATAAGCCATTTACTTGTTTTGAGAGTTTTTATCCATCGTCCAAAGAATTGTTTAACCCCCCTTTCCTACATACAAGAAATCTGTAGCAGACGAATTTGAACATATTTTGTCAAAAAATGGAAAATCTCTATAATTAAATGGATAACCAATGACTAAACGTGGAACACATTGTGGCAAAAGGAGAAATTGCTCATAATGAGCAATTTCTTCTTTCGCGACAATGTTTTCAAAAGTCGTCTGCCTAAGGGGCATCAGAAAGCGTCTGTATGAGGGAAATGGTTTTAAGGCTGTCAAATGTTGTCTGATTCAGATAACGGTGTGAGAACTGCTGCAGAGTAGCTTTCGCAATATCCAATATTTACTTGCTTGTCTAGAAATTTGTGTTGTTAACCCTTTCCCTCATATATACGCTTGCTGATGCCTCTGCAGCAGAAGGCTTTTTGAAACATTGTGACAAAAGAAGAAATTGCTCAAAACGAGCAATTTCTCCTTTTGCCACAATGTTTTCCACTTTTAGTCATAGGTTATCCATTTAATTATAGAGATTTTCTATTTTTTGACAACTTATGTTCAAAGTTGTCTGCTGCAAAATTGTCGTATGAGAGAAAGGGTTAATTGTTTTACATGACATCTCCTGCCGTTGTTCTTTTGATGGGACTGCTACAGACAGTGGTAAAGGTAGAAAATGCTCATTTTAAACAAACTCCCATTTTATACCAATGTTTTCAACCTTGTCGTCTAAAGCAGAAACTGACCACATTGGTGGTGTAGTGGTGGAGCGTCCGTCTACCTTGGATACGGGAGGTTGCAGGTTTGATCCTTGTCCTGGTCATACAAAAATGGTAGCAATGGCTCTCCCTCCTTGGCGCTGGAGGTTGTGGGTTTAGCATTACAACTGAATCCCTGGTGTCAGGATAGATAGATGAGTAGTTACCTACCCAGGGCATGCAGTGATATAATTGAAAATTGTTGAAAGCAGCATAAAATAACATACAAATAACAAACTATAGCAGTATTAACCCAACCCTCATACGACAATTCTGCAGCAGACGACTTTGAACGTGTTTTGTAAAAACATAAAAAATCTCCATAATTGAATAGATAACCTATGACAAAAAGTGGAAAACATTGTGTCAAAAGGAGAAATTGCACGTTTTGTGCAATTTCTTCTTTTGTCACTATGTTTTCAAAACGCTGTCTGCTGCAGAGGCGTCAGAAAGCGTCTATATGAGGGAAAGGGTTAAGATTTAGTGTGTAGTTTTGTTTCAGAGCCAACATTAAATCTCATAGAATATTGTACACAAACAGAAGCTGGAACTACATGTATATAAAAACTCAAGATCATCAGCCTGCATGCTTGTTTAGCCCTACTGTAGTCCAGCTCTTTAAACCTTTCCAACATACAAAGAATTTGCAGCAGACGACTTTGAAAATGTCTAGGCGAAAAAAATAAAAACCTCTGTTAACCCTTTCCCACTTGTAGATGCATTCTGACGCATCTACAGCAGACGACTATTGAATTTAGAAAACAGTGTGGCAAAAAGGAGATATTGCTCATGACATGTATTAGCAATTTCTTCTTTTGCCACAATGTTTTCAACTTTCTTCGTAATTTACGATCTCATTTATAAACTTTCCATAGTTTTCCCCAGATCTTTTCAAAGTCGTCTGCTGCAGGTTTGTTGTATTTGGGAAAGGGTTAAATTATCGCAAAAAAGTTGAAGACAAGTATGGAAAAAGGAAAATTGCTCATTTTGCCATACTGTTTTCAAAGCACGTCTGCTGCAGATGCCTCTATATGTTGCAAAAGATTAACAGCCGGCTGATGATAATGGGGTCAGGGGTTTAACCCTTTTCCATATACCACAATTCTGCAGAAGACGACTTTGAACATATTTTGTAAAAAAATGGAAAATCTCTTTATTTGAATGGATAACCTATGACTAAAAGTGGAAAACATTGTGGCAAAAGGAGAAATTGCTCGTTTTGAGCAATTTCTTCTTTTATCACTATGTTTTCAAAAAGCCGTCTGCTGCAGAGGCGTCAGAAAGCGTCTATATGAGGGAAAAGGTTAAATTTCTGTTAGGCCCTTTATCCTACACACTGCCTCAGTGGTGTTGTTGCAAAGGCGGCCGCCTTAGGTGCAGGAGGTTACATTTTAGATCCGCAGCTTGGTCATAAGAAGTGGCTTTCTGGTAACAGGATAAACGGGTCAGTAGTACTTGTAACCTACCCAGGAAACTCTGTCATAGAACTGAACAGTTGTTGAATATGGTGTTAAACACCATACAAGTAAACAAACAAATATTTTCCTACAACTGACAAAAGTCATTATGATTTTTACAAACATCATTAAAACAATCAATGAAATGAGAAGCTACAAGTACGCCATTTTTACAAACATCATTAAGTACGCCATTTTTACAAACATCGCTAAACCAATCGATGAAATGAGAAGCTACAAGTACAGTTTACATACGTCGTTAAGTACGCCATTTTTACAAACATCGCTAAACCAATCGATGAAATGAGAAGCTACAAGCAGAGGACTAGATAAGAGGGAGTGAGCTGGTCTTTTCCCCACAATATTTCTCTTATTACTCAACCAAACTCTATGTTGTGGCTACTCAAAAGAATCGATTCACTGAGACGATTCTTTTGAGTACCCACAACATGGGGTTTAAATGTCAAATAAGTATTTTAGAACATGAAAATGCCCGTTATCTAGAGCTCTGTAAAGGATGCCATTTTTATAAACCTCGTTAAACCAATCAATAAAATGAAAAGCTACAAGTATGCTAGTGTTGTGTTTGGTTTGTTGTCATGAGTACATGTTTAGCCAGCGGCCTATCGACCTTGAGATAATAGTTCAAAGGTCATCCCCTCGACCTCTGGACAACAGTTTAGACGGTCACACAAATACCCATCATTAGATCTTTCCCATATACGACAATTCTGCAGCAGATTTTTAAAAAACATTGGCAAAAATGTGAAATATCTCAATAAATGAGAATTTAATCATTAAATAGAGTTGAATACATTGTGGCAAGAGGGGAAATTGCTCATCATGAGCAATTTCTCCTTTTGCCACAATGTTTTCAAAAGTCGTCTGCTGCAAATGCGTCGAATGCGTCTGCAAGTGGGAAAGAGTTAAATAACTGCATGTTGTTTTGGTGTGCATATTTTTAGCAATGTTTTGTTTATGTTGTAAAAAGTTGTCAGCTACAAAAGGCAACATATTAAGTCATCCGCATCTAGGTAGCAATACTTAGAAAATATATCTCATTTTGAGTGATATACTGGCTCGTATATCACGATTTGGAGTTCAAGTGTGTAGTAATTAATCATGAAGGCGGAATAGCCTGAGTGATTAATTTACACACACCTGAACGATACATCGTGATATAATATCCAGTATATCACTCAAAATGAGATCTATTTCAATTCTAGCACTTTTTTATAACTTAAAGGGATACAAATTAAGGGGGAACTATGTTTTGACATGACGTTGTTTTCCTTGATGAAATAACGTGTAGGCTATTCTATCTTTACTCCCCATTGTATATGTTTTAGATTATTTTTTTTCAACTAACAAAACATTTTGAAATCAGTTTTATTAACAATCTATGAACATTTTATTTTTATTATACATTTTTCAATTATTCTTAAACTCATCATGGGCAATTTGTTACTGTCTCATTCTAACACAACGTTTTCAACCAGTAAACAGTATGCTGTTACGCGGCATGCACATCAAAAATGTTGGTAGAGCATGTGAATGACGTCATTTAAAATAATTACGTCACAGTTACAATTCAACTTTCCACGGTATTTACAACAAAAGCTTGTGACTTCATTCATTAAATGTCAAGCCCAACGAAGTAACGCATGCGCATTAAGAAACGTTGTATGAAAAAGACGCGGGAGGGAATATCAACAGCCAAAAATAATTCCGGAAGTTTGGAGTGATATACTGCATTTAGATCACGCTCAAATCCTTGTTTGTGTATAGAAGAGAAATTGTCAATAGTGTTAGAATAGATTGTGAAAAGTGTAAATCATGATCAGACCATGCATATATACAGTTAGATCTTGATCATCACTTAAATTGTCCCAAACATCAGAAAGCTATGATTTGTGGTTATTTTTCTATTTCTGTCTTTCCAGAGAGGTGGGAGAGAAGAGAAAGCTACACATGACTACAAGTGATTCTGCCATTGCTCAACATAAAATAACCCACGCGGACGTGGACAAAGACTTGAAAAAACATGCCCTCAAGAAGGCAAACAGTGAAGGATCAGCACGCCCAAATAAAATAGCGCAGGACAACAGCTGATAATGATTATGATTACAGTCTGGGTGTTATACTGTCCCAAAAAGACTTCCATCTCTCGACAAAAGGAACCTTGATTATAAATTTAGTGCTAATTTGTAGATATTATTATTATTATTATTATAACATAACATTTATTTTCATTCATTTTGTGATTTGTTTTATGATGTATTAATTGTAAGAAGACTTAGTAATTACGTTTCCGATACAAATGACTTTAAATGCCTCAACAGCAAACAACATTAGTTTTCATCCCCTTGAGAGGCTTGACGGAGGGCTATAGCAATGCTTCAGTGTACATGATGTGGTCACAATAAAGAGAAAACTGTAGGACTGACCATACTCATGATTGGCATACCGGTTCCCCTTTCTGAGATCTGGGTCTGAGGTCAAAGTTCAAGGTCTCTTTAGACATCTATCAAAGTTGTTTGAGGGCATCATACAGAGAAAACGTACAACTGAGGATTATCATACTTTGTACAGTTGTTACCCATTAGGAGAAAATGTGCCATATTTATTTTCAGGGTCATGGGTCAAAGGTCAATGTAGCTGGAGGCTTCTTGTAAACATGATATCCAGAAAACCATTACCAGAATGGGGATTTTAATAATTGGAATACATGTTTCCCTATTTAAGATGATGTGCTACATTGATTTTTAAGGTCAGATGTCAAGGTCACTGGAGGCAATTATCAAAATTTCTTGTAGCACAATTTATAAACAAAAATGTACCAGAGAGTATAATAATACTCAACATACTTGTTCCCAATTATGAAAAGATGTGCCACATTTATATTCAGGGTCATAGTATAATAATACTCAACATACTTGTTCCCAATTATGAAAAGATGTGCCACATTTATATTCAGGGTCATAGTATAATAATACCCAGCATACTTGTTCCCAATTATGAAAAGATGTGCCACATTTATATTCAGGGTCGGAGTATAATAATACTCAACATTCTTGTTCCCCAATTATGAAAAGATGTGCCACATTTATATTCAGGGTCAGAGTATAATAATACTCAACATACTTGTTCCCAATTATGAAAAGATGTGCCACATTTATATTCAGGGTCAGACATTAAATTCAAGGTCAAGGCATTTATCATATTTGTTGTGGGTACAATTATAGAAAATTGCCACTTAGAAAAATCCTTTTTATTAACCCTTTCCGTCGTACACACAAATTTTGACGCCTTTGCAGCAGAAAACTTTAGAAAACATGACAAAAAGAGAAATTGCTACGGATGATCAATTTGTCCTTTTGTCACAATGTTTTCGACACTATTCAGTGAATACATTTTCCATTTATTGAACTCTTTTCAACAATTTTGTATGTGGGAAAAGGTTTAACCCTTTCCCTCATATAGACGCTTTCTGACGCCTCTGCAGCAGACGGCGTTTTGAAAACATAGTGACAAAAGAAGAAATTGCACAATATGTGCAATTTCTCCTTTTGCCACAATGTTTTCCACTTTTGCAAAGGTTATCCATTCAATTATGGAGAATTTCTATGTTTTGACAAAATATGTTCAAAGTCGTCTGCTGCAGAATTGTCGTATGAGGGAAAGGGTTAAAGCACAGATCAAGCTTGTGTTGTGAGGAGATGTCCTGGCTCCAAAACTATAAAAGTTTAATCTGTACTCAGCATTTGTGCTCAAGAATCTGATTAGTCAGAAGCACATTCGTTCTCCAAATTGACCAATCAGAAGCCTTATTTGGAGCATGGAGTTCATTTCTGAGCACGGAGAACGTTTTAAAAGTTTTATAAACTGGTTTGTGGTGCCAATAGAAATTAACCCTTTCCCTCATACAACAATTCTGCAGCAGACGACTTTAAACATATTTTGTCAAAAAATGGAATATCTCTATAATTGAATGGATAACCTATGACTAAAAGTGGAAAACATTGTGGCAAAAGGAGAAATTGCTCGTTTTGAGCAATTTCTTCTTTTGTCACTATGTTTTCAAAAAGCTGTCTGCTGCAGAGGCGTCAGAAAGCGTCTCTATGAGGGAAAGGGTTAAACTTCGAATTTTGTATAGATGATTCAGCTTTTTCTCTCAAGATGTCAGCACAAACGACTTGAATTATCAGGATAAGGTTTATTTGTTCATGTAATAGTCTATCAAACACATCCAAAGGTCTTGTGATAATAAAAATGAGTAATTTCTCCTTCTGCCACAATATTTTCAACTTTATTTAGTAATAATACCTTGATTGACAGAGGTTTTCAGACTTTGGAGATCAGTTTGCCTGTATTTTAAATCAAATGATTGTATGATATTTTGTGTAATTATATATGTAACATGTGTAAATCTGTTGTACACATTTTTTCATGTGCTTGTAAATATTATATATATATAAAACCGTTGTTAATTATCATTAATTGTCGGAAACTCATGCTGTCTTTAACCTTCTGCATATTTAACTGTTGCGGTTATGTGACCAATATGTCAGTGTACACTATATGTATGCTATTTACCCTTTCCCACATATAACAAATCTACAGCAGACAACTTTGAAAGCATTTACCTGTAGTCAAAAACATGGTAAATCTCTATATACTTGAACAGTTGAAAACATTGTGGCAACAGGAGAAATTTGTTTCTCCTTTTGTTACAATGTTTTCATGAGTAGTCTGCTTCAGATGCGTCAAAAAGTGTCTATATGTAGGAAAGAGTTCACTTGTAAGAATTCAATGTAGATTGCAGGAATATTCTGTTTCACTGCATTCGTAGATTGAATGGAGTGTATAAAAACAAGAACATGTAACTGGCTCCAAAACAATAAATGTTAACTCAAAATTTGGGCTCACATATCTGGTTGGTCAGAAGCAAATTCATTCTCCAAACTGGCCAATCAAAAGCTTTATTTTGGATCATAGAGTTCATTTCTGAGTTTTATAGTCTTTGGGGCCAGATCTTCTTAACCTTTCCCTCATACAAGAAATCTGAAGCAGACGACTTTAAACATATTTTGTCAAAAAATGGAATATCTCTGTAATTGAATGGATAACCTATGACTAAAAGTGGAAAACATTGTGGCAAAAGGAGAAATTGCTTGTTTTGAGCAATTTCTTCTTTTGTCACTATGTTTTCAAAAAAATCGCTGCTGTAATGGCGTCAGAAAGCATCTATATGAGATGCATTATTATGACACACATGTATTGTCATCAAATTTTGTATAATTAATTGTTTGAAAAAATGAAGATAATGAGATACAGGATACACGCTCCCACTTGCAGACACACCTACAGCAGGTGACATTTTAAATACATGGCAAAAGCCAAAATATTCATAATGAGCCATTTTTTCCTTTTTCCACTTATTCAAAAATAACGTTTGCATTTATAAAGATTTTCCATAAATGTTCTGCCAAAATAATTAAAAATTAAAAAGTTATCTGCTGAAGATTTAATGTGTGTGCACGGTTAAAAATGCAAGTATGTCATTATGATAAAAAATCTTTGCATAACCCTTTCCCTCATATAGACGCTTTCTGACGCCTCTGCAGCAGACAGCTTTTTGAAAACATAGTGACAAAAGAAGAAATTGCACAAAACGTGCAATTTCTCTTTTTGCCACAATGTTTTCCACTTTTTGTCATAGGCTATATATATCCATTCAATTATGGAGATTTTCTATTTTTTGACAAAATACGTTCAAAGTCGTCTGCTGCAGAATTGCCGTATGAGGGAAAGGAATAATAATGGGTGAGTATCAGATGAATGTTATCATGCAATTTTCAGAAGCTGTGAGTTTCCAATACTGTTTCTCATTAAGAATGTGCGATGAATTTTAAGTCACTTCATTTCAATAAAGAATTGCATTCTGTATCCAGGGGATTATTGTTGATTTGTTGTATCCAACCAATTATTTCTCAATTAACCCTTTCCCACATATAGACACTTTCTGACGCCTCTGCAGTAGATGACTTTTGAAATCATGGTGGAAAAGGAGAAATTGCTTATAAAGGGCAATTTCACCATTTGCCACAATAATTTCTACTCTATACAAAAATCATACTATCATTTATAGAGATTTTCTATATTTTGGACTTGATAATTTCAATACGGTCTGCTGTAGATTTCTTGTATGCAGGAAAGGGTTATCCAAATGCTCTTGCATTTGACATGTTTGCAGCAGACAAATTTTGAAAATAATGTCTGGGGAAAAACAACTTCTTTTTCAGCAATGTTTTCGATTCTATTCAATAATTGAGACGCCACCAGGATGATCGCCTTAATTAAAAGTGTTGATAAAGATCTTCCTCCATATCCATGCAAAAGGATCCACATGTAAACTGTTTTCAGAGGTTTATTTAAAACTTCTGTCAAACAGTGTAAGTCCATGTCAAGCTGTGCTGATGTTCAAGTTAATCTGGATCTATTCTAAATGCCATAATGGTTTTTACATAGCATAGCTCAAAGACCTAATAACCTAATGTGTTATTAGGTCTTTGCATAGCTCAAGTATACTTTCATATATATTTGTTCATATTTTTACCTAGATGTTATCACCGTGATCTGTTGCAGATAATGATTTGGGATGTGGGAAATGGTTAAGAGCTTATCTGCTATGCTATAACATGACTGTATCAGAGTAGCCTGCTTTGAACAGATCTGTGGGAAAAGTAATTATATAGGTTGAAAAGAAAAAACAGAATCTGAAGTTTTCTGTTTTCGGCACAAGATGAAACTTGTTTTTGTTTACCTTTAAGTGGCTGCTTAGCAGAGGTGACCGCTAACACATGTTTGACTGTATAATTATGAAGAAAAACGCAGGTTAAATGGACTCAGTCAGGGGCGTAGCTAGGGTCTACAGAGTGTGTACGCAAGTTTTTTAGGGGGGTCAGGGGGCATGCTCCCCCTTGAATTTTGTCCCCTCTATAATTATCGTCTATGGCGACTTCTGGGAGCATTTCAGTAGCAAAATATGACTGATCTTGATGGTGAAATAAAAGTACTGTATTTTCTAGGAAATTTTGAGATTGTAAATTTTTTCGTCAAATCTATCAAGTCGGATCGGTTGTTTTATACTTACGCCTACCATTCAATTAAAGAGATTTTCTATTTTTTGACAAAATATGTTCAAAGTCGTCTACTGCAGAATTGTTGTATGAGGGAAAGGGTTAATTTATTCCGTCTCGCGTACAGACGGTTTCTGACAGTTTCCCCACAATTTGTTCAACCTTCGGTTGTGTAACGGCAGGATTTGAAAGACCCTGGTAACGGGGACGGTTTCCGACGTTTTCCCTACAATTTGTTCAACCTTGTGTAACGGGGACGGTTTCTGACGTTTTCCCTACAATTTGTTCAACCTTGTGTAATGGGGACGGTTTCCCCACAATGTGTTCAACCTTGTGTATGGGGACGGTTTCTGACAGTTTCCCCACAATTTGTTCAACTGGGTGTAACAGGGTCGGTTTCCCCACAATTTGTTCAACCGTGTACTAAAATTATTTTTCCAGTTGTTTTCCAGTTCTGTCTCAAGATGTTCTAAAAGTAGACATCTTGTCATCAAACATTTATTTTGAAAATTTACATGCAAAGGTCTTCAAAAGGAAAATTGAATTATTAAATTATGTGAAAGAATGACGTGACTTATATGCCACAGTCATGCATTGGTTTGGTGTTGCCCGTCCGTCCGTACAACCAACCATCTGAAGCAGTATCTTAGGCATCATGGTTGGATGGATTTGTTTTAACCCTTTCCCTTATACGACAATTCTGCAGCAGACGACTTTGAACATATTTTGTCAACAAATAGAAAATCTCTATAATTGAATGGATAACCTATGACTAAAAGTGGAAAACATTGTGGCAAAAGAAGAAATTGCTCGTTTTGAGCAATTTCTCTTTTTATCACCGTTTTCAAAAAGCTGTCTGCTGCAGAGTCGTCGGAAAGCGTCAATATGAGGGAAGGGTTAAACTACATGTACATGGAAATGTTATAACCATCATAGGGAAATTTCGAACAGCAAGTTTCACCAAGATTGCATAGGACACAGGAATGGTGATAAAATATGTATGTTGCCATAAGTAAGTAAATATTAAGATATGCCAGTACAAAAGTGGAAATAGTTATAATATCTCCTCATGATAATGAGGCTTCGATTAAAGTGTCATTGAATTCGAACGGGTAATTGTTGAGAAATAGCCCGGACACATGTATCATAGTTTATAGAAATTTAAAGAGTCAAATTCTGTGAAAAATCATTCATTCCAAAACATAGTGAAAATATGCACATTATTCCCCTTGTTAGTGAATCTTCTCATTAAGTATCATTGAATTCCAACTGGTAGTTGCTGAAAAAATAACCTTTCATATTATATTAACCCTTTCCCTCATATAAATGCTTTCTGACGCCTTTGCAGCAGACGGCTTTTAAAAAACATAGTGACAAAAGAAGAAATTGCTCAAAACGAGCAATTTCTCCTTTTGCCACAATGTTTTCCACTTTTAGTCATAGGTTATCCATTCAATTATAGAGATTTTCCATTTTTTGACAAAATATGTTCAAAGTCGTCTGCTGCAGAATTGTCGTATGAGGGAAAGAGTTCAAGTGCAAATAAATCATCGAACCAGAACATGGTTATAACATGCACATCTCCTATCGATATTGAAGCTTCCCTTAAAACTTTCATTGAATTCAAGTCAGTGGTTGCCGAGAAATAGCCGAAACATGAATTCTCCCTTTTCATTCTATATAACCGTTTAAAATGTTCTGCCAGAGTGTAATAATTATGCACATCGATGCAACCAACCTGGCAGACACTAATCTGCCAAATTATTTAAAATTCCAAGAATGCACAGTATATACTATACATTATAAGAATTACAAACAAAGATGTCTATTATTAGCACCAATGACCTTGAATCCAATCACTTCTTTCTTTCTCGCGACACATCATGAGGAGTTGGGACATAGTTCATATAATTGGGAATAAATTGCACACAGTTGCTCCCGTCAAAAGGTGAAAACCCTTCAGATTTGATACTAGTACACTAGGTCAGATCTGGCTGGCATTAGATATAATGAAGTGTTGTGATACCGGTATACAGGGTCAGATCTGGCTGGCATTAGCCATAATGAAGTGTCGTGATCCAAGAATGTTGGGTCAAATCTGGCTGGCATTAGCCATAATGAAGTGTCGTGAAACTAGAATACTTGGTCAATCCAGCTGGCATTACCCCATAATGAAGTGTGATACCAGTATATAGGGTCAGATCAGGCTGGCATAAGTCATAATGAAGTGTAATGATACTAGAATACTGGGAAAGATTCGGTTGGCATTAGCAACAATGAAGTGTTATGATACTAGTGTACTGGGTCGAGTCAGATCGGGCTGGTATTAGCCATAATGAAGTGTAGTGATACGAGTATACTGGGTCAGATCCAGCTGGCATTAACCATAATGAAGTGTTGTGATAAAAGTATACTCGCTGGGATTAGCCATAATGAAGTGCTGTACGTGATATGAGTATACTGGGTCGGATCCGGCTGGCATTAGCCATAATGAAGTGTTGTGATACTTGTATACTGGGTCAGATCCGGCTGACATAAGCCAAAATGAAGTGTTGTGATACTAGAATACTTGGTCAATCCCACTGGCATTAGCCATAATGAAGTGTCATGATACTAGTATACTGGGTCAGATCCTGCTGACATTAGCCATAATTAAGTGTTGTGATAAAAGTATACTGGGTCAGATCCGGCTGACATTAGCCATAATGAAGTGTTGTGATAAAAGTATACTCACTGGCATTAGCCATAATGAAGTGTTGTGATATGAGTATACTCACTGGCATTAGCCATAATGAAGTGTCATCATAATAGTATACTGGGTCAGATCTGGATGGCATTAGCCATAATGAAGTGTTGTGATACTAGCTTAGATCCGGCTGGCAATAGCCATAATGAAGTGTTGTGATACTAGTATACTGGGTCAGATCTGGCTGACATTAGCCATAATGAAGTGTTATGATAATAGTATACTGGGTCAGATCTGGATGGCATTAGCCATAATGAAGTGTTGTGATACTAGCTTAGATCCGGCTGGCAATAGCCATAATGAAGTGTCGTGATACAAGCATACTGGGTTAGATCCGGTGGGTATTACCCATAATGAAGTGTTCTGATACAAGCATACTGGGTTAGATCCGGTTGATATTACCCATAATGAAGTGTTCTGATACAAGCATACTGGGTTAGATCCGGTTGATATTACCCATAATGAAGTGTTGTGATACAAGCATACTGGGTTAGATCCGGTTGATATTACCCAAAATGAAGTGTTGTGATACTAGAATACTTGGTCAATCCCACTGGCATTAGCCATAATGAAGTGTCATGATACTAGTATACTGGGTCAGATCCTGCTGACATTAGCCATAATTAAGTGTTGTGATAAAAGTATACTGGGTCAGATCCGGCTGACATTAGCCATAATGAAGTGTTGTGATAAAAGTATACTCACTGGCATTAGCCATAATGAAGTGTTGTGATATGAGTATACTCACTGGCATTAGCCATAATGAAGTGTCATCATAATAGTATACTGGGTCAGATCTGGATGGCATTAGCCATAATGAAGTGTTGTGATACTAGCTTAGATCTGGCTGGCAATAGCCATAATGAAGTGTTGTGATACTAGTATACTGGGTCAGATCTGGCTGACATTAGCCATAATGAAGTGTTGTGATAAAAGTATACTGGGTCAGATCCGGATGGCATTAGCCATAATGAAGTGTTGTGATACTAGCTTAGATCCGGCTGGCAATAGCCATAATGAAGTGTCGTGATACAAGCATACTGGGTTAGATCCGGTGGGTATTACCCATAATGAAGTGTTCTGATACAAGCATACTGGGTTAGATCCGGTTGATATTACCCATAATGAAGTGTTCTGATACAAGCATACTGGGTTAGATCCGGTTGATATTACCCATAATGAAGTGTTGTGATACAAGCATACTGGGTTAGATCCGGTTGATATTACCCAAAATGAAGTGTTGTGATACTAGTATAGTACATCAGATCCACTTGCATTAGCATTAATGAAGTGTCGTGATACTAGCATACTGGATTAGATCCTGCTGACATTAGCCATAATGAAGTGTTGTGATACTAGTATATTACATCAAATCCACTTGCATTAGCATTAATGAAGTGTCGTGATACTAGCATACTAGTTTAGATCCGGTGGGTATTACCCATAATGAAGTGTAGTGATACTAGTATAGTACATCAGATCCACTTGCATTAGCATTAAAGAACTGTCGTGATACTAGTATACTGGGTTAGATCCAGCTGGCATTACACACAATGAAGTGTCATGATACTTGATCAGATCCCGTTCGACTATTAGCCACAAGGAAATGTAGTTGGGTATGGCATATTACAAGCACATTGGTTATTCACTCGGATATCAGGAATAAGTGTGCTGCTGCCGGGAAACCTATAACAATAAACCTCTTCCCACATACAAGAAATCTGCAGCAGCCAACTTTAACCCTTTCCCTCATATAGACGCTTTCTGACGCCTCTGCAGCAGACGGCTTTTTGAAAACATAGTGACAAAAGAAGAAATTGCACAAAACGTGCAATTTCTCCTTTTGACACAATGTTTTCCACTATTAGTCATAGGTTATCCATTTAATTATGGAGATTTTCTACTTTTTGACAAAATACGTTCAAAGTCGTCTGCTGCAGAATTGTTGTATGAGGGAAAGGGTTAAAAGCATCTATTTTAAAGTATTAACAAGAGGCCCATGAGTGCCTATGCTCTACTGGTATGGTTCTTTGGTCATTTTCAATCCAGAGCATGTATGTATGGTGAAGATCGGATAGTAAATAGAGGCTCTTTTGTGTTCACAAGCTGTATTATAGCAATTTTTACAATTTCATGGGCCATAATCCAGTCTTGGCGGATCTGGCTGGTTTTCAAAAGGAACCAAGCTCTCATCAATATTTAACTACTATCTAAGTTTGGTGAAGATCAGATAGTAAATAGAGCCTCTATTGTGTTCACATGCTCAATTATAGCAATTTGAACAATTTCAAGGGCCATTCGAAAGGAACTGAGCTCTCATGGATATCTAACTACTGTATAAGTTTTGTTGAGATACAATCAAAAGTGAAGACTGTATCGTGTTAACAAGAAATTGTTTACGGACGGACGGACGGACGGACGGACGCACGCAGGACAAATCGCCACGACATAAGCCCTTCTGGCCTTTGGCCAGTAGAGATAAAAATCTATAAATTAATGTGAAACTATTGAGCAGAGTTGAAAACATTGTGGCAAATGGGGAAAATTTTTGTTTTGAACAATTTCTCATTTTGACACTTTGCTTTCAATAGTAGTCTGTTGCAAAGGCACCAGAAAGTGTCTGTATGAGGGAAAGGATAGACGCTTTCTGACGCCTCTGCAGCAGACGGCTTTTTGAAAACATAGTGACAAAAGAAGAAATTGCTCAAAACGAGCAATTATTCCTTTTGCCACTATGTTTCCCAATTTTAGTCATATGTTATCCATTCAATTAAAGAGATTTTCTTTTTTTTGACAAAATATGTTCAAAGTCGTCTGCTGCAGAACTGTTGTATGAGGGAAAGGGTTAAATAGCTGAAACTAGCATACAGCCAAAAATGTCGATGTCCACTAAATTCTTCTTCTCACTTTTAACCCTTTCCCACATACAGACACTTTATGACGCCTCTGCAACAGAAGACTTTTTGAAAACATTATGACAAAAGGAGAAATTGCTCAAAACAAGCAATTTCCCCACTTGCTACAATGTTTTCAACTCTGTTCAATGATCATACTTTCATTTAAAGTTTTCAAATGTTTGCCTTTTATGTTTTCAAAGTCGTCTGCTGTTGATTTGATGTATGTGGGAAAGGGTTAACCTCAGTTCAGATACCACACTTAGACTATAACCCCAACACAAAGGGTTTGGCCTGATCACAAGGGAATTATTAATACAAAAACAAAATGTAAAATAAGAACTTTTACTTTCTGAAATAAAATACTTATTTGACAAATCAAATAAAATAATATGTCAAATTGCCTGATTTTTATAAATAAAATGGCCCTGGAATCGCTCACCTGATTTTTTTTCACTTTAGCTATATAAGCCCCGCCCCCTGGCAGCCATAGTTTCCGACCAATCAATTTGGCTTGAAGGAATCTGATAGAGGGTCACCCTAGGAACATTTCTACAAAATTATTTGAAAAACGGCCAGACACTTTTGGAGGAGAAGATTTTTTAAGTTTTCACTATAGCCATATAATGCAAAATAGCCCTGCCCACTGGCGGCCATGTTTTTTGACCAATCAACATGGCTTGAAGGAATCTGAAAGTGGGGCGGTTAAGGAACATTTCTACAAAATTATTTGAAAATCGGCCTGACACTTTCGGAGAAGAAGATTTTTTAAGTTTTCACTATAGCCATATAAGGCAAAATAGCCCCCCACCCACCCCCCCCCCCCCCCCCACCCCCTGGCGGCCATGTTTTTCGACGCACGCCAGACGCCGGACAAAAGGCGATCACAATAACTCACCTTGAGCAAAGCTCAGGTGAGCTAAAAAAGGAAATGAATTAATGTATAACCCTTTCCCACAAACAACAAATCTGCAGCAGACGACTTTGAAAATTGTTTTCTCAAAAATATGGGAAATCTAATTGTAGGTATAATTACTGAAAAAAGTTGAAACATTGTGGCAAAAGGAGAAATTGCTCGTTTTGAGCAATTTCTCCTTTGGTCACGATGTTTTCAAGCCTTCTTCTGCAGATGCATCAAAATGCGTCTATAACTGGGAAAGGGTTAAACAATTTATATCCTACTGGCATGCTAAGCTATTTCGTATACCTAATACAAATAATACATAGATCTTTGAAAAAAACCATTACATAAGCTTGCAACTTACAATTAAGGTGTTTATAACATATAAGCAAACAGTGGAGACGTTGTGTAACCTTGGTCTTGATCTATTAGTATTACTCTAATTTTGAAAACAGTGTGGTCAATCTTAACCCTTTCCCAATTATAACAAATCTGCAGCAGACGACATTGAAACCATCTACATTTGCAGTCCAATCATTGAAAAACTCCATAAATGAGATTTAACAAATTAAATTGAGTTGAAAACATTGAGGCAAAAGAAGCTCATTCTGAGCAATTTCTCCTTTTGTCACAATGCTTTCACAAGACGTCTGCAAGGGCGTCAGAAAGTGTCAGTATGTGGAAAACGGTGAATTAAGCATTCTTGAATACAAAAATATACAAACTAATAGGCCTTTTCTTCTTGTAATTAATATGAGCAACATGATACCAAAAACAGACATTGCAATCAATGTAGATCCAGATCAGCCTACTTTTTGATGTAGTCTGATCAGAATCTTCACTGATAGCAGTCATACCAATGATAATGCTCTCTTGCAAGTCATATTTGTCAAAAACAGACTGTATAGTATGCCGTTTGTCAAAAACTTTACTATAGTTATGTCTTTTGACAGAAAAATGATGGTACAAGAATGCAATCTGGTGATTCCTAATGATTTAACCCTTCCCCTCATATAGACTATTTCTGACGCCTCTGCAGCAGACCGCTTTTTGAAAACATGGTGACAAAAGAAAACATTGCTTAAAACGAGCAATTCCTCCTTTTGTCACCATGTTTGCAACTCTATTCAATTATTGTACTTTCATTTAAAGGGAGTTTCCATTGTATTTCGGGTATACATGTATTTTCAAAGTTGTCTGCTGAAGATGTTTTGAATGTGAGAAAGGGTCCCTTTTCCTCATATAGACGCTTTCTGCACCTCTGCAGCGGACAGCTTTTTGAAAACATAGTGAAGAAATTGCTCAAAACGAGCAATTTCTCCTTTTGCCACAATGTTTTCCACTTTTAGTCATAGGTTATCCATTCAATTTTAGAGATTTTCTATTTTTTGACAAAATATGTTCAAAGTCGTCTGCTGCAGAATTGTCATATGAGGGAAAGGGTTAATTAAAGACCTCAAAAGTGTGATGTTTCTCAATAAATAATCCTTACGGTTACCTCCATGCAAATGCATCCACAGCAGACAGATTTTGTATAAAAAAATGTGACAAAAGAAGAAGTTGCTCATTCATTCATTGAGATTTTCCATATTTGAGATGTTTTCAAAGTAGTCAGCTGCAGCTTTTGTGCACGTTGGAAAGGGTTTTTAGTGCATGTTGTGTAAATAAATAGTACACAGTGTATATATTGTAGGAATATATCACATTATACAATTGTTGGCAATGTTTTGTTGGGTTATATTACAGTTTTCAATTGAACACTTTTTTAGCAAATCCAAAGGAGGGTTAAAATAGGATGAAAAATACTAAAAAAACATTGTATGTATTACGATTCCACAAAGCTCCGCTCATTCCAAGACTTCATGGTCACAGTCTCTTTATTTTAAAAGCAATAAGAGTTCCCTTCATGAACTTACAAAGTCTCAACAATTTCATCATAATTAAAATAAATAATTTCCCCCCACCACTGTTTTCTTTATTTTGTCAAAAAAATGGAAAATCTCCATAATTGAATGGATAACCTATGACTTAAAGTGGAAAACATTGTGACAAAAGGAGAAATTGCACGTGCAATTTCTTCTTTTGTTACTATGTTTTCAAAAAGCCATCTGCTGCAGAGGCATCAGAAAGTGTCTATATGAGGGAAAGGGTTAAAGCAATAACAGTTTCCTTCATGATGAAATTATAGTTTACAACTCCCAAGTCTCAACAATTTCATCATAATTAAAATAAATAAATTTTTCGCCCCAATAATGGTTTTTTTGTCAAATAAAGCGGTATCTCTGATGAATTTGTGCATTTAACACACCTTGTGAGAAAAGATGTATACTCATCTTGTATCTCATGTATGTGCGTTAATGGGGAAGGGCTTAAACTTGAAATAATTACACCGAAACCTTTAGCTACTGATTTGTATACGACATCTTTGTGGTTAAAATGACAGACCAATAATTAAAATGAACAGGACATACATACAAGCTGTTAATTAACCCTTTCCCTCATATAAACGCTTTCTAACGGCTCTGCAGCAGACAGCTTTTTGAAAACATAGTGACAAAAGAAGAAATTGCTCAAAACGAGCAATTTCTCCTTTTGCCAATGTTTTCCACTTTCAGTCATAGGTTATCCATTCAATTAAAGAGATTTTCTATTTTATGACAATATATGTTAAAAGTAGTCTGCTGCAGAATTGTCGTATGAGGGAAAGGGTTAACTTGTACATTTTAAATGCATTATGACGCATCTACAGCAGACGACATTTGAAAACATAATGACAAAAGAAGATATTGCTCAAAACAAGCAATTTCTCCTTTTGCCACAATGTTTTCAACTTTGTCATTAAATATACCTACAATTATAGAGATTTTCCATATTTTTAAGTAGACATTTCAAAGTTGTCTTTGTAGATTTGATGAATGTGGGAAAGGCTTAACCATTAAATAGATAACCACTGCTTGCTGTCTTTGCAACAGATGACTTTTGAAACCATTTTCCCACATACAACAAATATGCAAAAGACAACTTAGAACACATCTTCTAATCTAAAATATGCAAAAGCCTCAAAATGTGGCTGCGAGGTTGGAATGTGTTTAAAAGTTCAAATATTTCAGATTTACTTTTTTTTACAATTTTTTTCAAAGCATTAATAATTTATGTATGTAATAAATCATGTCAGGTAAATAGTTAACATATACAGTTAGCTTCACAACACATATACATCTCCTCACAAACAACGTTCACAAGCATTCCAATCACCGGGACTGAACATTATCCATGAGTTTTTGAGCTAGCACCAGAAGTGAATTGACGGATTAATTGATTATTTGAAATTATACGCCGGTTTCAACAACTTTTCAGTTATATGACAGCGTTTTCTTGGTAAGTTACCAGTGCTACTGGTCCATTATCCAGTCAGATGTAATGCTAAACCCGCAACCCTGAGCACCAAGGAGCGCAGCCATTACTACCATGTTTAGAGACTGCATGAGAAGTGAAACAAATTAATATACAATTATGAATACTTATCACTATTCTATATTACTCAATACATATTTGATAAAAAATGCATGTATATAATTATGTGAAAGTTAATTTAACAAAGACAGTTGTATGTATCTTAATCAACACTGCTCTCAGTAAATTAGGCTGATAAAGTAATTTCATGAATGTTCACATTTAGATAATATTATATTGCAGTAGCAATGAGTCGCTATGTATTTTACCACCAGGCACATGGAAAAGTGATAACCTGTGAGACCAAAAGTCGAGAGAGAGGTCAATTTTCCCCTACTCTGATTAGACAATAATACTACTAAAGCATAATTTTCCTTTCACTGTATATAGTATACACCTATTAAAATATTTTAGACAGAAAAAAGACAAAAATTATACTAATATTTAGGTTTTCAAATATGAAATAAACCATTTTACACATGAAATAAAATGTATGCATGACATCACACTACCTCATTTTGAATGATGTCACATTACCATATTTGGTACTGTATTTGTCCTTTTCAAATTGGGTATTTCAATCTGTTGTTTACTATTTGTACATAATTTCATAAAACACTGCATGTATTTGCCCCAGTAAATGTGCAGGTATATAATAAAACGTAGTGTTGCGATGTAGACCAACCAACAATTTTCATACATTCATGAAGGTAATAGTATCAACCTATTTTTAAGGACAGTAGACCAAATGATGTATTTATGTGCATGTGGTTAGTTATTAACTTTCACAATTTGTCATACCAATGTTTAGCTAAAATTGTACAAATTAAGAAAAAAAATCCAGAACACATTGTCATTGCAGAAAACTATGAAAATGTTATACATGATAAATGATAATATCAAAAACAATCCATGGTGAATTATAATAGGTTTACACATCTATATAGACCCTTTCTGAGACCTCTTCAACAGATGACTTCTGAAAACATTGCAATGATTGGGGCAAAAGTAGAGATTGTTCAAAATTAGCAATTTCTCCTTTTGTTACAATTTCTTCAACTCTATTCAATTATCAATAGTCAGTATGACTTTCATGTATAGAGATTTTCTATATTTTGGACTTGATAATTTCAAAGTGGTCTGCTGCAGATTTATTGAATGTGGGAAAGGGTTGAAAATAAAAGGATCCATGGTGAATTATAATAGCTTTACACCGGCCTCTTCACCCTTTACCACAACCAGATGCCTCTGAAGCAGTCGACTTTAGAAACAATGTGAAAAAGGGTCTATGTTTTTCAAGTAATCTTCTGCTGAATCATTGAATGAGTGAAAGGTTAAATATTTCTTTTGCAGACAGTGAATTAAACTGTAATTAACAGTACATGCCATAAGGCAAATAATTACATAAAAAATTAAATAAAACATGTTATGGTTATCTATTCTAGTTAAAACAAAATACATAAATGTATCCACATTAAAATATACACAAGGCTTAAATTCAATGCCTGTGCTATGGTTGCAACTACATCTCCTAACAACCACTTGGCATTAACACTGCTATATTCAGCAGTTTAGACAACAAACCTGAGATTCTTATTGCACTTTTTCATAATAAAAACAGTCACATGACATGCATTTCCACAAATGATGCTCTGTCCTTGAACACAGAACCCCAGCTATTTTGAGTGTCCTGCATTGGCACATTTGATTGGTTGTTATTGTGTAACCTTCCTTCTGGTTGGTTGTTAGGCGGTGATGGGGCTTGGTTCCCTGCATGTGTAGAATGATATGGGTTTAACTGGAAATTATGTCTTGTATTTCTGACCCTGAAATAAAAATGATGCCTGCATAATTATTTATCCCTTTTCCCCTTACAACAAAATTAATCTGTAGCAGGTGACTTTGAATACTTTTTGAAAAAAATATGGAAGCTCTAAATAAATATAGAGTATAATTAAACGCTGATCTGCGATAACCAATCGTCAGGAATTTGTTCAACTAGTGTAGATCCATATCATCGAGGTCTTCCATGCAGTGTGATATGACTCTGCACTGATTTCTAATTAGTCATGGAAGGCTTCAAGAAACTTCTGTAAACAGCATACATTGCACGTAGGTTCAATTATTGAATACTCAATAGAGTTGAAAACATTGAGGCAAATGAATGTATTGCACACAATGAGCAATTTCTCTGCTTTCCACAACAAATTCATTTATGTCAACTGCTTCAGATGCATCAAAATGATGGAAAAGATTAACCGTTTCCCATTCCCACACATAGCCGCTTTAACCCTTTCCCTCATATAGACGCTTTCTGGCGCCTCTGCAACAGACGGCTTTTTGAAAACATAGTGACAAAAGAAGAAATTGCACAGAACGTGCAATTTCTCCTTTTGCCACAATGTTTTCCACTTTTTGTCATAGGTTATCCATTCAATTATGGAGATTTCCCATGTTTTGACAAAATACGTTCAAAGTCGTCTGCTGCAGAATTGTCGTATGAGGGAAAGGGTTAAGACGACTTTACAGTAGACAACTTTTGTAAACAATGTGACAATGGTGGGAAAGGGTTGAATCCTCTGAACAATTAACCTTTGTATCGTTACTGTTTTTTGCTTGATGTGGCAACCAGGACTTGGAGCTTTCAGTTTTATCCAAGCTAGACGTCCCTTAACTCTTTCCCACATACAGACGCTTTCTGATGCATCTACAGCAAACTACTTTTGAAAAAGAATGTGGCAAAAGGATTAAAAGCTCATAATGAAAAAATTCTCCTATTGCCACAATTTGTGTACAATGAAGGAGGGAGATTTGGGGGTTGCGCTAATTCTCACACTGTTTTGAATATGGAATGGGGATTTTTTTTAAATATACAAAGATAAAATGTCTCCATTTGTTCATAAAATAAATTTTCAGATAAAATTCCCACCAAAGTTTTCAGATACTAGATAATAATGATTTGAAATCGAATTTGTGGAGATTTTTCATGTTTTTGTTAAAAAAAAATTCAGTCTTCTAGTGCAGATTTGTTGTCTGTGGCCAAAGGCTCGCTTAATAACAAATTTCTTGAACTCGTTTAATAGAACTTTATATGAAATGACAACTCATGTCAGATCCATATAGGGAATCTGCCGTGGTTGAGTGGTTAGTGTCTGGGATTTGAAACCAGGTGTCCCTGGTTCGATCCCCAGTTGCGACACGACTGTCATGGTGAAGTGCCCTTGGGCAAGGCACATTTCCTAGCCTAGTACTGGTTTGTTTACCCAGGGATCATGAGTATGTGTGCCGACATGTGATATAACTGAAATAATGTTGAAAATGGCATAAAACCCCATTTATGATTTAACCAAACTATATATATTGATATAGATCAGCATTCATAGACTTTTCAGAATCTTCCCGAGAAGCCTTCTATTAAAGGTAAAAAGGAGTGAAAAGATACTTGTCCCTCATTGTCTCAAAACTTATAACTACAATAGTTACATGTTGATCACCAGGCCCTTTTAGTTGCATTTGTTTGGGCCGATATTGTGCCCCAATTCTTAGTTAAAAATTCACAAAGTTAATAAGAAATCTAGAAATTTCTCCTTTTTCCACACATTATTCAAAATGTTGTCTGCTGCATAAGTCATCTGCACCAGAGAAAATTATTAATTAACTGTTTCTAAATACACTAAATTTTAATTCATGTACTTCTAATAGTGTTTATGCTGCAGGTTATTTATTCCCAAATGTGTCATTTATCATGCAAATTTATCCTTTAACTCATACAACAATTCTGCAGCAGACGACTTTGAACATATTTTGTAAAAAAATAGAAAATCTCTATAATGGAATGGATAACCTATGACTAAAACTGAAAATCATTGTGGCAAAAGGAGAAATTGCTCGTTTTGAGCAATTTTTTCTTTTGTCACTATGTTTTCAAAAAGCTATCTGCTGCAGAGGCGTCAGAGATCGTCTATATGATTATGAGGGAAAGGGTTAAAAAGGACATCCAGAAAACCTAAAATAAAAGGAGAGCTGGTTGAGAACCTCCTTTAAAGTACCCACAACAAATGGCATGGATTTCTGAAATTGACTTCACAATATTAATTAATCTAGTCTACATGCAGTCCCTAATTGGTGCATATATACTTGTCATTCTTAATAAAGTCTCAAATATGTAAATGATGTTTCTTCTGCAGTATCTGCATATTTGCAGTAGACGACTTGTTAAACATATATATAAATTGTACTTGCAGACGAATTTTTACGGATCTGCAGCAAATGACGTTTGAAAACAGGGAAATTGTTTATAATGAGCAATTTATTTCAATACTTACGAATTTCATTTCGAGAGATTTTCCATATTTTTCGGAGCCGTCTGCTGCTATGCGTCTGCTGCAATTGAAGCCTATATTCGTCTGCTGCAGATTTGTTATGCTAGACACTTTTATTTTAATTACTTCAGTTTTCCTTCTAGTTAAAATAACATCAAATATTTACCTGTTTTCGGGTATTTCGCTTCTTCTGTCCTTAACCATATTTGCTGTTTTACAGGCTCGTTTCGTTTGTTGTTCAGTACAGTGACGGAGACACGAGATTGAATCGCAGCTGACGAACGCCCTATTTCCCGAACTCAAATTGATGTGTTCAACACCTTGAATAGTGCTTAACAACATGCACACGTTCATTTATCTTATTGATTTTATTTGCGTTTATTTGACATCAACTCACTGATTGAGTCTGGTCATTAAACTCCCGTTTTTTTATTCCCAAAAGTAAGAAAATTACTTTTGCCGTCCACTGTTTACAATTTTACATCAAAACTGTTCATGATCACGCTGCTTGTCATGTCAGTTGATGAATGGTTTTCTTTTCTGTAAGCAAAGAGCCGTTTTTTAAGACAATTGCTTTTAAAATTGTAAACCAGTCGATCTATTTATAGAAATCATAATATTTATCAGCTATTTTTAGACGAACATGCGGAAAATCCGTGATTCTATGTTCTTTCACTTGTTGGCGATATAGGTCAAAAAGCGTGCCGTTATATTTACGATCGTGACCTACTCTATATTAGCTTATAAACAAGGCGCGTCATGTAGTAATGCGAATTAACACTCTCAACTGTTTATTGGTAATTGCAATATCATTTATTGACATTATGAACAGAGAGAACAACAATTAATACTCTATTAATACAATTAATACTCTATATTAGCTTATAAACAAGGCGCGTCATGTAGTAATGCGAATTAACACTCTCAACTGTTTATTGGTAATTGCAATATCATTTATTGACATTATGAACAGAGAGAACAACAATTAATACAACAATACGCAAGTATATATAATTTAAGACACAAACACGTTTGTGAAATCGTGAAATAAGCTACAAATGCCGAACGTGTTCTGGGATATAGTAATTCTTTGGAAGGGAAAGAAAAATATGCAGCCAGTCCGAGGCACGAACCCCGAGCCTGTCGATCTTTATAGCGAATACTTTACCGACTAAGCTAACTGGACCGATTGCATGACGTTTCTCCAATTGTGAACTAGTTCCTACCGCGACATAAACATTGATTGCAATGGTTGGGGGCTTATACGCCGTTTCAACAACTTTTCAGTCACATCACGGCAACCAGTTCGCCAACTCATGTTCTTCCTAGCTTTCTCACTACAATAATCCACACAACATAGGCTACTTTCCAAACAACTGGCTATTTCCCACAAAGACTGTAAGCCCATTGGTGAAAGACGAATGACGCTTAATTGTCTCAGTGACTTTTTTCAAGCGTCGGAAAAAATTTGGCCGAACTGGGATTCGAACTCATTACCCCTGGATTGACAGCTCGCGTCGCTACCGGCGACATACGCACCTGTTTAACTGGAATTTCTCCTCCCTCGAATTCAGGAGAGAGAGAGAGAGAGAGAGAGAGAGAGAGAGAGAGAGAGAGAGAGAGAGAGAGAGAGAGAGAGAGAGAGAGAGAGAGAGAGAGAGAGAGAGAGAGAGAGAGCACGAAACCAGTCCGTGGGACTTAGGGGCAAATAATGTACCGACTAAGCTCAACGGTGCACTCACACTCACATTGTGTTTTCAAGTTCGTATCCCGGCTCGTCTGCCTGAAACTCCGAAAACAAAAGGGTTAGACAAACGGTTGAAAATGGCGCTAAACTCATTCCATTCGATAAAGTATTTCCTGGCTTTCTCGCACCAGTATTCAAGTCACCAGTCTTCCGAGAAAACTGGCTACATTCCCATCTAGTCACAAGGAAATGATATCGGAAAGAATAAATGATTGAGTCTGACTCGAACTCGCGACCCCCGGATCGATAGCACCCGTCGTTATCGACTAGTTAGCTTTCGCCGATCAAGCATGCTCTAGGAAAATCCTGCATAAAGACTCGGTGGACAAACTTTGTATTTTGGGGATCAGATAGCTGCTAGATTTATGGCCCATATGGATATTTCGATTTCTCTGTCGTCTCTAGAAATAAGGATGAGAAATTCCTCATTGTATCACAAACTTCTCTTTAACAACAGCTTTCCATGAATAACATTGCCTGGGAAGAATGTTGTGTGGAGTACTGGGGACAAAAGGCCCGTAAACACACGTTAGGTTGAATGGTTGTCGTGGTATGACTGCATTACTGTTAAAAACGGTGCACTTAATTTAACCCTTTCCCTCATTTATAGACGCTTTCTGACGCCTCTGCAGCAGACGAATTTTTGAAAACATAGTGACAAAAGAAGAATTTGCTCAAAACGAGCAATTTCTCCTATTGCCACAATGTTTTCCACTTTTAGCCATAGGTCATCCATTCAATTATAGAGATTTTCTTTTTTGGACAAAATATGTTATGGTTATCCATTCAATTATAGAGATTTTCCATTTTTTGACAAAATATGATCAAAGTTGTCTGCTGCAGAATTGTCGTATGAGGGAAAGGGTTAACAAAGTTAATTACTAGGTGTGACTGTTATAGTACGCATATATACGTATACTTTACGCCGTTTTTAACAGTGTTTTAGTTATATAACGACAAAATACTAAATATTCATGATGTCTTGTTGACTAAATAGGACTAGGCTAAGAAAAGTGCCTTGCCCACTCTATCATGACCACTGTGGGAAGAGATCGAACCCGCGATGCCTCATTACCTGTCGACCGATTAGTTTGAAGAATGTATTCGGAGTCCAAGGTCTATTAATTGTCACAATTCAGTATAGTGGGTTATTAGTCATAATCGACCGGCAGATTCTTACAGGATATGTGTACGGCCAAATGGCGAACACGAAAGGTCCTGTTAATAAGACTCAAGAGATGCAGGCAGGCTGATCAGGATCTTGCCTAGCATAAAATGTCTAAAAGGCATTTTTGTGATTGTTTGGTATTTTACGAAGTTCATTCATTTAATTAACCCTTTCCCTCATATAGAAGCTTTCTGACGCCTCTGCAGCAGACGGCTTTTTGAAAACAACGTGACAAAAGAAGAAATTGCTCAAGGACGAATAATTTCTCCTTTTGCCACAATGTTTTCCACTTTTAGTCATAGGTTATCTATTCAATTATAGAGATTTTCTATGTTTTGACAAAATATGTTCAAAGTCGTCTGCTGCAGAATTGTCGTATGAGGGAAAGGGTTAACGCCATTTTCTGGGTGTTACCAGTGCTATACTGGTTTATTTATCCTGACACCAGCTAGTCAGTCGTTATGCTACTAACCCCACAGCCCTGATCGCTAAGTAGGGAAAGCTATTACTACCATTTTTTAAATTCTTTGTTATGACCAGACCGGGGATCAAACCCTCCACCTTCAGCATCCGAGGCGGACAACCTACCACGCATTTTTGTAACGTGTTCCAGTAGTCAATATTACGTTAATGTAACAGTCATAAAAGAACCCATCTGACCAGAGCTCGAAGTTTGATTCGAAAGCGATCGTTCTACCACGTCGTTACAAAAGCTTGCTCAATACCTTGGCTACATACACATATGTTCACATCTGCACATGTCCTTTCCTCAAAGTTCTCTTTTTTGTCACTATTAGGTCAAACGTTGTCAAGTTCATGTGCCTCAGAATGAGTCTACAAGTGGGAAAGATAAGAGCGGACATATTCCTCTACAGTCGACTATCGAGATCAATAGGCCGCGCCAGTAATGAATGATGATTGAGTTATATATTTACCTCAAAGAGTTTTCTGTTTAGACCGACGAAAAGAAACCCAGAATTTTCAGTTTGGGTGCCGCGTAGGTCTAACCAGGAAATGCAAGAGTAGATGAACTGGCCGCCGTGATATAACTGAGAAATTGTTAAAAACGGCGTAAAACCCCAATCAATCAATCAATCAATCAATATATTTACCCCAAAGAGTTTTCTGTTTTGACCGACGAAAAGAAATGTAGAATTTTCAGTTTGGGTGACGCGTAGGTCTATGAGCATGAGAGAGAAGGTTTAAATACACATAATCTATTGGTCAGCAGTGTATTAGCTCACGATCATGAGTATAATCGGGGTTAAGAAATGGGTCGTTGTTTCAGTAACCTTTAAAAGAACAAGTTCACCGTGACCGCCGAATGATAAAAATAAACCCAGCCATTGACAACAGGCCCATGTATTTATCTAAAAGCCATTCATGGTTATTAGTCGCCGGGCAGAAGCCCGCGACTTCTATTTTTAATAGCTTTTCGGAAATCACATGGGAGGGCGGCTTATTATTAGAAAGAAACAAATCTAGATGATTTGAACATATTACAATTGTGGTTGTTTACGAACACTAATAAATGACACATCTAAAATGAAATAAATATTCCGATTTTTTAATGTTTGCAGTTTTTTTTATTTCACTCGCATTTAAGTTTTTTGTCTTATTTACGAAGACAAAAGTGGTCCCTTCAAGACGTGAACCAACACCCCCTAATGCAGACTCTTATGTGTCATCATTGAGGTCAATTTCGGATTCTCCTTTTAATAGCAATTTTAACTTACTAAATGTTGTTTTCATGTTCAAAGAGATGTCTTGATTTGTGTAGAATTCATTTAATAATGTTAATCCATGAATATCTAAAGTAGGAACTGTTTCTAAGCTAAATATAGACCCTATTCTGTTGTGTAGGTTCGTGACCTTTAACATCGATTTTCGCGCATGCGCATTTCGATATGAAAAAGCGAGTGATATTATTTTATTTTAGACAAGTACAAGACGAATGTTTGACGCAAAGCGTCAAAGAGAAGCCGCAATATTTCGTTGTACATGTAGAAATAAGAAAAAAAGAACATTTTTAAATCCACAAACAATAGAACAATTTAAACTGTAGACGGTAATGCTGATATATTTCTCCTTTTGAAGACTTTTGTTTTCTTCAAATTACCTCCCTTTAAAGCAATATCAGGATATTTACCTTGTGATTCGAATAAGATTGACAAACATTGAAATTATATGAATGAATACTATTATTTAAATAAGTAACAACAGTAAAATTAAATGTAAGCCAAGATAAATGTGTACACATTTCGTTAATTTTTTATAGATACCCTAATGTAAGTATGAATATAAAATTTATAAGTAAATGTTTTCATTTCAACGTTCCTAATGTTTGAATAGACTAAGGAAAGTCAAGAATACATAAATAAATCAATGCAGTCTTTTCCGGCGACATTGATGCCTTGGCATCAACTTTCTCTTGTTTGAAGTCTAAAATTGCATTTGCGTACAGTGAAGGCGCATGCGCCCCTTTGTCAACGCATAGATATTCACCAATTATACGTTGTAGAGATCTAAATGTACATGATGACAAAAAAATGTATAAACGTAGTCCTACAAGAAAATTCCAATATAACATAAAATTTAAATGACGATCCACCAGAGAGACAACAATATTGCAAATCACACGAACATACACGCGTACTCGGTCAACACCCCATAACATTTGAACAAGTGACCGGTTGCACAAATTGGGCAGAATGGGCAAGTCAGACTGCTGTGAGAAATGTTGTAAATGAACAACAACACATTGTAACAAATGTAATCATTCCCAAATACATATGCATTTGTCTGCAGAAGACTATTTTTGAAAAATGAGGTTGATACTTTTGTTTACTTTGATAATCATACTCTGAACACTGTCTGATTTCCACCATAAATGTTCTCAAACTTTAACCCTTTCCCTCATATAAACGCTTTCTGACGCCTCTGCAGCAGACGACTTTTTAAAAACATAGTGACAAAAGAAGAAATTGCACAAAACGTGCAATTTCTCCTTTTGACACAATGTTTTCCACTTTTAGTCATAGGTTATCCATTCAATTATGGAGATTTTCTATGTTTTGACAAAATACGTTCAAAGTCGTCTGCTGCAGAATTGCCGTATGAGGGAAAGGGTTAACAAATCAAACAAAGTAATGAATTTTGTGATCAGCAGCCACCTGTCTTAAGCAGCCAGTTTTATCATTTCCATGGGGGGGGGGGGGGGGGCGGGGGGTGCTGATCGCAAGTTTGACAGTAATTCCTCGAAAAAACCAACATTGTGGACTACCCGGACAGACTATTTTCGTCTCCTGTGGATTTTCTGTTTGAGGAATCATTACTCTCTATCCCCCTGAGACGGAATGTGTCGGCCCGGATTAGACGTCGCGGACTGCACAGGCTGGTCTGGGTCCGTAATGTTGATTTTCTCATGGAACGGCTCATATACATTCTGCACAGAGCCAAGCAAACCATTTTTCAAACTGAATGCATTTACAGCACCAGATGCTGCGTCATCCCCCAAATACAACATGAATAAAGGAACGTTACAAGACGAATGTTTGACGCAAAACATCAAAAAGAAGCCGCAATATTTCGTTGCACATGAAACTTTTCTTTAACTACTGCTTTTCATGAATATCATTCCTGGGAAGAGTGTTGTGTGCAGTACTGGTGACGAAAGACCAGTAAACACACGTTAGGTGAAATGGTTGTCGTGATATGACTGCATTACTGTTAAAAACGGTTCACTTAATTTAACCATTTCCCTCATATATAGACGTTTTCTGACGCCTCTGTAGCAGACGGCTTTTTGAAAACATAGTGACAAAAAAAGAAATTGGTCAAAACGAGCAATTTCTCCTTCTGCCACAATGTTTTCCACTTTTAGCCATGGATAACCTATGACTAAAAGTGAAAAACATTGTGTCAAAAGGAGAAATTGCCCGTTTTGTGCAATTTCTTCTTTTGTCACTATGTTTTCAAATAGCCGTCTGCTGCAGAGGCGTCAGAAAGCGTCTATATGAGAGAGAAGGTTTAAATACACATACTCTATTGGTCAGCAGTGTATCGGACATTGACCACTAGCTCACGATCATGAATATAATCCGGGTTAGGAAATGGGTCGTTGTTGCAGTAACCTTGAACAGTACAAGTTCACCGTGACCGCCGAATAATAAATATAAACCGAGCCATCGACAACAGGCCCATGTATTTATTTAAGAGCCATTTATGGTTATTTGGGGTCGAACTCTTAATTGCATTTGCGCAGTGAAGGCTCATAAGATTCCAAATCGCATATATTGTCTTTTATAATGTAAGTTTTACTCATTGGTAATATTATAATGTTGAATATATAATACCGTTATTTGAGGGAGACACTAAGGGTTTCTAATTTGCGAGCATAATGCCCCGTTCTCACTGCCGATCTGAGTTACTCGATTTCTACTCGACCTTCCCGATTAAAGCAACGTAAGCAGGTGCCATTGTTCATCTAATGCCCCGTTCTCACCGCCGATCTGAGTTACTCGATCTCTACTAGGCTTTCCCGATTAAAGCAACGCAATCAGGTGCCATTGTTCATTATTCCCAGTTCTCACCGCCGATCTGAGTTACTCGATCTCTACTTGGCCTTCCCGATTAAAGCAACGCAAGCAGGTGCCATTCTTCATCTAATGCTCCGTTCTCACCGCCGATCTGAGTTACTCGATCTCTACTCGGCCTTACCTATTAAAGCAACACAAGCAGGTGCCATTGTTCATCTAATGCTCCGTTCTCGCCGCCATTCTGAGTTACTAGATCTCTACTCGCCCTTCCCGATTAAAGCAACGCAACCAGGTGCCATTGTTCATCTATTTCCCCGTTCTCACTGCTGATCTGAGTAACTAGATCTCTACTCGGCCTTCCAGATTAAAGCAACGCAACCAGGTGCCATTGTTCATCGGAGTTACTCGATCTCTACTCGGCCTTACCGATTAAAGCATCACAAGCAGGTGCTATTGTTCATCTAATGCCCCGTTCTCACCGCCATTCTGAGTTACTAGATCTCTACTCGGCCTTCCCGATTAAAGCAACGCAACCTGGTGCCATTGTTCATCTATTTCCCCGTTCTCACTGCCGATCTGCGATACTAGATCTCTACTCGGCCTTCCAGATTAAAACAACGCAAGCAGGTGCCATTGTTCATCTAATGCCCCGTTCTCAGCGCCGATCTGAGTTACTCGATCTCTACTCGGCCTTACCGATTAAAGCAACGCAAGCAGGTGTCGTTTTTCATCTAATGCCCCGTTCTCACCGCCGATCTGAGTGCCTCGATCTCTACTCGGCCTTCCCGATTAAAGCAACTCAATAAGGTGCCATTGTTCATCTAATGACCCGTTCTCTTCGGCCGATCAGAGTTCCTCGATCTCTACTCGGCCTTCCCGATTAAAACAACGCAAGAAGGTGCAATTGTGCATCTAATGTCCCGTTCTCACCGACGAACTGGGTATCTCGATCTCTACTCGGCATTCCTGATTAAAGCTACACAATCAGATGCCATTGTTAATCTAATGCCCCGTTCTCACCGCCGATCTGAGTACCTCGATCTCTACTCGGCCTTCCCGATTAAAGCAACGCAAGCATGTGGCAGTGTCTATCTGATGTCCCGTTTTCACCGCCGATCTGAGTACCTCGATTTCCTGACTGGCCAAATTCCGCGACCAAGCTTGCCCATGTGTTTTGTTGGGAAGTGACATCTGCCAGGTCTACTGTGGACTATACATTATTTACTCAAGACCCTTCTAGACCTATTGCCGACTTCTACTCGGCCTTCCCGATTAAAGCGGTTAGCACGACCCTTACTCGGCAACTCCGCGATCTTATCCTGACTTATATCCGACCATGTACTATTGGACACCATCGCAGCATGATTGCAGCATAATAAGTATACCAATGTAGTATTTTGTTTGGTATTCCTTTGTTTAAAGATCATCGATTGATTGATTGGAGTTTAACGCCGTTTTCAACAATCTTTTCAGTCATATTGCGGCGACCAGTTCACCTATTCGTGTGTTTCCTGGCCTACTCACACCAGTACTCAACACAACATTCTTTCCAAGCAACTGTCAGCAAATGTAAGGATTTGGTGATGTGACATACTCTTCTTATATAGAGCTGTGTTATATATGTGTTTATTTTTAAGAAAATTTGGTCATTTCGCATACAAGCAGCCGAATTTCATTCAACAGGCGAAATAGACTGCCTACGTGGGTGTATTGGTTAGAGAGTCTGCCTGTAGAGGGGGAGTCAAGGATTCGATCCGAGACGGGACATACCAAAGCTTTAACAATGGTCGTAATAAATTCAAGCCGTTGCAATCAGGGTTGCAGGATAGCATTACGACTGACCAATTGGTGGAATCCGCTGTGGTCGAGTGGTTAGCGTCGGGGATTTCGAAACCGGGTGTCCCGAGTTCGATCCCTAGTCGCGGCACTACGGTCATGGTGGAGTGCCCTTGGACAAGGCACATTTTCTAGCCTAGTACTGGTTTGTTTACCCAGGGATCATGAATAAGTGAACTGTCGCCGTGATATAACTGAAATCATGTTGAAAGCGGCGTAAAACCCCAATAAATAAATAAATAAATAAATAAACTGACCAATTGGTGTTGTCAGGAAGTACTGGTAAATTAGTAAAATTACCAAATAAATGCCGTAATACATAATCTTGTCTCTTTAGTTCGCGAGTCTAAGCATTCAAAGAAAAGGCTGCTGTGGAAAAAATTATTGATTGTTTTGTGTTTTACGTTGCTTTTAACAATAGTTAAATCACGACGTTTCCTTGTTAATGCCGATCTAGGTCTATACATTACGAAGATGCCAAAATGTTGGTTTTTCTCGCGGGACGGCTTAATTATATCTAAACAATGTCGTATTCATCTGTATCAGGTCGATATTGTTAAGCGATACCAAGTAATTCCATAAGTGAACATTATATATACCTTTTCGTACTTTGAAGTACGCATTCTGATTTGATGGTCAAATAAAAGCGTTTATGCTTTATGAAACTTAAACCCCTTCTCATTAACGCCGTTTTAACAATTTCTCAGTTATATCACGGCGGCCAGTTCACCTACTCATGCATTTCCTGGTTTTCTCACACCAGTACTCCACACAACGATCTTCCCAAGCAACTGGCTGCTTTTCCACATAGACTTCGCCCATTGGTGGAAGACGAATGACGCATGTCGCATTGACTTTTGTCAATCGTCGGAAAGAAAGTTGGCCGAGCCGGGATTCAAACTCACAACCCCTGGATTGACAGCCCGCGTCGCTACCGACTGAACTACTGGGGCTCGGCCCAACATTGTGGACTCTGCGTAAAGTATCGACCCGGATCAGCCTAAGCATGCCAAACAGGCTTACCCGGATAGACACTTATCGCCTCCTGTGCAAGGAATCATTACTCTATACCTCTTTCCCCCTGACACGGAATGTGGCGGCCCGGACTGCGTAGGCTGATCTGGGTCGATACATTACGCACAGGCCATAATGATGGTTTTCTCGCGAGACGGCTCACATATTCTTTCACTTAAAAGACTTTCAACAGTTTGTTGCTAAAATAATTCGTCAATTAATGTAATTCAGACAAAAATACAAGATTGCATGGTGTTTATGTGGCCACAATGTTCTGTAATAATAACTAAATGTCCACCCGGGAAGAATGCAAGTAGGAACATTGTGGCAAAGGGGGAATTCGCTCGTTATGAGCGAATGCACAATGGAAAAGGGTTAACATATATTTCTAAATTTATTTAGCTAAAACCGGATTTTCATTTTTCCCCATGTTAAAGTAGAAATAAAACACACACAGACAAACAGAGGTTAAGAAAGCACTTTTATTAATGTCAATACATACGAAACCATATAATACAATAAAACTGCCATGATGGCCCGCTATCACTCACCTGAGTACCAGTTGAACTATCAACTATGGCAGCTATTTTGTGAAGCTCAGTGGAACAGTTGTAGTTTTAACCCTTTTCTCATACGACAATTCTGCAGCAGACGACTTTCAAAGTATTTTGTCAAAACATAGAAAATCTCCATAATTGAATGGATAACCTATGACAAAAAGTGTCAAAAGGAGAAATTGCACGTTTTGTGCAATTTCTTCTTTTGTCACTATGTTTTTAAAAAGCTGTCTGCTGCAGAGGCATCAGAAAGCATCTATATGAGGGAAAGGGATAATTATTAAATATTGTGGAAAATGGTTTAATTTCTGATAATAAGCAATTATTTTTAACAGAATATTATCAAAAGCCATCTGCTGCAGATTCGTTTGAATTCGAGTGGAAAAAAAAGGGTTTTCTTAATGTAGACAACCCCCTGAGGAACATCTTGATTGAAATAATTTTGAAAATGGACACAAAGTTAATGTGTAGAATTAGCTCTGGCATTGATCTTATGAGTGGAATAGTACACTTCAAGCATGTTTAGTAGATTGCCATCTGAGGAGCATGTGTGATTTTTTTTTTCAAGATTGGTCCATTTGTTTTGTAGATTTTAACCCTTTCCCTCATACGACAATTCTGCAGCAGACGACTTTGAACATATTTTGTCAAAAAATAGAAAATCTTTAAAATTGAATGGATAACCTATGGCTAAAAGTGGAAAACATTGTGGCAAAAGGAGAAATTGCTTGTTTTGAGCAATTTCTTCGTTTGTCACTATGTTTTCAAAAAGCGGTCTGCTGCAGATGTCAGAAACGTCTATTATATGAGGGAAAGGGTTAAGATGCTTCCATCTTTATTCCCATAGCCAGTTATTTACCACTTAGAGTACTAGTTTTAACACTGATGCAATGGAGTTAACGCTTTCCTTCATAAAGACGCTTTCCGACGCCTCTGCAGCAGACGACTATTGAAAACATCGTGACAAAATGAGATATTGCTCAAAATTAGTAATTTCTCCTTCTTTTCAACAATTTTACATCCAATTAAAAAGAATTTGCTGCAGATTTGCTGTATGTAGTAAAGGGTTAAGCAACAAAAGGACAGATACTACAACCTTTACTAACCACAAAGGACTGATGACGAACAATTGGCACCCACCAATCTTAACCCTTTCCCACCTATAGACGCATTTTGACGCATATGCAGCAGACGACTTTTGAAAACAGTGTGACAAAACGATTAATTGCTCATAATGAGCAATTTCTACTTTTGTATCACTGTTTTTTAACTCATTTCACTAGTTTGACTCTTATTTTGCATATTTTTGCCTAGATAATTTCAAAGTCATCTGCTGCAATTTTGTTGTATGTGGGAAAGGGTTAAAGCTCACCATGTGCACTGAATGCTTTGGTGATCAATTAACAAATGAGATCTGAATACAAAACAACAACAACTAGGTAGCAAATAATAGTTAAGGTCCTTTTTATATCTATATATTTGTGAAACTTTTGAGGACATGTAGTAATGTTCTCCTTTCCCCCTTGAAAATGTGTGCACTATACTTTTTTACATGAAATATGAAATGTAAAGATTTTTTTTTTAACAGTAATTGTCATATCACCATTTCTATTTCTCTGATTAAAAAATAATTATATAAAAAAATGCTATATTTTTTCCACGATACTCTTTAAGTCTTCTGCTGCAGATTTGTTGTATGTGGGAAAGGATTAACTCTTTCAGCCCCAAAGGCAATATTGAGGTTTTTGCAAACAATGCAGATTCAGGTGAGTCAGCTCGTAACGAGCTGTCTCACCTGAAATCAGCATTGTTTGCCTTTTATTCATCAAAATAGTCAAAAGTTTTATTACATGAGAAATGGAGAAGCCCGATATTGATCATGGAATAATCTACTTTAAACAATTCGGCGCTGAAAGCGTTAAAAAAGCAAATGTCATTAGGACTGAACAAAATATTTTCAAAGTCAGCCATTTGCCTTCATAGAATGTTTATAAAGCAAGAGTGTGCACTTAACTCTTTCCCCATATACAACAAGTCTGCAGCAGACCACTTGGAAAACAGCCAGGCAAACATGTAGAAACCTTCTATAAACGAAGGTATTACGGTTGAAAAGAGTTAAAAACATTGTGGAAAAAGAGAAATTGTTTATTATCTACTCACAAATATGGAAAATCTATAAAATTGTAGTTATAATTACTGAAAGAGGTTAAAAACGTTGTGGCAAAAGGAGAAATTGGTTGTTCTGAGGAATATCTACTTTTGTCATGATGTTTTCAAAAGTCATCTGCTGCAGTGGCATCAAAGGCGTCTATAGGTGTGAAAGGATTAATGATTAACTTCCATGACATGTGGTAAGTCCCAGATCATACATAATAATAATATTGTGTCCATAAACCACTATATTTGTACAGTGAAAAAACTAAGTAATATGAGAAACATTAATTTTATTTATCACATGACAATGCTTGTATCCGATCTAATATACCCATTACACATTTCTTTATATGTCACATGTGTTATATAACATGACGAATCACTATTTTTGTATTCATCCGCAATTATTAACAAAATGGCTGAGAACGTGTATCTGGTAAACATCAACGTCACAATAGATGGACGAGGTAAAGGGACCATTATCGGTCATACAAATAAATTTTTGTGTGATTAGTTAACATTTAGTATTACATGTTGGGACTATTTTCTGACAGCGAAAATCCGATTTTCTTTTTGTGTTTCGTCATGTGATAAATAGAATCTGACATTCGTGGTCATTTCATAAAGTTTTATTAAACTCGTCCAAGAGGCTTGCTTAATAACACATTTCTAGAACTTGTTTAATAAAACTTTATATGAAATGAAAATTCTTGTCAGATCCTATATATTTCTGTACAGTGAAAAAACTAAGTTATATGAGAAACACATATATATAGCAAGTTACAGAGTACTAAAAACACATAGTTCTACCTTGCAAAAACATACCTAGAGATAAATGTATGACCCTGCTATATCAAAGCAGTAGTAAACTGGTCTTTTATGATCAAACTGAAAACAGGACAAGAAGTTTTTCAATACATTAGGGATTTCTTTTAACCCTTTTGTATAAAAAGAAAGTTGTTGACACTGCAGCAAACTACTATGAGAGAGATCATGGGAAGAGGAAATATTTCTCAAATCAATCAATTTCTCTTATCCAACAAAAGTGACAATATTTAACCCTTTCCCTCATACGACAATTCTGCAGCAGACGACTTTGAACATATTTTGTCAAAAAATGGAAAATCTCTATAATTGAATGGATAACCTATGACTAAAAGTGGAAAACATTGTTGAACAAGAGGCCCAAGAGGGCCAGTATCGCTGCACGGCCATAAGGCAAAAATAAAATCTCCAAACAGCCCTGCCCCGTGGTGGCTATTTTTTTTACCAACCACCATGGCTTAAAGGAATCTTGTAGAGTGTCACCAAAGGAATGTTTCTGCAAAATTATTTTAAAATATGCCTGACACTTTCGGAGGAGAAGATTTTTTAAGTTTTCACTATGGTCATATAAGTCAAAATAGCCCCGCCCTCTGGCGGCCATGTTTTTCGACCAATCAACATGGCTTGAAGGAATCTGATAGAGGGTCACCCAATGAACATTTCTACAAAATTATTTGAAAATCGGCTGAACACTTTCGGAGAAGAAGATGTTTTAAGTTTTCACTATAGCTATATAACGCAAAAAAGCCCCGCCCCCTGGCGGCCATGTTTTTCGCCCAATCAACATTTCTTGAAGGAATCTAATTAAGGTTCACACAAGGAACATTTCTACAAAATTATTTGAAAATCGGCCTGACACTTTTGGAGGAGAAGATTTTTTAAGTTTGCTCTTTAGCCATATAGGCAAAATAGCCCCGCCCTGTGACAGCCATGTTTTTTTACCAATCAACATGGCTTGAAGGAATCTGATAGAGGGTCACCCACGGAACATTTCTACATAATTATTTGAAAATCTGCTGAACACTTTTTGAGAAGAAGATTATTTAAGTTTTCACTATAGCTATATAAGGCAAAAAAGCCCCGCCCCCTGGCTGCCATGTTTTTCGCCCAATCAAAATTTCTTGAGGGGGCTGCCATGTTTTTCGCCCAATCAAAATTTCTTGAAGGAATCTAATAAAGGGTCACCCAAGGAACATTTCTACAAAATTATTTGAAAATCGGCCTGACACTTTCGGAGAAGAAGATTTTTGAAGTTCTCACTATTTTTTTCTTTCGGTTGCCATGGAAACCAGAATTTTGAATGGATCAAAAAAAATTGAAGGAATTTAGTAGAGGACATTGAGAGGATGCTTCCCATGAAGTTTTCAACCAAATTGGCCAAGTGGTTAGGGAGAAGAAGTCGTTTAAAGGAAAAAGTTAACGCACGCACGCACGACGGACAATTCGCCATGACATAAGCTCGACTGGCTGAAAGCCAGTGGAGCTAAAAAGGAGAAATTGCACGTTTTGTGCAATTTCTTCTTTTGTCACTATGTTTTCAAATAGCCGTCTGCTGCAGAGGCGTGAGAAAGCGTCTATATGAGGGAAAGAGTTAAAGTACCTGTAGGAATCACACCTACTTGTTCCTTTTTCCCCAGATACTACTTTTTCTTCATATGTATCAAAGCAGGGGACTCTTAAAATAGTTCATAGAGCAAGAACATTAACCCTTTACCACATACGATAAATCTACAGCAGACGACTTTGAACATATTTTGTCAAAAAATAGAAAATCTCTATAATTGAATGGATAACCTATGACTCAAAGTGGAAATCATTGTGGCAAAAAGAGAAATTGCTCGTTTTGAGCAATTTCTTCTTTTGTCGCTATGTTTTCAAAAAGCTGTCTGGCGCCAGAAAGCGTTTATATGAGGGAAAGGGTTAACCCTTTCCACATACGATAAATCTACAGCAGACAACTTTGAAAACATATACATGTACATATATAATCAAAAGCATGTAAACTCTCTATACATTAAAGAACAATTATTGAATAAAGTTGTAAACATTGTAACTGTACAAAAGGAAAAATTGCTCATAACCAATTTCTCCCTTTGCCACAATGTTTTCAAAAGTTGTCTGCTGCAGAGTCATCAGACAGCGTCTGTATGTGGGAAGTTGTTAAGGGGTGTATGCTGGAGGGGGAGGAAGACTTAAGGCCTGAGGCATATCGGGGCCTGGTGGCGGGGGTGGTGGGAATAAAACTACATCCATCCCATCATAGTTCTCCATTAATGGTTCTGCTTGGCTTTCCTCATAAACGGGGTATCTTCTCAAACAGTTAAATGCTGTTGCTAAGATACTTAGTGCACCGGCAGCTGTCACGAGATAGAAACTAATGTCAAAGTCCACGATCACTTTGCTTCCATGGTGAAGTTTAGTTTCTTTCTGGAGCTTTTCAACTTCTACTGTCAACCAATAACAGAACAGGTTTACTACCACGGTGAGTATCACTGGAAAATAATAACATTCTTTTTAAGTTTAACCCTTCACCATATTAAAAAAATCTGAAGCAAATGACTTTTAAAGTATCTAGACAAAAATGTAAAACAAGAGGGCCAAGATGCCCCTAAAAAAGATGACCCTAAATCGATCACCTGATTTTTTTTTATTTAATTGCAAATATCTGGGAAAATTCGATCAGGGGTGCAAATGAAATTGCAAGGAGTAGACACTGTTAATGAAATTATAGTAAAATGGCTTATCAGTAAAGGCCATTTGTATCTTGAAACGTAACAACAACTTTAATAAGAATGGAATTATAAAGTTTTGTCATTTTGTGCCTTTTCTGATGCCGCCTTGCTGGCCTTTTTTTTTAAACAAAATAAATATGGCTTGAACAGTTTTGTAGAGGGTCACTCAAAAAACATTTCTATCAAATAATCTTGGAATCGAACAAGCAAATTATGGAGGAAAAGGATTTTAAAGTTTTTCTCACTTTCTGATGCCGCAGCAACCAAAGTTCTACACAGAATGTAAGACAACAATTTCGAAAGAGGACCAACAAAGGTACATTCCTTTGAAGTCTAGTTGAAATTGGTCCAATGGAATGGTAGGAGTTGTCATTTGTAGCTTAAAGTTCAATTTACCCCTTTTGTGGTGACACCGGGTTGCTATGATTTTTAACCAATCAGTACGGCTTGAACAAATTAAGTAAGATCACTGAAGTAAGATTCCTATTCAATTTTCTTAACCCTTACCCTCATAAGACAATTCTGCAGCAGACGACTTTGAACGCATTTTGTCAAAACATAGAAAATCTCCATAATTGAATGGATATAACCTATGACAAAAAGTGGAAAACATTGTGGCAAAAGGAGAAATTGTACGTTTTGTGCAATTTCTTCTTTTGTCACTATGTTTTCAAAAAGCTGTCTGCTGCAGAGGCGTCAGAAAGCGTCTATATGAAGGAAAGGGTTAATATCAGACAAGGACATTCAGAACAAGAGGCCCAAGAGGGCCAGTATCGCTCCACGGCCATTATAAAGGCAAAAATAAAATCTCCAAACAGCCCTGCCCCGTGGTGGCTATTTTTTTTACCAACCACCATGGCTTAAAGGAATCTTGTAGAGTGTCACCAAAGGAATGTTTCTGCAAAATTATTTTAAAATATGCCTGACACTTTCGGAGGAGAAGATTTTTTAAGTTTTCACTATGGTCATATAAGTCAAAATAGCCCCGCCCTCTGGCGGCCATGTTTTTCGACCAATCAACATGGCTTGAAGGAATCTGATAGAGGGTCACCCAATGAACATTTCTACAAAATTATTTGAAAATCGGCTGAACACTTTCGGAGAAGAAGATGTTTTAAGTTTTCACTATAGCTATATAACGCAAAAAAGCCCCGCCCCCTGGCGGCCATGTTTTTCGCCCAATCAACATTTCTTGAAGGAATCTAATTAAGGTTCACACAAGGAACATTTCTACAAAATTATTTGAAAATCGGCCTGACACTTTTGGAGGAGAAGATTTTTTAAGTTTGCTCTTTAGCCATATAGGCAAAATAGCCCCGCCCTGTGACGGCCATGTTTTTTTACCAATCAACATGGCTTGAAGGAATCTGATAGAGGGTCACCCATGGAACATTTCTACATAATTATTTGAAAATCTGCAGAACACTTTTTGAGAAGAAGATTATTTAAGTTTTCACTATAGCTATATAAGGCAAAAAAGCCCCGCCCCCTGGCGGCCATGTTTTTCGCCCAATCAAAATTTCTTGAAGGAATCTAATAAAGGGTCACCCAAGGAACATTTCTACAAAATTATTAGAAAATCGGCCTGACACTTTCGGAGAAGAAGATTTTTGAAGTTCTCACTATTTTTTTCTTTCGGTTGCCATGGAAACCAGAATTTTGAATGGATCAAAAATCAAAGTACAGAAAGTACTGGTAACGAATTATTTTGAACATGTATTGTAAAATCAAATTTATGAATGCAATTGATCATGCTATTGCACAATTTAGTCTATTTTATTATTATTAATATTTTTGTCCAGAGATTTTTTTTATCAGTTGACAGTTTTAGTAAATGTAGCATTTCAACGGCGATGCGAGCGTTTAACATGCACACTAACTCTTTCACTGAGCTCTGCGTAAAGTCTGTCAAAATACCCATGGCATATTTGTGAGATTTACATTATTAGTTTGATTTGTTTTCGTCACCAGGGGCGGATCCAGGATTTCGGCTTATATTATAACTATGTTTCATGTGAGTGAATTAATTATTATAAATCTATAATGTTTAAAAAATCGCATAAAATAAGAATTAAAAAAAAAAAAAGAACAGTTCCAATTGGGACCCGAACTCGCGTCCATCAATAGTCCATGCTTAGAAGTTCTACACGCTCTGCATTACACCACGGTACTTTGATACAACATATGATCGTTACTTTCGTATATATATTAAGCTAACTGAATGCGCGCGTATGTAAACCATGATCTATAATTAGCTCTGCGTAGTGGCATATTTGTGAGATTAACATTGTTCTATACAGCGTGGGGTCAACTTCTAGTGAAAGGGCATACGACTAAAATTCATACTCGTGCCTTATATGTACCTGCCGACAAATGAAATATATATGCGCGTACTGTTAATTTGATATTTTCTAGAAAATTGATTATCTATGATGATTCGATAGTATAATTATGACTTCACTGTATTGAAATAACACGTAGAAGTCATTTTAATATCGAAAAAAATACTAGGACTATTTAGGTGCAGCGAATGTGTATTCTAAGCGGAAGTGTAGTTTAACCGTGACTTCCGGAAAAAAAAAACGATCGCGTTAACTGTATTATTTTTTGAGAAAAAATAATTCGTTAAAAATTGAAGGAATTTAGTAGAGGACATTGAGAGGATGCTTCCCATGAAGTTTCAACCAAATTGGCCAAGTGGTTAGGGAGAAGAAGTCATTTAAAGGAAAAAGTTAACGCACGCACGCACGGACGCACAACGGACAATTCGCCATGACATAAGCTCGACTGGCTTTCAGCCAGTGGAGCTAAAAATGGAAATTTCAATTTTTTGTCATTTTGCCCCTTTTCTGATGCCATGTTTTTCAACCAATCACTATGGCTTGAACAATGTTCGTAGAGGGTCACCCAAGGAACATTTCTACCAAATTACATTGGAATCTGACAAGCAGATTCAGACGAAGAGAAGATTTTTAAAGATTGGACATCATGCCGATTTTCATTATTTTTGTCTAGATTTCGATATAGATATCTGCTTCAGATTTGCTGTATGTGGAGAGAGAAAGATTTAATTCTTCTCTGTATAAAAATAAAACTTTTATAAATTAGATTTATTCCTTTAACCCTTTCCCTCATAGACACTTTCTGATGCCTCTGCAGCACACAACTTTTTGAAAACATAGTGATTGCTCAAAACAAGCTATTTCTTCTTTTGTCAAGATGTTTACCACTTTTACTTATAGTAGGTATTATAGAGATTTTTTTATTTTTTGACAAAATATGTTAAAAGTAGACTGCTGCAGAATTGTCGTATAGATAACGTTCAATTTAGATGAATCTTAAAAACATGCTGCAAGGGAATCTACTGAAAAACACAATAAATTTGCAGCATATTTGTGTGCGTTGACCCTTTCCCTCATACGACAATTCTGCAGCAGACGACTTTGAACATATTTTGTCAAAACTTTGGCTGAAATAGTAAAACATACAACTTACAAGTATACTGATAGTTTGTATTACCACATTAAAGCTTATCTTGACAAGATGTGGTTTGTCAAAAAGAAAGTACAGACTACCAGTACCTACAATGTAGGGCTTGGTGAGCTAACCATTTGTTCAAACCATTTTTCACATAAAGAATTTTTTTGATGACTGCAGCAGATCATGACTTTTGAAAATATTGTGGTGAAAGGAGCAATTGCCACAATATTTAATTATTAAACTCTCCTATACATAGATTTTTTATGTGTTTGCAAGTATGTTTCAAAGTCATCGGCTGCAGATTTGTTTAAAGTTGAAAAGGGTTAAGTTCATAAACAAGAGGGCCATGATGGCCCTGGAATCGCTCACCTGATTTTTTTTTTTCACTTTACCTATATAAGCCCCGCCCCATGGCAGCCATAGTTTCCGACCAATCAACTTGGCTTGAAGGAATCTGATAGAGGGTCACCCTAGGAACATTTCTACAAAATTATTTGAAAATCGGCCAGACACTTTTGGAGGAGAAGATTTTTTAAGTTTTCACTATAGCCATATAGTGCAAAATAGCCCTGCCCACTGGCGGCCATGTTTTTTGACCAATCAACATGGCTTGAAGGAATCTGAAAGTGGGTCATTCAAGGAACATTTCTACTAAATTATTTGAAAATCGGCCAGACACTTTCGGAGAAGAAGATTTTTTAAGTTTTCACTATAGCCATATAAGGCAAAATAGCCCCGCCCCCCTGGCGGCCATGTTTTTCGACCAATCAACTTGGCTTGAAGGAATCTGATAGAGGGTCATCCAAGGAACATTTCTACAAAATTATTTGAAAATCACCCAGACACTTTCGGAGGAGAAGATTTTTTAAGTTTTCACTTTGGCCATATAAGGCAAAATAGCCCCGCCCCCTGGCGGCCATGTTTTTCGACCAATCAACATGGCTTGAAGGAATCTGATAGAGGGTCACCCAAGGAACATTTCTACACAATTATTTGGAAATCGGCCCGACACTTATGGAGGAGAAGATTTTTTAAGTTTTCACTATAGCCATAAAAGGCAAAATAGCCCCGCCCCCTGGCAGCCATGTTTTTTGACCAATCAACATGGCTTGAAGGAATCTGATAGAGGATCACCCAAGGAACATTTCTACAAAACTATTTGAAAATCGGCCAGACACTTTTGGAGGAGAAGATTTTTTAAGTTTGCACTATAGCCATATAAGGCAAAATAGCCCCACCACCCCTGGCGGCCATGTTTTTCGACCAATCAACATGGCTTGAAGGAATCTGATAGAGGGTCACCCAAGGAACATTTCTACAAAATTATTTGAAAATCGGCCCGACACTTTCGGAGGAGAAGATTTTTTAAGTTTTCACTATAGCCATATAAGGCAAAATAGCCCCGCCCCCCTGGCGGCCATGTTTTTCGACCAATCAACATGGCTTGAAGGAATATGATAGAGGGTCATCTAAGGAACATTTCTACAAAATTATTTGAAAATCTGCCAACCAGTTTGGGAGAAGAAGAATTTTGAAGTTTTTTCGGTTTCGTTGCCATGGAAACCAGAATTTTGCATGGATCCCAAAAATTTGAAGGAATTCTGGTGAGGTCATTGAGAGGATGCTTTCTGTGAAGTTTCATCCAAATTGACCCACTGGTTACTGAGGAGAAGAAGTTGACGCACGACGGACGACGCACGCCGGACAAAAGGCGATCACAATAACTCACCTTGAGCAAAGCTCAGGTGAGCTAAAAACAGCCCATATCTAGAGCTCTAAGTACTTACCATAAAGGAATCCGCTGTGGTCGAGTGGTTAGCGTCGGGGATTTCGAAACCGGGTATCCCGGGTTCGATCCCCAGTCGCTGCATTTCGGTCATGGTGGAGTGCTCTTGGGCAATGCACATTTTCTAGCCTAGTACTGGTTTGTTCACCCAGGGATAATGAATAATTAAATTTAAATGCGCGCTAAATGACCTTAGCTGTCGATGCGCCGTAAAACAATATACAATCATTCATTCACTTACCAGTAACAATACAAAGAATGGCATTTCTTCTGAGCAGCTTGGAAATTCTGTGTTTTGGGGCTAGCAGATCTAGGATGAAGGATGTTGCACTACTCCAAATAGCCAAAAAACTGAATGTTATAATTGTCTTGAATAGAAGCACTGCCTTGTATGTTACACAGTTATCCATTTCTGGAATAAATAATCATTTTTTTTCATTTCTTTATCATTTGTCCTCATGCAGATGACCTAAACCCTTTCCCTCATATAGACGCTTTCTGACGCCTCTGCAGCAGACGACTTTTTGAAAACATAGTGACGAAAGAAGAAATTGCTCAAAACAAGCAATTTCTCCTTTTGCCACAATGCTTTCCACCTTTAGTCATAGGTTATCCTTTCAATTATAGAGTGGTAGCTCAGTCGATAGAGACGCGGGCTGTCAATCCAGGGTTTGTGAGTTTGCACCCCAGCTCGGCCAACATTCCTTTCGACGTTTGACAAAGGTCAATGTGACAAGCGTCATTCGTCTTCCACCTATGGGCTATCAGTCTACGTGGAAAAGCAGCCAGCTGCTTTGAAAGAATGTTGTATGAAGTACTGGTGTGAGAAAGCCAAGAAACATATGAGTAGGTGAACTGGCCGCCATGATATGACTGAAAAATTGTTAAAAACAGCATTAAACCCCAATCTATCAATCAATTATAGAGATTTTCATTTTTTTGACAAAATATGTTCAAATTTATCTACTGCGATTTGTCAAATGACGGAAAGGGTTAAATAAACATGTTGCAAAAGAATTTTGAAAATATCTTGAGAAAAGTACAACATGCTCAATGGCATGATGACTGAGTAGCTTCACTTTTCCTGAATTTTTCATTTTTTGTTTCCCAATTGTTCAAGAAGTTACTCTTATTTTGCTCAGCTGATTTCAAAGCATGAGGATTTTTAATATATGATACCTACAAACAAAATGATCAACCTGATCAAGGCGCATGGCATATCTTATACCAGACACATGTCTAGCAAAATTCTGTGCCTACAATAAAGCGTTTGGCAAAAATCAATAGCATCTGATCATCAGAGATTGCAATACCCTCATTTATACATGCATGATGCCTATACAATCATCTGACAACTTTTGAAAATATTACAACATTTGAAAGGAGGAATTATGCATAATAAAGGGACATTCCTTTTTCTATTTATAAGTATAATAAATTTCCCCCCAATTTTTGAAAAGTTGTTGATTTATGAGAAATTGTTAAAACATTGCCAAATGAAAATTTAAAAATTTGGGTGTACTTGAGACATTAAAGGAAAAATTGGCATTAATTCAACCCTTTCCCACTAGTAAACGCAGGCCTATACTATAGTATAAAGCAGATGACTTTTGCATGCTTACCAACCTTTTCTCATCCTCAAGGGGGAGTTTCATGATCTCAAAGTGGGAGATTGGGGTTTGAAGTGGAGATTTTCAGCGCGATGAATTTAACAGTAGAAATTTTCACAATAGAACGGAATTTAGATAACTATGCAGGAGACATTACTTTCAATATTTATAGGAAAAGAATAAAATAGACTCATTTTGAGAATGTTTTCTATTTAACTATTAACAGAATATTTTCAACTGTATGTTAATTAGCATTTAAGTATTATTTTGGCATGTTTTCAAATTCATGCATTGATATTAAAACAAGAGGCCCAAGAGGGCCAGTATCGCTCCACGGCCATAAGGCAAAAATTAAATCTCCAAACAGCCCTGCCCCCTGGTGGCCATGTTTTTTTTAACCAACCACCATGGCTTAAAGGAATATTGTAGAGAGTCTCCCAAGGAACATTTCTGCAAAATTATTTGAGAATCGGCCAAATAGTTTAGGAGGAAAAGATTTTTTAAGTTTTCACTATAGCCATACAAGAGAAAGTTGATGCAAGGCATCAATGTCGCCGGAAAAGACTGCATTGATTTATTTATGTATTCTTGACTTTCCTTAGTCTATTCAAAAATTAGGAACGTAGTAATGAAAACATTTGCTTATAAATTGTATATACATACCTATACATTAGGGTATCTATAAACAAGAGGCCCAAGAGGGCCAGTATCGCTCCACGGCCATAAGACAAAAATAAAATCTCCAAACAGCCCTGCCCCGTGGTGGCTATTTTTTTTACCAACCACCATGGCTTAAAGGAATCTTGTAGAGTGTCACCAAAGGAATGTTTCTGCAAAATTATTTGAAAATATGCCTGACACTTTCGGAGGAGAAGATTTTTTAAGTTTTTCACTATGGTCATATAAGTCAAAATAGCCCCGCCCTCTGGCGGCCATGTTTTTCGACCAATCAACATGGCTTGAAGGAATCTGATAGAGGGTCACCCAATGAACATTTCTACAAAATTATTTGAAAATCGGCTGAACACTTTCGGAGAAGAAGATGTTTTAAGTTTTCACTATAGCTATATAACGCAAAAAAGCCCCGCCCCCTGGCGGCCATGTTTTTCGCCCAATCAACATTTCTTGAAGGAATCTAATTAAGGTTCACACAAGGAACATTTCTACAAAATTATTTGAAAATCGGCCTGACACTTTTGGAGGAGAAGATTTTTTAAGTTTGCTCTTTAGCCATATAGGCAAAATAGCCCCGCCCTGTGACGGCCATGTTTTTTTACCAATCAACATGGCTTGAAGGAATCTGATAGAGGGTCACCCACGGAACATTTCTACATAATTATTTGAAAATCTGCTGAACACGTTTTGAGAAGAAGATTATTTAAGTTTTCACTATAGCTATATAAGGCAAAAAAGCCCCGCCCCCTGGCGGCCATGTTTTTCGCCCAATCAAAATTTCTTGAAGGAATCTAATAAAGGGTCACCCAAGGAACATTTCTACAAAATTATTTGAAAATCGGCCTGACACTTTCGGAGAAGAAGATTTTTTAAGTTCTCACTATGTTTTTCTTTCGGTTGCCATGGAAACCAGAATTTTGAATGGATCAAAAAAAATTGAAGGAATTTAGTAGAGGACATTGAGAGGATGCTTCCCATGAAGTTTTAACCAAATTGGCCAAGTGGTTAGGGAGAAGAAGTCGTTTAAAGGAAAAAGTTAACGCACACACGCACGCACGCACGCACGGACGCACGACGGACAATTCGCCATGACATAAGCTCGACTGGCTTTCAGCCAGTGGAGCTAAAAATTAACGAAATGTGTACACATTTATCTGGCTTAAATTTAATTTTGCTGTTGTTACTTATTTAAATAATAGTATTCATTCATATCATTTCAATGTTTGTCAATCTTATTCGAATCACAAGGTAAATATCCTGGTATTGCTTTAAAGGGAGGTAATTTGAAGAAAACAAAAGTCTTCAAAAGGAGAAATATATCAGCATTACCGTCTACAGTTTAAATTGTTCTATTGTTTGTGGATTTAAAAATGTTCTTTTTTTCTTATTTCTACATGTACAACGAAATATTGCGGCTTCTCTTTGACGCTTTGCGTCAAACATTCGTCTTGTACTTGTCTAAAATAAAATAATATCACTCGCTTTTTCATATCGAAATGCGCATGCGCGAAAATCGATGTTAAAGGTCACGAAACTACACAACAGAATAGGGTCTATATTTAGCTTAGAAACAGTTCCTACTTTAGATATTCATGGATTAACATTATTAAATGAATTCTACACAAATCAAGACATCTCTTTGAACATGAAAACAACATTTAGTAAGTTAAAATTGCTATTAAAAGGAGAATCCGAAATTGACCTCAATGATGACACATAAGAGTATGCATTAGGGGGTGTTGGTTCACGTCTTGAAGGGACCACTTTTGTCTTCGTAAATAAGACAAAAAACTTAAATGCGAGTGAAATAAAAAAAACTGCAAACATTAAAAAATCGGAATATTTATTTCATTTTAGATGTGTCATTTATTAGTGTTCGTAAACAACCACAATTGTAATATGTTCAAATCATCTAGATTTGTTTCTTTCTAATAATAAGCCGCCCTCCCATGTGATTTCCGAAAAGCTATTAAAAATAGAAGTCGCGGGCTTCTGCCCGGCGACTAATAAGGCAAAACAGCCCTGCCCCCTGGTGGCCATGTTTTTCAACCAATCAACATGGCTTGAAGGAATCTGATAGAGGGTCACACAAGGAACATTTCTACAAAATTATTTGAAAATGGGCCTGACACTTTCGGAGGAGAATTTTTTTTAAGTTTTCTCTATAGCCATATTATAAGGCAAAATAGCCACACCCTCTGGAGGCCATGTTTTTTTACCAATCAACATGGCTTGAAGGAATCTGATAGAGGGTCACCCAAGGAACATTTCTACAAAATTATTTTGAAAATCGGCTCAACACTTTTGGAGAAGAAGATTTTTTAAGTTTTCACTATGGCCATATAATGCAAAATAGCCCTGCCCTCTGGCGGCCATGTTTTTTGACCAATCAACATGGCTTGAAGGAATCTAATAGAGGGTCACCCAATGAATATTTCTACAAAAGTATTTGAAAATCGGCTCAACACTTTCGGAGGAGAAGATTTTTTAAGTTTTCACTATGGCCATATAATGCAAAATAGCCCTGCCCTCTGGCGGCCATGTTTTTCAACCAATCAAAATTTCTTCAAGGAATCTAATAGAGGGTCATCCAAGGAACATTTCTACAAAATTATTTGAAAATCGGCCTGACACTTTCGGAGGAGAAGATTTGTTAAGTTTTCACTATAGCCATATAAGGCAAAATAGCCCCGCCCCCTGGCGGCCATGTTTTTCAACCAATCAAAATTTCTTGAATTAATCTAATAGAGGGTCACCCAAGGAACATTTCTACAAAATTATTTGAAAATCGGCCTGACACTTTCGGAGAAGAAGATTTTTTAAGTTTTCATTATTTTTTTCTTTCGGTTGCCATGGAAACCAGAATTTTAAATGGATACAAATTTTTTTAAGGAATTTAGTAGAGGACATTGAGAGGATGCTTCCTAAGAAGTTTCAACCAAATTGGCCAAGTGGTTAGGGAGAAGAAAAAGTTAACGCACACACGCACAATTCGCCATGACATAAGCTCGACTGGCTTTCAGACAGTGGAGCTAAAAACCTTTAATTTAAATTGTGGTTAACAAGAAAATCCAGCAAGTTGTATGTAACCTGTGTCAATGACTTTTCATATTGCATCCAAGAAAGTAAAAATCTTAACAACATTTAAATTGGACATACTTTTGATTCAATGAAAAACTGGGTACCAAGTATCTTTGTTAATCTAATGACACAGGCAGAAATCATTTAGTTGACAGACACACATTGTTTTGAACTTGTTGAAAGAAAGGGCCTTTAATCAGTGACAATTTGTTTAGAAGTGATGTTACAGAATGGTTGTAGTAATTTCCAGTACATTCATATCCTCATGACTTAAAATAAATAAATAATGAGACTCACGATTGAATCTGGAGGGTTGGTAAGCATGCTTTTGAAATAATTTGTGGCAAATGTAGAAACTGCTCTTAGTCTTAGTCATAAAGAGCCATTTCTCCATTTGCCTCAATGACCAAACTTTCGTTTATAGAGATTTTCCATCTTTTTGCCTACCCGGTATGTGCTTTCAAAGGGAATACAGTTACTTTGTACCCTGTCGATTTCGTACCCTCTATATTTCGGTTATTTCGTACCCTAGTGTAACCAACATTATGCCTTGGATTAATTCCTGCAAATCTTGTATTTGTATCTTAATTATATTAATTCCTATGTATTTAAGTTGAGGAGAATAATAATATGTTCATCATTGCATTCTGAATCATCATGAGTTTACAATACCCCTGTTTACATTGTTGTTGAATGTGTCATCTTCAAGTCTAGAAATGAAACTGTCACCTAATACTGCAAATGCAATTTTTATTAAATGAGATTGTGTTTAAATTATACAGACACACACACACACACACATATATAAGCGAATATACCATCAGGCATGCTTGACTTAAAGGCACGCTGAGAAACAATTAAGATTTCATCAGACATGATTTAATTAAAGGCATGCAGGGGTCGAATTTAGCCAGATTTTCTACTTGCATTTTTTCGCAAGTGCTATTTTTTGTTACTTGCTAAATGAAAAAACAACTTGCATCTTTGAGTACTTGTTAGAACTTTAATTTTAAGCAACACAATGTTAACTACAATAATGCAATACACTATTATGGTCAATGTAATGTAAACATGGTCCAAAACATGCTGTGAAAAGAAGCTGTTGAGACTGTCAGATACACAGCATAGTCTAGAAACTACTGTGTCTCAGTTTCTGGCTCCATATGGTAGAGTATGGGGGTCTTTTCTGTCTTAGTCCAGACAACCACCATCTTGTCAGACCAGGTTTTGGGTCATATTCTCTAAGAGCAACATCAGCAACTTTAATTCTCATTAAAATATTAAGTATTTCAGCACCAAGCATACACCATATATTTTTCTCACATGATGCATTTAAGACTAAGCCAAATAACACACAGAAACAACCCCCAAATAATACAAATTCAGGTGTTCTGGTGAAGATTGCATCGATAAATGAGCTTTAAGCTAATGTTCAAAAGTTGAATATGAAAAAAAATATATATATTTTCCAGCACTGTACACCTTGAGTAAAACCATATGAAGAAAAGTCATTTATGAAAACTGATGAGCTATTGTTTTTTAATTGGAAACAGGAATCTAGAGTATCATTCCGCCGATCTGAGACATAATACTATAAGCGTTTAATTCTTACCCAGGGCTCTCACTAGGCTTTAATTTTATGGCGAAGTGATGCGACCTAGGAAGAAGTGATATTTCTTGTTTGTCGATCATCACGCGTCGTAATCTCATCGTTTGGAATAGAACACATTAACTTAAACAATGGTGAAATAAATCGCCTAAATATAAATAACAATTAATAAGTGGACATCTTTTAATTATTTATTTGCTGTTTTCCGGTTTCTCCTTTAATTAATTGAACTCGGCAACTTACGTATTTCCTAGTTTGCGATCCGAACAGTCGCCGAAATATAATAAATGAAGCTACCTTTTCCTCGCCGTCCATTCCGTAAAGGTGTCAGTCAATTTGTAAAGAAGCCTGTCGTAAGTGTCGCAAACAACGTAAATTATTTGTATCGGGTTTGAGATCAGAAAATTGTGTTCTTAAGTCGCCGAAATACAATTAATGAAGCTACATTTTGTTCGCCATTTCAGGCATTTCGTAAAGAAGTCAGTCGCAAGTGTCCGAAACAATGTTTATTATTTGTATCGGACAAACATACAATCTCTTTATGAGTAAAATTATATAGGTTTTTTGTTGAATTGAGGAATTGTCTTTTGATTGGTTAATTACGAATATTATGACACCCCCATGCTACAGCATTTATTATGAAGCCCTGAAAAATATTCTGATGTGTTTTCAAATTCTCAATTATTAAAGACGATTTTCTCATTAAACGAAGAAAAGATTCACAACCTCATTAATACTATTGAAAGGGTTAACAAATAATTCGACTTCAATCTCATTTACATCGGATACGTATTTAATGATTTTACATGGGGGCGCCATAATATTTGATATGACTATCGGTTCTTTGTTTATGCAAATTAGACGATTTTGATTGGACAATCGGTTCAATGTCATTGTGTTAGTGAAATGATTTGTTCCTCAGCTTTAACTATATATATATATATATATACACACTCAGATGTCAAATATTACTGTTTATTGCGCTAGCGACACAGTAACTAATGCATGCGTACCCGTTAGCGTTTGTTTTGAGATTTTGTTTTGTAAATAAGAGACTCGCGATTTTTAGCAAGTTGATTATTTATCAGGTCGCTATCGGCAAAACTGACTCGCATTTAGCGAGTATGCGAGCTTAAATTCGAGCCCTGGCATGCTAAGAAACAATTAAAATTCCAATCTGTTAACACCTTTGTCAAACATAACACATTGTTATTATAACAAAAGCTGTTACAAAATGACATAAAAAACATTAAACTTATATTTTTTATCACGTACAGTATACCACTTAATATTTTGAAATACATTTTGTAAACATATATAATATGATTCAATTTAATTTATCTGTAACCTATTGTTGGTTACAAAATAAATGACACTAGGGTACGAAACAACCAAAATATAGAGGGTACAAAATAACTAGGGTACGAAATAACCAAAATCAATAGGGTACAAAGTAACTGTTTCCCTTTCAAAGACCTCTGCTGGCCTGCAGATTTATATAATGAGTATAAAAGTGGTCTATTTTTATTAAGCTAGAGTTGTAGGTATTAATAAAGGAACATATTTGCGTTCAAATAACAAAGCATGATACATTTAGGTTCGGACTTTAATAGCGGATATATTAAGGGACAATGGAAAACACATAAGTTTAGTTCCTAATAACAGCTTTAGTAAGAGTTTACTTACTATCCTTTATGTTCGATCCAAACTTATAAATTATGTGTGCTATAGAATTATCAGAAAACTCTCTTTCTTGAGCAAGAAATTTTCCAGGGTAGAAGAACTGATAGGTGCCAAGATGCTGCAATGGCTTGTCTTCCACCATGCACCCTCCCCCTTGTAAGCTGATCCATTTTGGTTCGGCGAGGGCTGTACATAGAATCACTATGGTTATCATGTTACAGACTGCGGAAGCGAAATTCCGTTCCTTGTATTTGACCCGAAGTCTTGTTCTAGATCTGTGGTGGCCCCCCCGGTGATGGCTCCTGTGGCGACCCCGCGATCGTCTAGTAGACCTACTGCGCCTTGAACTCGACTCTCTTTCTTCTGTTCGAGGCATTGCTAGCAACCCTAATGTAATGATTATTTCTTTTCTAAATTAGAAATGAGACATTTTTTGTTGTTGACTTTTCTTTTCTTTTAGTTTCACTTCCTGTTTCAGTCTTCCAAATGTTTTCCAAAGTCATTTACATAATCCCTTCTGCTATGCACATTATTCATGTATTGCACACACAATATACCCTTTATTGTCAAGATAGTCAAATTTAACTTCTAAAATAATATCTAGGAAATAAACCGTAAACTTTGAAACGAAAAAAATATATATTTAGACAACATTTGCTAACATTTGTTTGATTATGATAAACTGAATTTAATCGAACAATATTCTTTAATAGCTAAGGTAACGGGTCAACTCGGCCTTTAACCAACTCGCCCCCTCAGTCGACTCGGCCTGCTCTGCATTTTATAGTTTAGTGCCGATAACTTTATCAAAAAATATCAAAGAAATTCGGTATTATATTGCACAATTTTACAGGTTCGTAATTTTACCATTTGTCGTGAAAATTGAGGGAAAAAGTAAAAGAAAAGGAATACATGCTTATCATTCTTCAATTTAGAAAAATATGAATGGTAAAATAAACAAAAAATAAATCACACATTTGAAAAAGAAAAGCAATACATGCTAATCATTGTTTAATTTTTTCAACGATTATGACAATGCGTTACGATCTTAAACACATTATTAGGGATTTTCGAAGATACATTCATAGTCGTCTGCTGCAGATTTGTTATGTAGGAGAAGGCTAAATTCGTTTTTCCACAATGATTTACGATCTTAAGCACATTAAAATGGATTTTCCAAGATATTTTCATAGTCGTCTGCTGCAGATTTGTTGTATGTAGGAAATGGATACATTATACAAAACACGTATATTGCAAATTAGTCAAGTTAATTTATCTGAGAACATAGATAGCCTTGTATACATAATAATAATTAGTATAATGAGGATTTCTTTGTTTTCTTTCGGCCTATATACTAACTCAAACTCGTTGTAAACTTCTTATTGTTATTAACAAAACTTTTCTCAGTAAAACATCATGGAAAAACACAATCCGTAATGTTATCAAAACGCATAAAGACCAATCAATGACGAACCAATTTACGCAAAAAACAGATTACGCGTGTTTCCGAATGATAGCGCTTGTCTGGAACATAGTATCTACAACCGATGAACTACGTAAAAAGTATGGACCCGAACCCCAAGTAATCGTGATCACAGCATTTGCCCGCTCTGTAATCAAGTCACTCATTACGACTATGTAAGTCGTTACGTAACATCCTGCCATGCAGCATACTCCTTAGTTACGTATTACATTCCTTGAGTCAGTAAAATAACTCAACGGTCACTCATTATATAACGAGCTCATCAGCGACATCGATGATGAGTGTGTCTTGAGAAATGTTCTTGGAATGAATCCTAACACATATATATTGATTGTATCCAAGATTTTTACAGGTTATGCCTCTCATATGTTGTAGCTGTTTGCAGACATGTTTGACAGATATACTTAAATGTCAGTACCAATTACTATAACTAAGAGTCATTTGATCGGATACCTATACCATATCCGATCATATGTTTACTCTTATAACCAAGCAGTCCAATTAAAACTATAATCTAGTAGAACAGGGCTCAATATGTATACATTTTGAAAACAATCAATATGCCATGTGTGAATTCGTTAATGAGTGAATGGGTGTTTGGGCGTATGAGATTGTGAGTGAATGAAGAATGATAACATGTCAGCTTGGATGAAAGAAATATTTCTTACCATTGATTTGTTAAATTGTTATATTCATAACTTGTATTTATTTGTATGTAAAGAAATCTCCAAATATATGGGGGAAATAAAGGAAACAAACAAAAAACGTAACAAACTGTTTTTGTTTAATTATATGATTAGTTATAATTATAACTGATTATATACAACAAACAACATAAATTAAAATTTTAATAAAGATTATGTAACAACTGTGACAAACAATATTTTATTATAATTATACAATTTAACTTCACCGTCCGAGTTAACCCGAGGCCGAGTTGACCCGAAAATTATTTTTTATAAACTAACAATTTTATAAGATAGATTTAAAAATTGTGAACATTTCTGATTTACATTACTCTTAATAAATTTGATAATAAATTTGATAAAGAAAATTGCAATAATTGACCGAACAATATGATGAATGTTAAATAAATCAGAAAGTTTTAATCAAGTTTAGTTCATCAAGCTGTCCAGACGCTTTGTGGATAATTTTGAAAAAAAAAGAGAAGATTGTGAAAATGCCCAGAGTAAGAATTTAGTTCTCTTGTCGTCTTTATTGTGTTTCACAATTTGTAAAGCTAATAATCAGAAACGTTTATTTAGTATGGTTGGTTACTTAGGAAATTATGAAATTTCATGTGGCGGTACCTATTTCGGCTAAACATTTAATATGATAATGGGCAAAGCCTAGGTCGTGTAAAAGTAAGAATTAATTTAGCAGTGTCAGTCATTATGAGGCAGCAATCGCTTGTCTATATGGGAAAGGATTAATTAATGAAAAGAGTTGAAAACATTGTGACAAAAAGAAAAATTCCATATTATTATCATTTGTGTATACAAATGATGAAATAGACCTCTGTATGTGTGTTTATTTTAGGATACATTTAGAGGACACCGCCCGCATTGCGTCTTTGTCCCGCCTCCATAAACCTGACTTCTATGGTGTGTAAATTTGTATGGTGTACATATAGCGATTATCCAGTCCCCAAACAAGAGAGAATCTGAAAAACGATAACCAGATAACCCGACACCTAGGTAGCCGGACACCCACATACGCGAGCCGACACCTCATTTAAATAGCAGTATTGTTATAATATGAAAAATAACCATCAACAATGAAGGAATATTCAATTTTAATTTTCGGGCGTTATTTATGTTTTATTGTTGTTGTTGAAACCATAAATAACAATTCGAGCCTAGAATATCTCGTACGAAATATTATATCTAAGTCACATGTCCATAGTAAAACTATACAAGAATACATGAGTACATTTAATACTATTAATTAAGGACTATGTCATGGCTGAAATTAGAAAATGGGTGGGTGGGGTATACAAGTTAAAAACTTCACAACCTAGAGGACCTTGGGCCATATAACTATTATAACCTGGTCAGATATATAAGCCTTTTTAAATGTATCTGAATGAAAGAAAATAATTGAAAGGATTAGGTTGGTAATTTATAGGCAAATTAAGTGACCATTTTTCGGCTCAGCTTTGCACATTGTTAAGTAATAAGTTACCTAATATATAAATAAATACCTGTAATAGTTAGGTAAAGTATCCTTGTAGATGCAACGAGCCTTCAATTTTCAAGTACATGCATACATCCTGTACAAATCTCTTAACAAACATGGATGTGTTGGTAAAAAAATAATATTTTTATGGTGTGTTTACACAACTAAATTAGACATATTTAAAGGCTGGCGTCCAATACAAACAGTGGGGGATAAAACGTACACAAGTCAACTGTTATAAAAACACACTCAGTTCATTGAGGCACTGATACACAATACATATGTTTATCTAGTGCTAAAACAACATACAATTATGCTGTTTGTGATATAGATGATTTCAGGTATGTCACAGAAAACTAACATTCTCTTACGTTATACAAGTGAAGAACCTGATCATACTGCATATGTGCATTCTGATCAGGATGTTCACTTTTATGAGAATGTTATTAGCTCGACTATTCGAAGAATATGAGAGCTATACTACTCACCCTGGCGTCGGCGTCGGCGTCGGCGTCCACGTCACACTTTGGTTAAGGTTTTGCATGCAAGTTCTAAAATACTACATGTATTGCATTGAAACTTTCTACAACCCTACCAAACTATCACACCAATGTAGATTATCAAGTTAGATAACTCTGTCCTGCATTTTATGCAAGTTATGGCCCTTTGTTACTTAGAAATTCTGGTTAAAGTTTTGCGTGCAACTAAAGTAAGAGTCCATATCTCAGTATTTACTTGATGCATTGCATTGAAACTGTCTACAACCCTACCCAACTATCCCACCTATGTAGATTATCAAGTAAGATAACTCTATCCTGCACTTTATGCAAGTTATGGCCCTTTTTTTACTTAGAAATTCTGGTTAAAGTTTTGCGTGCAACTAAATTAAGAGTCCATATCTCAGTATTTACTTGATGCATTGCATTGAAACTTTTTACAACTCTACCCAACTATCACACCTATGTAGATTATTAAGTAAGATAACTCTATCCTGCACTTTATGCAAGTTATGGCCCTTTATTTACTTAGAAATTCTGGTTAAAGTTTTGCGTGCAACTAAATTAAGAGTCCATATCTCAGTATATACTTGATGCATTGCATTGAACCTTTATACAACCCTACCCAACTATCACACCTATGTAGATTATCAAGTTAGATAACTCTATCCTGCATTTTATGCAAGTTATAGCCCTTTTTTTACTTAGAAATTCTGGTTAAAGTTTTGCGTGCAACTAAATTAAGAGTCCATATCTCAGTATTTACTTGATGCATTGCATTGAAACTTTCTACAACCCTACCCAACTATTACACCTGTGTATATTATCAAGTATGATAACTCTATTCTGCATTTTATGCAAGTTATGGTCCTTTTTTTTCTTAGAAATTCTGGTTAAAGTTTTGCGTGCAACTAAATTAAGAGTCCATGTCTCAGTAAATACTTGATGCATTGCATTGAAACTTTCTACAACCCTACCCAACTATCACACTTGTGTAGATTATCAAGTATGATAACTCTATCCTGCATTTTATGCAAGTTATGGCCTTTTTGGACTTAGAAATTCTGGTTAAAGTTTTGATGCAACTACATAAAGAGACCATCTCTTAGTAAACTACTTGATGCATTGCATTGAAACTTTATACAGCCCTTACCAACCATCACATCTATGTAAACAATCAAGTATGATTACTTCATCCAGCATTTTATGCAAGTTATGGACCTTTTTGGACTTAGAAATTCTGGTTAAAGTTTTGCAACTACATTTAGAGTGTAATCTCAGTTACAACTTGAAAAATTGCATTGAAACTTTATACAACCTTTCCCAATTGCACAACTATAAACACAACCAATTAAGATAACTCTATCCTGTATATGGTGCAAATTGTTGCCGTTTTTTTACTTAGAAATTATGGTTAAAGGTTTGCGTTAAACTACATTAAGAGTCAATATCTTAGTAACTACTTGATGCATTCCATTGAAAGGTTATACAACCCTTTCTAACCATCACACCTATGAAAATAATCATGTTAAATAACACTATCCAGCATATAATGCAAATTATCACCCACTAAGAAATTGTGGTTAATGTTTTGCATGCAACTACATTAGAGTCCATTATCTCAGTAACTTAAATAAGTGGTGGAATAGTCGAGCGCGCTGTCCTCCGACAGCTCTTGTTTTTTTGTGACGTAACCTGAAATAATCTATTTTCCATATCAACAGTTTTATATTACTTTTAAAAGCACTAGATAAACATACTTTGTGTATATATGGCTTAATGAACTGAGTGTGTTTTTATAGCAGTCATGTACATTTTATCTCACCACGGCTTGTATTGGACAACCAACCTTTAAATAGGTCTTATATTGTTGTGATTACACACAATAGGAAATTTTTATTTTTGATTAACACCACTGTGTTTTTAAGTGATTTGTACAGGATGTATGCATGTTCTTGAAAATTAAAGGCTCGTTGCATCTACAAGGATACTTTACCCAACTATTACAGGTATTTATTCATATATTAGGTAACTTAACAATGTGCAGCCAAAGCTGAGCCGAAAAATGGTCACTTAATTTGCCTATAAATTACCAACCTAATCCTTTCACTTATTTTCTTTCATTCAGATACATTTAAAAAAGCTTATCTGACCAGGTTATAATAGTTGCATGGCACAAGGTCCTCTACATTTTGAAGTTTTTAACATGTATACCCCACCCTCCCATTTTCTAATTTCAGCCATGACATAGTCCTTAAAGTTAGTTTCTGTTCTGTTCTGTTACTGTAAAACGTACTGTGTGTATATTTGTATAAATTGTTTGTTTCTTTCTTTGAATGTTTCTAGTAAATTATATATTATAAATATTGTGTTGTTCTTTCTTCTTGCAATAGATCCTTAGACACAATTAAACCTGAAAAATAAAATGTATCATAGATCTTTCATTTTTCGTACAAGATATTCTAGGCTTGAACTGTTAATTATACTTTTTTATAGTATGAACAACAACGAAACTTGTCCTAATCGGACCAACATTGTGTGAAATGATTTGAAAGTCAAAACGTCTGAAAATTAAGTATCAATAATCCTTCATGTTACAATGTATGCAGTAAAATTTAGGGAGGTGTCGGAACGACAGAATTTTCACACATGAATTTTATATAGGGTGTCGGATCGACAAACTAGTGTCGGCTTATCTGGGTGTCTGGCATTCCTGAAAAACATATTGATAAAAACTAAACTTATCATGTATTTAAGTTTCAATTACACATATGTTTTATTTTTTGTATCCGTAACAGACTGTAAGATTTCAAGGGATGTTTGATGGAAAACAACACTAGAAGGCATTGAATAATGTTCTTATTTCTTTTTACAAATGCCAGTTATTTGAAAACTAGTAATAAATATAATTGGAAACTGACATGGTTGACTGATTGACTTGAGCTTAACATTATTTTAAAGAAATTTCAATGCACCTAACATTTTTCCCTCTGGCTTTCTAGAAAAAATACTCCACACAACAATTTTCCAAGGCAACTAGCTACCCTTGCATGATCTAGCTCAATGTATACTTTTGAGACAAAGATGAAAACACTATGCATAAAGACTGGGAAACTACTTTTTGACAAATATTTTCAAAAGTTCCATGTATAAGATATTTCAATATTGGGTGGCTATATAAGGGAAATAAGTTCAATTATGTAGCACGAATATAAATTCCCCATGTTATTCTTTAAATTACTTACCCGATATGCTGCTTTAAATAACTCGAGGAAAGACATAGAAAGGTTAAAGGCATTTTGAGTTAAACTTGTTGACGCATATGAAAACACTGGAGAATTAGGACCACTTAGTCTTGCTCATGGTCAGCAATTCCTCCTTTTGTCACAATGTTTCCAATTCTATTCATAAATTAAACTTTGGCTTTCCCTTTTTTTACCTCAACATTGTCACTGTCATCTGCTGCAGGTTTGATGTATGTTGGAAAGGGTTAAGTTTAGCCCCTTGCCTGATGTAAATGACTTGACGTCGGTGACTAATCTGAATACATTGTTGGAATGTTGTAATTGCTCCAAAATGAAAAATTTCTTCCTATCCAACAATATCTTCACTTTCTTTGCTGGTTTTTAACATGTAAAACATGAAACAGTATCAGTTTATTTGTTAATAAGTACAAGTGTCAACAACTGATTATGTATACATCATCATCGTCATGTATATATGAAATATGTCGTTTGACAATATGGATAGTGAAGGATATGATAAGACCTTGAAAATGATCAGCTTCTCAGAGTCATCTTTGTTGATCAACTTCAAGTTCTTTTTTTACGCCCGTTTTTTTAAAACGGAATGTTTTATAGTTTTATCTGCGGCATACAGGGGGATGCTTCCAGTATGTTGTCCACCCAATAACTTTAGAAGCCTTTGTCCAATCATCACCAAATTTGGCTAGGGTGTCTATAATAATATTTCAAACCAATATTATAAGAAACCTGAGAGCAATTTTTTAGCACAGAACATAGATTTACACTCTTGGGGTCTGGTTAACCCTTTCCCTCATATAGATGCTTTCTGATGCCTCTGCAGCAGACGGCTTTTTGAAAACATAGTAACAAAAGAAGAAATTGCACAAACGTGCAATTTCTCCTTTTGTCACTATGTTTTCCACTTTTTGTCATAGGTTATCCATTCAATTATGGAGATTTTCTATGTTTTGACAAAATACGTTCGAAGTCGTCTGCTGCAGAACTGTCGTATGAGGGAAAGGGTTAAAGCCATCTCAGTTTGAAAAACATTGAGATGGTCAGAGGATTAGATGAGGAGTAAACCTACCCTTTACCTGCAATATCTCTCTTATGGCTCAACTAGTGCCTATGTTGTCAACTTGTGGGTACTTAACCCTTTCCCTCATACAACAATTCTGCAGCAGCCGACTTTGAACATATTTTGTCAAAAAATAGAAAATCTCTTTAATTGAATATGACTAAAAGTGGAAAAAATTGTGGCAAAAGGAGAAATTGCTCGTTTTGAGCAATTTCTCCCTTTGTCACTATGTTTTCAAAAAGCTGTCTGCTGCAGAGGCGTCAGAAAGCGTCTATATGACAGACAACTCTTTTGAGTATTCCCAACAAATAATTTGAGCTTCAAATAAGGATTTCTGAATGTGAAATACACACCTTATCTAGACCTTTGAATGGTGATATATAATTTTATGTATTTTTCAGATCCGAAGAAATAGACAATTTCGTGAGGTTGTACGTGAATCCAATTCACCACGAAGGAGTCCCAGATATCGCAATCAAGATGTTGATGATGGTAGCTTGAATATTATTGTTAAGCGTTTTCAACAATCCCATTACTGGTGTTGTCAGCAAGTAAATTTCTAAATTGAGTAGCCCTTGCTGAAAAGTATTTTTTAGCCCATTTGTTTTATAGCCGGGTTTTCAACCGAGGTTTGTAAATTAACACCTAAACAGTTCCAACAGTTTGTGTACTTAACATGCATAATAGAAAATTTGTAACTCATTTAATTCCATCATACAGTGAATCACTAGGTTCTTGACTATCAAATCTCTTTTACTTCACTGTGAAAAAAAAGACGAAAAATTTGCAGTACAAAATATCAGAAAAAATCGCATCTAAATATACCTCTTGTATATAAAATTCTTTTTTACTATGTCCATTTAGCCATCACCCTTGATTATTAACCCTTTCCCGCATATAGACGCTTTCTGACGCCTCTGCAGCAGATGGCTTTTTTAAAAAACATAGTGACAAAAGAAGAAATTGCTCAAAACGAGCAATTTCTCCTTTTGCCACAATGTTTTCCACTTTTAGTCATCTATAGGTTATCCATTCAATTATAGAGGTTTTCCATTTTTTGACAAAATATGTTCAAAGTTGTCTGCTGCAGATTTGTTGTATGAGGGAAAGGGTTAAAAATTGTGTTATATACCAACATATGACTGTGTTCCACTACTATTTGTCAGCTGCCAGTGCTCAATCAATGGATGGAATTCAATGAAATTTCATATGAAGCTTCCATAGCAAGTGCACTTTTTCCCCTAAGGTTACTTCAATGGTGAGAGAGAAGTAAGATGTATTGGTGATTGCAGTGATTTTTTTTCCTAGGCTAAAATTCTCCATTTTCCACCAATGAAGTGATACAGGGCCCCATGAAAATCTTGTTTTTTTTACACACCAACATAGTATTATAGCTTCATTCAGCAGTGTAGTGGCCACTTAACATTATCCATCTGTCAATATTTTGACGTGTTGTGATTCTCCCTAACCTCATTGGTGTATCTGTAGAGGTTCCTGGGATGCGAGAGGTCACGAGTTCCATCGCTGGCTAGTTAGTATCAAAGACTTAAACAATTGTAGTAAGGCTAAAAAAATAAATATGTGTTGTTCAGGTAACATTGGTCAAAGAAATAGGGTAGGTAGGTAGGCTTTTCTTTCTTCAGAAGTAAGTTGTCTATTACAAGTTGTTACAGACGTAAGTGCTCACAAATGTGTTCTATATGCACATTCAAGACATCTCATCAATATATGCAATAATTCTTAGTGGCATTCTTTTAGTTGTCATTAATTTTATGGCATAAAAACTTCCCAAAGAACACTGTGGCCGCTGTGTGTTTGTTTTATTACGATCGATAGACGCTTTCCAAGGGTTTCAGTTTCGTACTCAATTATATTCGTTCCCAAAATCGATAAAATGTTCTAGGGTCGGTCGGGTTACCTGAACCACACATATTATTTTTTTTAGCCTAATGGCTTACGCTTGGAACTCAGGGTTGTGGGGTTTGCATTACGTACGACTCGCTGGTGTCTGGCAAAATCTCCCGGTAGAAGTGGCAACAGTAACGTACCCAGGAAACGCCATGTTATATTAAAATGATTAATTGTTGAATGTTGCGTAAAACACCAAAGAATCATCCTCATATGGCGATGTTTACCCACGCCTATCGGCATAAAGCCATTTGGCGAGCAGCTATTATTCTCTCTCCAATTATTTTTTATTTCTGGGGGTGGACTATATTTGGTTATTTCATTTTTACCTCGACTTTTGAAAAAAACAAGAGCTATTGTCATGACTCTGGCGTCGGCGGCGTGGTCGTCTGGTTAAGGTTTTTTGTTCAGCTCAGCTGCTCTTGTTTTATCATGATATATACATATCATTTGACACCAAAGAAACAAGCAAATCCTTCACTTATTATGTTTTCTACACTGTCTGCTATATTTCAGGTTGTATTGACCTAACAACAACAGCTGATGAAAGCTTCGTTGATCTTACCACAACAAGAGATAGTGTGAGTGAGGGTGCTAATGATCAATCGGTGGTTGTAAGTATTGAATTAACCCTTTCCCTCATATAGACGCTTTCTGATGCCTTCTTGAAAACATAGTGACAAAAGAAGAAATTGCACAAAACGTGCAATTTCTACTTTTGCCACAATGTTTTCCACTTTTCGTCATAGGTTATCCATTCAATTATAGAGATTTTCTATTTTTTGACAAAATATGTTCAGTTGTCTGCTGCAGAATTGTCATATGAGGGAAAGGGTTAATGAACAGGTCTATAGTTAAGGATATAAACCCTTTTCCCACATACAACGAATATGCAGCAGATGACTTTGAAAACATTTAAGTTGTTAATATGGAATCTCTCTTTAAATTAAGAATTATTTTTAGCTCTACTGGCCAAAGGCCAGAAGGGCTTATGTCGTGGCGATTTGTCCGTCGTGCGTGCGTGCGTGCGTCCGTCCGTCCGTAAACAATTTCTTGTTAACACGATACAGTCTTCACTTTTGATTGTATCTCAACCAAACTTATACAGTAGTTAGATATCCATGAGAGCTCGGTTCCATTCGAAAACCAGCCAGATCCGCCCATGCATGACTGGATTATGGCCCTTGAAATGGTCAAAATTGCTATAAAAGAGCTTGTTAACACGATACAGTCTTCACTTTTGATTGTATCTCAACCAAACTTATACAGTAGTTAGATATTCATGAGAGCTCGGTTCCTTTCGAAAACCAGCCAGATCCGCCCATGTATGACTGGATTATGGCCCTTGAAATGGTCAAAATTGCTATAAAAGAGCTTGTTAACACGATACAGTCTTCACTTTTAATTGTATCTCAACCAAACTTATACAGTAGTTAGATATTCATGAGAGTCCGGTTCCTTTCGAAAACCAGCCAGATCCGCCAATGCAAGACTGGATTATGGCCCATGAAATTGTAAAAATTACTATAATACAGCTTGTGAAAACAAAAGAGCCTCCATTTACTATCCGATCTTCACCATACATACATGCTCTGGATTGAAAATGACCAAAGAACCATACCAGTAGAGCATAGGCCCTCATGGGCCTCTTGTTTAATAAAATTGAAAAGATTTTGGCAAAAGGAGAGAGAAACTGCTTATTATGAGCATTATTTTTCTTATGCCACAATGTTTTCAAAAGTTGTCTTGTGCAGAGGCATCAGAAATAATCTGTATGTGAAAAAGGGTTATTTTATTTGAGTGGCTTGGTCATCCAGTGGGTAAAACGGTGGACTGTCAATCTAGAAATCAGGGATTCACTTTACTGTCTGGTTATTGGATATTTCTGTCGTGCAATTTCATTGTCTCTCTCTCAAGTAGAGATCAAGTTCTGGAAAAAAGGCTTTGCTATGCAATGAACATGTAAACAAACCAAGATTTTTTAGCTGACCAAGGTCAGCTATTGTGATCACATTTTGTCCGGCATCCGTGTGACGTGCGTCGTCAACATTTGAGCTTGTTAACACTCTATAGGCTACATTTTGAATCCAATCTTCATGAACATTTATCAGAACATTCATCTCCATCAAATCTTGGACAAGTTTGAAACTGGGCCATATGAGGTCAAAAACTAGGTCACTAGGTCAAATTGAAGGGAAATCTTGTTAACACTCCAGAGGCCGCAATTTTTGCTTCAGCAATTTTATCAGAATGTTAGTCTTGATGATATGTAGGTCAAGTTCGAACATGGGTCATGTCGGGTCAAAAAGTAGGTCACTAGGTCAAATTGAAGGAAAATCTTGTTAACACTCCAGAGGCCGCAATTTTTGCTTCAGCAGTTTGAAATTTTGTCAGAATGTTCAGGGGTGGCGAAATATGATTTTGACTTGTAACTTGTCCGTTTTTTCAAAATGCTATTTTGCACTTGTCCGTATGATATTTATATAGTAAATCCTTACAACATTTCACTTGTCCGTACAGGCTCTGGGACAAGCTGGGCAATACGGACAATGGATTTCGCCACCCCTGATGTTTGTCTTAAACATTTCTAGGTCAAGTTCGAATATGGGTCAGAAACGGTCACAAGGCCAAATTGAAGGGAAATATTGTTAACACTTTAGAAGCCACATTTTTTGCTTCAGCAGCTTGAAATTTGGTCAGAATGTTGAGCTGAATGATATCTAAGCCAAGTTCGAATATGGCTAAAACTAGGTCAGTAGGCCAAATTGAAGGGTAATCTTGTTAACACTCTAGAGGCCACATTTTCAACTTGAGCATGTTGAAACTTTATCAGAATGTTTTTCTTGATGATATGTAGGTCAAGTTCGAACATGGGTCATGTTGGGTCAAATAGTAGGTCACTAGGTCAAATTGAAGGTAAATCTTGTTAACACCCTAGAGGCCGCAATTTTAGTTTAAGCTGTTTGTAATTTTGTCAGAATGTTTGTCTTAAATATATCAAGGTCAAGTTCGAATATAGGTCATGCCCGGTTAAAAACTTGGTCACTAGGCTAAATTGAAGGAAAATCTGGTTAACACTCTGGATACTGCATTTTTAATTTGAGCATGATGAAACTTTATTAGAATGTTTGTCTTGATTATATGTAAGTCAAGTTCTAACATGGGTCATGTTGGGTCAAAAAGTAGGTCACTAGGCCAAATTGAAGGGAAATCTTGTTAACACTGTAGAAGCCGCATTTTTATGAATTTTTGTGATCGCCTTTTGTCCGTCGTCAGTCGTCCGTCGTCAACATTTGCTTGTTAACACTCTACAGGCCACATTTTGTATCCAATCTTCATAAAAGTTTATCAGAATATATATCTCCATCAAATCTAGGCCAAGTTCGAAAAACTTGAACATGTTGAAACTTTGTCAGAATGTTTGTCTTAGTGATATCTAGGCCAAGTTCGAATATAGGTCATGTCGGGTCAAAAACTAGGTCACAAGGCCAAATTGAAGGAAAATCTTGTTAACACTCTGGAAGCCATATTTTAAACTTGAACATGTTGAAACTTTGTCAGAAAGTTTGTCTTGATGATATCTAGGCCAAGTTTTGAAACTAGGTCATGTTGGGTCAAAAACTAGGTCACTAGGCTAGATTTAATGAACATTTTGTTAACACTCTGGAAGCCGCATTGTTGGCTTGAGCATGTTGAAACTATGTCTGAAAATTTGTCTTAGTGATATCTAGGTCAAGTTCGATTATGGGTCATGTCAGGTCACTAGGCTAAATTGTAGAACAATCTAGTTAACACTATAGAGATTGCATTTTTGACTTGAGCAGCTTGAAATTTTGTCAGAAAGTTTGTCTTGATTATATTGCCATTGACGCTTAAAGAGTAAAGTCTTGAATAGCCCTTTCTCCGGTGATCGATTCCAGAGCCTCATGACCCTCTTGTTTGCTTCAGCAGCTTGAAATGTGGTCAGAATGTTGAGCTGAATGATATATAGGTCAAGTTCAAATATGGGTTATATTGGGTCAGAAACAAGGTCAATAAAGGAACATTTTGTTCAAATTCCGGAGGCCGCATTTTTTACTTCGAGCAAGTTGAAACTTTGTCAGAATGTTTTCTTGATGATATCTAGTCCATGTTGGAATATGGGTCATATCATGTAAAATAATATAGATCACTAGGCCAAATGAAGGAAAATCTTGTTAACACTGTGGAGGTTGCATTCAGAATAATTTTCTTGATGTGTTTTGCATTGCAGTACATTGTATAATTAAGGTGAGCGATCTAGGGCCATCATGGCCCTCTTGTTTTTGGAATTAGCTTGTTATCGCACCTGGATTACCTTGTATTTAATTTTGTACAACACAAGCAATGTCTCCTTTTGCCACAATGTTTTCCACTTTTAGGTTATCCATTCAATTATAGAGATTTTCTATTTTTAGCTCACCTGTGCACGAAGTGCTCAAGGTGAGTTATTGTGATGGCCTTTTGTCCTGCATCCGTCATGCGTCGTCCGTCATCCGTCGTCCGTCAACTTTTTCTCCTCGGTAACCAGTGGGTCAATTGGGATGAAACTTCATAGGAAGCATCCTCACATTGACCTCACCAGAATTCCTTCAAACTTTTGGGATCCATGCAGAATTCTGGTTTCCATGGCAACGAAATGAAAAAACCTTTAAAAATCTTCTTTCTAAAACCGGTTGGCAGATTTTCAAATAATTTTGTAGAAATGTTCCTTGGATGACCCTCTATCAGATTACTTGAAGCCATATTGATTGGTCGAAAAGCATGGCCGCCAGGGGACGGGGCTATTTTGCCTTATATGGCTATAGTGCAAACTTAAAAAATCTTCTCCTGAAAGTGTCAGGGCGATTTTCAAATAGTTTTGTAGAAATATTGCTAGGGTGACCCTCTATCAGATTCAGGCCATGTTGATTGGTCAAAAACTATGGCCGCCAGGGGGCGGGGCTTATATGGCTAAAGTGAAAATAAAAAAACCGGTGAGCGATCCAGGGCCATCATGGCCCTCTTATTTGATCAATATGTTCAAAATCGTCTGCTGCAGAATTGCCGTATGAGGGAAAGGGTTAAACCTATTCTGGCTAATATTAGAAAATTCTATAAATGAAAGTTAGATTTTTAAATAGAGTTGAAATTATTGTTGCAAAAGTAGAAATTGCCCATTATGAGCAATTTTTCCTTTTGCAACAATGTTTTCAAAAGGCATCTACTGCACATTGTCAGAATGCGTTTATATGAGGGAAAGGTTAACTGATTGGTGACATTTGCAGAGCCAAATCAGGCTTCATGGATGTGTTTGGTTTTCACAGAGCGGCGCTCATTTATTTTACTGAGTTGAAATTGTGATGAACAACTTCCGCTTTTGCCCTAATATTATCAAAAGTCGTCTGTTACAGATGAGTCAGATTTTTTCTGAATATAGGAAAGAGCTAAATATATATATAACTGATTTTTCACTTTAGGTGATTGAAACTCCAGAGGGTGAGTAATGTTATTTATTGTTTTATTCAGAGAATTAATTTAATATAGATATGTTCTCTATGGTATTGTTAAAGATTCTGAAATATTTGAGCTTTATGGTTACCATTTCCCTTACCGAATAACATAATTTGTGATATATTATTATATATATATATATGAGCCATAATATGGTGTCCGGATTTTGAGTTACATCACAAACACTGTGGTGTCCTCTTTTGTAATATTTGACTTTTGTCAAATTAAATGCTATATATATGTTTAGAACAATATCTAAAGCTGTTAAATTCTAAATGACAAAATAGATTTTATCTTTAAATAAAGAGAAATGTGGGTTTTAAATTGTATTGTTAGTAACACAGGACACCATGTAATAAATCAATTTTATGAAGAGTATGCCTAGTTAATTTTTTTTAGATCTAATTTTCACCATCTTTATTTGGAATTATTTCAATAAATAAATGGTTTATTTAGTGAAACAATTAATAGAATACAACTAGATAAAGAATGGTGTAACAGGACACAAACTGGTGTGTAACAGGACACAAAATGATGTAACTGGACACTAATTCAATTGTATTGTTAGTAACACAGGACACCATTGTAATAAATCAATTTTATGAAGAGTATGCCTAGTTAATTTTTTTTAGATCTAATTTACATTTTCACCATCTTTATTTGGAATTATTTCAATAAATAAATGGTTTATTTAGTGAAATAATTAATAGTATACAACTAGATAAAGAATGGTGTAACAGGACACAAACTGGTGTGTAACAGGACACAAAATGATGTAACTGGACACCAATTGTGCACTTCATATAAGTGTGTAATATAATAGCATAAACATTTTCAGTATAAATAATTCTCCAGTTAAATTAAAATATACTTATCATGCAAATATGTAATTATTATGTAAGCACAATGCTTATGGAGGTAGAATATGCTTTCCAGGACAGTTAACGTTACAAGGCAAAAGAGACAAAATTCGCGATTTTTTTCCCCCAGTCAAAAATAATAACAAGTTCTTCGTAGTGAATTAAATAGGTTCGCAAACATCTCTGGACAATTTAAATAACGAAATAGGAAGTTACTACGCATTGCGATACATTATAAGCAACCATTGATGACCTCAATCGGCTTGGTGCCGGCGTAACAAAATTTCAGAAGTCTGACTGTCATTTTTGAGCCGCCATTTTAAAACACTCTTGTCGTAAAACGTCTATAACTGTCGTAAATTGTTGCGATGTTTAATGTCGTAAATAGAACAGCCAAAATTTAGTTTCCTCCTAGGTGATTGACGAAGCATTTTTTAATTATAACAAAATAATAGGGCGTAACAAAAAAAGACACCATTTTGATAAACAATATTTTGACTCCCTGTCAAATAAAAGATATCTGTCCCAGAACAACATGTTTACGACATTAACAAAGAATGTAAGTGATCACGTGATTTGTATGCAATGAAAATATGGTTATCGGTCCAGGTTTCGAGTTTTGATGCTATTTAGACGTGATGTAACTGGGTGGACACATTCGTTACGCCGATGTCCAGGATTTTATATTCAAATCAAAATCGTATTTACGTCGCTCTATTAAATCTTAAAGTTATATTTACAAGTAATTTTTTAAATTATTATTTCACATATATTAGTTTCCAAACTTTAAATATAAAGAAAAACAGTTTGTTTTGGTTTTCAAAAAGTCCTCCCATGCCTTTGTCGGGAAGGACACGGCGAAAATGCTCAAGAAAAGTATTAATTAAAGGAGTTTATCAGTTCTTTCAGAAATCAATAGCATATTATTTAATAGATTTAGTAGTTTCTAACAGTTTGTGACATGCTGATAAACTATAAAACACATAGTTCTTCAAATAAAGGAGAATAAATAATGACTCTGTGATGTAACACAAAATCCCGGACACCATATTATGGCTCATATATATATAATAATGTTAACCCTTTCCCTGACGCAACAAATCTGCAGCAGACGACTTTGGAAACATTAAAGTGGCATTTCTATCCAGAGGGAAGAAATTCATGTAAAAAAGTTCAAATCGATTTTTCTAAAAATATAAAGCTGAATGGGTTTGGGATTAACCACAAACGTGTTACCCAAGAGCACACACTCACAAATTATACTTTTCTCAAAGATTTCAGGATTTTAAAAACGGACCCATTCATGTACATCATAACGCTTAGAATCTTAAACACAACTATATTAGAAGTATGTAAAGGTAGGGTGTCATATACAAATTGTGGTGAGATAACATGTACATAACTGTTATAAAAACACACTCAGTTCAATGAGGCATATACAATGTATACACAATAAGCATGTTTAATATTTGCTTCAATGAACTGAGTTATTTTTATAACAGTTTTCTTGTGTAATTACTTGATGCATTGCATTGAAACTTTATACAACCCTTCCCAACTATGTAAAGTTATCGCCTTTTTTAGCTCACCTGTGCACGAAGTGCTCAAGGTGAGTTATTGTGATCGCCCTATGTCCGGCGTCCGTTGTCCGTCGTCTGTCGTCCGTCGTCCGTCAACATTTTCTCCTCTGTAACCGGTGGGTCAACTGGGATGAAACTTCACAGAAAGCATCCTCTCAATGTCCTCACCAGAATTCCTTAAAATTTTCGGGATCCATGCATAATTCTGGTTTCCATGGCAACGAAATGAAAAAACTTCAAAATTCTTAAAAAATCTTCTCCTCCGAAAGTGTCAGGCCGATTTTCAAATAATTTTGTAGAAATGTTCCTCGGGTGACCCTCTATCAGATTCCTTCAAGCCATGTTGATTGGTCGAAAAACATGGCCGCCAGGGGGGGCGGGGCTATTTTTCCTTATATGGCTATAGTGCAAACTTAAAAAATCTTCTCCTCCGAAAGTGTCAGGCCGATTTTCAAATAATTTTGTAGAAATGTTCCTCGGGTGACCCTCTATCAGATTCCTTCAAGCCATGTTGATTGGTCGAAAAACATGGCCGCCAGGGGGGGCGGAGCTATTTTTCCTTATATGGCTATAGTGCAAACTTAAAAAATCTTCTTCTCCAAAAGTGTCAGGCCGATTTTCAAATAAATTTGTAGAAATGTTCCTTGGGTGACCCTCTATCAGATTCCTTCAAGCCATGTTGATTGGTCGAAAATCATGGCCGCCAGGGGGGCGCGGGGCTTTTTTGCCTTATATAGCTATAGTGCAAACTTAAAAAATCTTCTCCTCCAAAAGTGTCGGGCCGATTTTCAAATAATTTTGTAGAAATGTTCCTTGGATGACCCTCTATCAGATTCCTTCAAGCCATGTTGATTGGTCAAAAAACATGGTCGCCAGGGGGCGGGGCTATTTTGCCTTATATTGCTATAGTGAAAACTTAAAAAATCTTCTCCTTCAAAAGTGTCAGGCCGATTTTCAAATAATTTTGTAGAAATGTTCCTAGGGTGACCCTCTATCAGATTCCTTAAAGCCAAGTTGATTGGTTGGAAACTATGCCCGCCAGATGGCGGGGCTTATATAGCTAAAGTGAAAAAAAAAATCAGGTGAGCGATTCCAGGGCCATCATGGCCCTCTTGTTTAAATGTTTACTTACAAATTCTGGTTAAAGTTTTGCTTGATGCATTGTATTGGAACTTTATACAACCCTTCCCAACTATCCCACCTATGTTAATTATAAAGTGATATCACTCTTTCCTGCATTTAATGCAAGTTATGGTCCTTTTTTTACTTAGAAATTCTGGTTAATGTTTTGTGTGCAACTACATTAAGAGTTCATATCTTAGTAACTGCTTGATGCATTGCATTGAATTACTAATACTATACAACCCTTCCCAAGCATCACACCTATGTAAACAATAAAGTGACATACTTCTGTCCTGGATATATTGAAAATAATGGCCCTTTTTTAACTTAGAAATACTGGTTAATGTTTTGTGTGCAACTACATCACAGTCCAAATACCTATATGTTTCACACACAACTTTGCAATCCTTAAACTAAAAAGCAGTGAAATAGTGAGCGCGCTTTCCTCTGTCCGCTCAATAATTTTTGAACTGCTTGAAGGATTTCGAAATAACTCACCACAATGTTTACCATACTGAGACTATGAGCAGAGCACATGACACAACCACTTCCGTTCAAGGTCAAGGTTTCAGTATTACAATCATTGACAAATGCAATGGGGGAGGCATATGCTTTTGTGACAAACACAACCATCTAGTTACTGAAAAGAGTCAACATCATTGCGCATTGCGCATGAGCTATTCGTAAATGTCTTCAAGAGTTGTCTACAGCAGAGGAATCAGAGAGTGTTTATATGTTGGAAAGGGTTAAGAGGATTACTGTTTGAATCAAAGCGCCAGTGGCTTAGTAGTGGCGATCGTATGGAAAATCCTGCAAAGTAACAAGCAGTATATAGCGAATAAAAAGCACAATTTCACTATTTGCCAAACTGTTCAATTTATAAAAATATAGGCATATATTATAATGCTCGATCTCCAAACTAAATTAGGCTACACTTTCAGCATTGATTGCTAATTGACTCTAGAACGTGCAGACGTGTATACATAACGTGTGTACACACTAACATCATGTGTCCTTTAAACCTTTGTAAACCAATCTTATCATCTAGACGCTTTCATATATTTAAACAACTACACAATAAAGCGTTTATAATATTGAGATAACCATGCAGTCTCGCGAGCTATTTATAGAACCTTTTGGAATTTCCAGATTTGAGTTATTTGCAAGGCAGATAGAACGCGCAATGATATTTATTATCTGCCCAATCATGGCGAAGATAATATTTACGTATTTTAACTCTATGTAGATAATGTCTCGAGAAAACTCAAATAGTAGTAACAATCTGGTACCAAAATAGCACTGACATAATTATTATTAATCACGTCTCTGCATCAATGATGGAACTATAACGGATGTGAGTAAATTAGTTTGCAATAAGGAAAAAAAAAATCAACCGATTGTTCAAAACCGACTATGTAAATATTTTTTGTTGTTGTTGTTTCTGTTAGCATTGTGGCGATTGTCAAACCAATCGCCACAAAAACTGAGTAAAGAGATGTTGCATCATGAATATTTATAGTGAAATCAAAGCATTTTAAAAGCTTAAGAAAGAAAATAACAAACCCTGTAGTATATAACTAAATGAAACGATGGATATGAAGAAGTTTGACTCAATATCAAATTAGGTTCTTCTGAACAATGAATATAGGACAAGAAATCACCAATGTTAACTCACGTTTGAAAGGCAAGCAGCGAGATTGTTAACCTAATCCCATATGTAACAAATCTGCAGCAGAAAACCTTTGAAACACTTAGATTAAAATGTGCAAACAGATTAAGATGTGAGAAAAGGTTTAAAAAGTATTTCACAAAATAAAAAGACTAAAACGGACCCTTCTTTCAGTTTGTTGACCTTGTACACAGACACTCAGTTAGACATTTTCTGATGCCTTTGCAAATATGATGAGCAGTTTCCATATGCCACAATGATTTCAACTATTCAATACTTATACTTTCATTTAAAGAGATTTTCCAGATTTTTGGTTGGTATGTTTTCAAAGACTGCTTCAGATTTGTTGTATATGTGAAATGTTAAACAGTTTAGGTTTTCTTTGGTATTACTACGTTCTCAGTTATTTCAACAATATTCTTTGGAAAAGTTATCCAAAGTCTGATAACTTTGTAACTGCCATAAACATGTAGGAAAGAAAGCAACAGCAAATTGTTTATTTTGAGTATCTTCTCTTTTTTGCTTTCATAAGCTACGCCTCCTAGTCAAAGACTTAGACAACTACGGGTCCAGCTGGAAACAATGGACGACTATGATGATCTCCCTAAAACACCTTTCACGGTGAATGATCCTGCAAGGTATGCTGTGTTCAGAATTAACCCTTTCCCTCATACAACTATTCTGCAGCAGACGACTTTGAACGTATTTTGTCAAAACATAGAAATTCTCCATAATTGAATGGATAACCTATGATAAAAAGTGGAAAACATTGTGACAAAAGGAGAAATTGCATGTTTTGTGCAATTTCTTCTTTTGTCACTATGTTTTCAAAACGCCGTCTGCTGCAGAGGCGTCAGAAAGCGTCTATATGAGGGAAAGGGTTAACCCTTGTCCTGATATATATATGAGACTTTATTCCCTTCTCACATACACTCTTTTTGAAGCCTGGGCAGCAGACAAAAATTGCCAAAATCTCTATAAATGAAAGGATAAACACATTTATAGAGTTGAAAACTTTGTGGCAAAAGGAGAAATTGCTCGTTTTGAATAAATTCTCCTTTTGTCACAATGTTATCAAAAGTCGTCTGCTGTAGAGGCGACAGAAAGGGTTAAAAAAATACTTTTTTTTTACTAAATGTTTTCAAAGTAGTTTGCTGCATGTTTGATGTATATATGAAAAAGGCAGGGCTCGCACTGTAGGTCGCCATTGTTGCCAAATGGCGATTATTTAATGAAGACAGCGATTACTTTGTTAATTTGGGCCTTTTTTAGCTCACCTGAGCTTTGCTCAAGGTGAGTTATTGTGATCGCCTTTTGTCCGGCGTGCGTCGTCCGTCAACTTCTTCTCCTCAGTAACCAGTGGGTCAATTGGGATGAAACTTCACAGAAAGCATTCTCTCAATGACCTCACCAGATTTCCTTCAAATTTTTGGGATCCATGCAGAATTCTGGTTTCCATGGCAACGAAATGAAAAAAACTTCAAAATTCTTCTTCTCCCAAACTGGTTGGCAGATTTTCAAATAATTATGTAGAAATGTTCCTTGGATGACCCTCTATAAGATTCCTTCAAGCCATGTTGATTGGTCGAAAAACATGGCCCCCAGGGGGGCGGGGCTATTTTGCCTTGGCTATAGTGAAAACTCAAAAAATCTTCTCCTCCGAAAGTGTCAGGCCTATTTTCAAATAATTTTGTAGAAATGTTCCTTGGATGACCCTCTGTCTGATTCCTTCAAGCCATGTTGATTGGTCGAAAAACATGGCCGCCAGGGGGGGGGGGGGGGGGGGGGGCTTTTTTGCCTTATATGGCTATAGTGAAAACTTAAAAAATCTTCTCCTCCGAAAGTGTCAGACCGATTTTCAAATAATTTTGTAGAAATGTTCCTTGGATGACCCTCTATCAGATTCCTACAAGCTAAGTTGATTGGTCGAAAAACATGGCCGCCAGGGGGGGGGGGGAGGGGGGCGGGGCTATTTTGCATTATATGGCTATAGTGAAAACTTAAAAAATCTTCTTCTCCGAAAGTGTCAGGCCGATTTTCAAATAATTTTGTAGAAATGTTCCTAGGGTGACCCTCTATCAGATTCCTTCAAGCCAAGTTGATTGGTCGGAAACTATGGCTGCCAGGGGGCGGGGCTTATATAGCTTAAGTGAAAAAAAATAATATCAGGTGAGCTATTCCAGGGCCATCATGGCCCTCTTGTTGTTAAAGTTTCCAGAGCTCTAGATAAGGACCCTCTAACCCTATGTTGTGGGTTTTCAAAAACATCATCTCTCTGTGAGATGATTCTTTTGAGTACCCACAACATAGGGTTTGCTTTAATAATAAGAGAGAACTTGTGTGAAAAAGAGCTGAATACCCCTCCTTATTTGGACCTCTGGAACTTAAACTATATTTACTTCAACAACATTTGATCCTAAATAAGTGTGGGCAGTAAAGTCAAGGTCACAGTGACAATGAGCTGAAAAATTGTTTTTGCTTGGGCCCAGGAACTTCATACTTGGTGTGCAGGTTGGTCACCACCAGCAAATGACCCCTATTAATTTTAAGGTCACTAGGTCAAAGGTCAAGGTCACAGTGGTCAAGTCACGGCCGTCACACTTGTTTCCGCTCAATAACTTAGGAACGCTTGGGCGTAGGAACTTCATACTTGGTATGCAGGTTGTTTATGACCAGTAGATGACCCCTATTGATTTTGATATGTGAGGTAAAAAATGGTTTCCGCTCAATAACTGAAGAACACTTGGGCCGAGGAACTCCATACTTGGTATGCAGGTTGGCCATGCTCAGTAGAAGACCCCTATTCATTTTGTTTGATTTTGAGGTCAAAGTCAAGGTCACAGTGACCTTGAGCTGAAAGGCTTTGGTCATGGTGTGCAGGTTGGTCATCACCCGCAGATGACCCCTATTGATTTTGAGGTCACTATGTTAAAGGTCAAGGTCATGGTTGCCTTCAGCTGAAAAATGGTTTCCGCTTAATAACTAAAGAATACTTATGTCGAGGAACTTCATACCTGGTGTGCAGGTTGGTCCTAACCAGTAGATGACCCTTATTGATTTTTTGTTTGATTTTGAGGTCACAATGTCAAAGGTCAAGGTCACAGTAACAATGAGCTGAAACATTGTTTTTGCTTAATAACTGTAGAATGCTTTGGCCATGGAAGTTTATACTTGGTGTGCAGGTTGGTCACCAATAGTAGATGACCCCTATTGATTTTGAGGTAACTAGCTCAAAGGTCAAGGTCATTGTAACCTTCAGCTGAAAAATGGTTTTCGCTCAATATCTAAAAAATGCTTATGTCGAGGAACTTCATCCCTGGTATGCAGGTTGGTCCTAACCAGTAGATGACCTTTATTGAATTTGTTTGATTTTGAGGTCACAAGGTCAAATGTCAAGGTCACAGTAACTTTTACTCAAGGACGCTTATGCCCAGGAACTTCATACTTATTGTGCAGGTTGGTCCTAACCTGTAGATGACCCCTATTGATTTTGATGTCAGTAGGTCAAAGGTCAAGGTCCCGGTGACCTTGGGCTGAAAAATGGTTTCCGCTCAATAACTGAACATTGCTTGGGCCCAGGAACTTCATACTTGGTGTGCAGATTGGTCACCACCAGCAAATGACCCCTATTGATTTTGAGGTCACTAGTTCAAAGGCCAAGGTCATGGTAACCTTCAGCTGAAAAATAGTTTCCGCTCAATAACTGAGGATTGTCATTGTTGCTTCATCTCCAGTCCAAAACTACAAAATTCATCTCCATCATTTCTTTTCCTCCCCTACGACCACACAAATGGGGAGACAAGCACTTTTTCAAAAAAGCACTCTCTAGTTATTAAATAGAGTTGTAAACATTGTGACAAATGAAGAAATTGCTCATCATGAGCAATTTCTGCTTTTGCAACAATGTTTTCGCAAAGCATCTGTATGTGTGTTAGGGTTAATTCACCTTTTGGAAGTTGGTGAGATCTTACGCCATTTTCCCTGTGTATGTATCTCTGTGTTTTGATAACCCTTTTCCTCATATAGACGCTTTCTGACGCCTCTGCAGCAGACAGCTTTTAGAGCAATTTCTCCTTTTGCCACAATGTTTGCCACTTTTAGTCATAGGTTATCCATTCAATTAAAAAAAAAAACCTGCATACTAGAGATTAATGGAGATTTTCTAAATTTTTGTCTAAATAGTTTTCTAGAAGTCATCTGCTGCAACATTATTGTATGTTGGATATGTTTAACCCTTTCCCTCATACGACAATTCTGCAGCAGACGACTTTGAACATATTTTGTCAAATAATGGAAAATCTCCATAATTGAATGGATAACCCATGACCAAAAGTGGAAAACATTGTGGCAAAAGGAGAAATTGCACGTTTTGTGCAATTTCTTCTTTTGTCACTATGTTTTCAAAAAGCCGTCTGTTGCAGAGGCGTCAGAAAGCGTCTATATGAGGGAAAGGGTTAAGAACCTTTGTTGACCTTGCAATCTCTAAATGAAAGCATAATTTTATTTTTGAGAGTTGAAAACGTTTTGACCATTTGTTGTCATGTTTTCAAAAATGTTTTATGTATTTGAGAAAAGGTCTGTTATACTGACATCTTTGGATACTTTGTTGCTTCCTAACTGAATATTGTGAATTTGAATTAAGTCAAAACTTAAAAAATCTTCTTGTCCAAAGGAACTGGAGTGGCCTGATTTGAAAATAATTTGAGGCAATTGATCCTTGTGTTGACCCTCTACCAGGATTGTTATACTCCCTTCGAAGAAGAGGGGGTATATAGGAGTCACTGTGTCGGACTGTCCGTCTGCCTATTTCTTAAAAAAACACTGGGTGGAATTCAATAAAATTTTACATGAAGCTTCTATACTAAGAGGAGATGTGCATATCCCTGCATGTTATTTTACAGAGTTATGGCCGTTTTACTTATTAAGTTATGGTGTAGGTCAAGGTGCTGTTTAGGGGGTATTTATCATCTTCAGTGATACTTCTAGTTCTAATTATTCTGATCTGTCGAAAAACGTGGCAACCAGTTGACAAAACATTTTTTACTGTTGTACTGAAACCATAAGCTAACAACGTGATTATTCACTCTCGCTGAAAACCATATGAACTAGAAGAATTGAGGTCAGTTTTTAGCTCTACTGAGCATGAAGTGCATGACAAGCTATTGTGATCACTCAGCTTCCGTCATCTGTTGTCTTCCCGATGTCTGTTCACATTTGCCAACAAGCTACTTCTCCTAAACAAATGAACCAAATTCAAAATAATTTCACAGGAATGTTCTTCTGGTGGTCCTCTTTCAAAGTTGTCAAACAATTTTTAATTCCATGTAGAACTTTGGTTGCCAAGGCATCAGATAGAGGGACAAAGTCCAAAACTTTAAAAAAAACTTTTGGTGACCCTCTAGCAAGATTGTTGAAATTTTTCCGAACCATTGATAAACATTGCCACCAGTGGGCGGGGCTTGCTTCATTATATTTATATATATATAAAGAAAAATTTACATATCTTCTTGACCTTTAAAATGGGAAACATTTTTTAAAAAAATAGCGAAAAGGTTCATTGAGTGACCCTCTACCAAGATTTTTCAAATTATTCCGATCTGCTGATAAACATGGCCACCAGGGGGAAGACCTCACTTTACTTATATGGAAAGAGTAAAAACTTATAAAACAAGTGGCATTCTACTAAATCAGGTGAGCGATATAGGACCAGCATGACATCATGGTCCTCTTGTTTGTTGCCAGTTCATTGAGAGTTTTTGCTCTTGAATTACGTGAATGAAATATCCGTTTGAGCATGCATTCTTGTGGACATGTATCTCCAAAACTCTAAGACCCAGAGTCACAAAACTTTACTTGAATGTTCACCAACGTTAGTATGCTGGTCCTTTTATACATATATAATTTATATTCCATTCTGTTCTGTTTTAGACCTTCTACTGTGTTCAACTCCCCAGAACCAATCAAACTTCAGTGCCCAATCTGTCTTGATGATGACAAAACGGTAGGTATTTTATTGCTTTTACTGATATCATAGGCATGTGTGAATACATCTTGGCAAAACTATGATAAAAATGTAACAACTTTAGGAGAAATTGCTTATAATGAGCAATTTCTTCTCTTGTCACAATAATTTCAAATGTTGTACGCTGCAGAGGCGTCGAAATGTGTCCATGTAAATGGATATATGCTGTTTATCTTTCAACAAGCAGATATAACAGATGGACGGAGCATTCATTATGAACTGAAAGTTTATTACTCCAATGCTTTTCCAAATCACTTAACCCACCCTCAACAAATCTGTATCAGACGACTTTGATTACATCATTACAAGAATATGAGTAGTATTAACCCTTTCCCTCGTACAACAAAATTCTGCAGCAGACGACTGAACATATACGGACAAAACATTGTGGCAAAAAGGAAAGTGCTCATAACGAGCAATTTCTTCTTTTGTCACTTTGTTTTTAAAAAGCTGTATGCTGCTGAGGTGTTAGAAAGGGTTTATTCGAGGGAAAGGGTTACAAATAATTGTTTAACTTGACTGGCTGAAAGGTTTTGGCGTCAAACCGCTGACGTGACGTCATTTTCAGTGACTGGGTCTTATTATATTACACATGTTACATATGCAATATGTAATGGGCATATTAGATAAGATACAAGCATTGTCATGTGATAAATATAAAATATGTTTTGTGGCATTTTCAATTTGTTCAAATATAACTGAACCACCTGTCGTAAGTCAAGATGACTATAGTAGTGTACCAATGACGTTATTGATCTAGCAACTTTATTTGGTATCCGATTGTTATGACATTTAACACATATGTTCGAAACTATCGCCTACTATTCCCTCCTGTACGGGTTTTTGTTCCACCAACATAGGTCAAGGTCACAGTGACTTTAATACGTCTGTACGATGTCATCGCTCTAGCAATTTTAATTGTGGATAGACTTCCTTTACTTCATACAAAGGTTCAATGTCAAGAGAGCTTGGACTGGTTTTGGGTCAAAGTCTCATCCACTTCAATACATCAGTACAAAATGACACTCTTTGGCAATGTTATTGAATTGAAGCAAAAGGAAAAAATGAATAAATTCTCCTTTTTCCACAATATGTTCATTGTGACTTTTTCCAAAAGTCGTCTGATGAGTCTACATGGGGGAAAAGGGTTAAAAGTGAGTTGATTTGTTATTAACCCTTTCCCACGTACAACAAATCTGCAGCAGACGACTTTAAAAATATAATGACAAAATAGCTCTATTGTTAAATAAAGTTGAAAACATTGTGGCCAAAGGAGAAATTGCTCATCATGAGCAATTTCCCCTTTGGCCTCAATTTTTTCAAAAGTCATCTGTTGCTATTGCGTCAAAATGTGAAATAAGGGGATTATTTTGTTTTCAAGATGAGTTAACCATTTCCTTCATACAGATGCACTTTGATGCCTCTGCAGTAGATATCTTTTGAAAACAATCTTTCTTTGGATTTTTCATATTTTTGCCATGATGTTTTCAAATTTAGTCAGTTGAAGATTTGTTGTATAAGGGAAAGGGTTAAAAGTATGTGAACTTGATAAATGAGAGAGAGATATTACTACATGTATTTATTTTTTTATTTTTTTCAGATAAAACGAACCAACAGAAAATTAAATTCAACAAAATGTGGACACGTCTTCTGTGACCAATGTATAAAAAATTCCGTATCTATTCAACGATTGTGCCCCATATGTCGTACAAAACTGAAATTAGCCGATCTTCATGTTCTACATATTTGATTGGATAATAACTGGAATATAGCTGGATAATTTTGTGATATGAATAGAAAATTACATTAACCCTTTCCCTCATACAACAAATCTGCAGCAGACGACTTTAAACATATTTTGTCAAAAAATAGAAAATTTCTATAATAATTGAATGGATAACCTATGACTAAAAGTGGAAAACATTGTGGCAAAAGGAGAAATTGCTTGTTTTGAGCAATTTCTTCTTTTATCACTATGTTTTCAAAAAGCTGTCTGCTGCAGCCTCTATATGAGGGAAAGGGTTAAACAAAATGTTCACATGTGGTGTACAGAACTGAAATGATCTGATAGTCATATGCAACATATTTGATTTATAATTGGATTATTTTCTTGTTAGCTCACCTGAGCTTTGCTCAAGGTGAGTTATTGTGATCGCCTTTTGTCCGGCGTGCGTCGTGCGTCAACTTCTTCTCCTCAGTAACCAGTGGGTCAATTTGGATGAAACTTCACAGAAAGCATCCTCTCAATGACCTCATCAGAATTCCTTCAAATTGTTTGGATCCATGCAAAATTCTGGTTTCCATGGCAACGAAACCGAAAAAACTTCAAAATTCTTCTTCTCCCAAACTGGTTGTCAGATTTTCAAATAATTTTGTAGAAATGTTCCTTGGATGACCCTCTATCAGATTCCTTCAAGCCATCTTGATTGGTCGAAAAACATGGCCGCCAGGGGGTCGGGGCTATTTTGCCTTATATGGCTATAGTGCAAACTTAAAAAATCTTCTCCTCCAAAAGTGTCAGTCCGATTTTCAAATGATTTTGTAGAAATGTTCCTTGGGTGATCCTCTATCAGATTCCTTCAAGCCATGTTGATTGGTCAAAAAACATGGCCGCCAGGGGGCGGGGCTATTTTGCCTTTTATGGCTATAGTGAAAACTTAAAAAATCTTCTCCTCCATAAGTGTCAGTCCGATTTTCAAATAATTTTGTAGAAATGTTCCTTGGGTGACCCTCTATCAGATTCCTTCAAGCAATGTTGATTGGTCGAAAAATATGGCCGCCAGGGGGCGGGTCTATTTTGCCTTATATGGCCAAAGTGAAAACTTAAAAAATCTTCAACATCTTCTCCTCAGTAACCAGTGTGTCAATTGGGATGAAACTTCACAGAAAGCATCCTCTCAATGACCTCACCAGAATTTCTTCAAATTTTTGGGATCCATGCAAAATTCTGGTTTTCATGGCAACGAAACGAAAAAAACATCAAAATTCTTCTTCTCCCAAACTGGTTGGCAGATTTTCAAATAATTTTGTAGAAATGTTCCTTGGATGACCCTCTAACAGATTCCTTCAAGCCATGTTGATTGGTCGAAAAACACGGCCGCCAGGGGGGGCGGGGCTATTTTTCCTTATATGGCTATAGTGAAAACTTAAAAAATCTTCTTCTCCGAAATTGTCAGGCCGATTTTCAAATAATTTTGTAGAAATGTTCCTAGGGTGACCCTCTATCAGATTTCTTCAAGCCAAGTTGATTCGTCGGAAACTATGGCTGCCAGGGGGCGGGGCTTATATAGCTAAAGTGAAAAAAAAAAAAAATCAGGTGAGTGATTCAAGGGCCATCATGGCCCTTTTGTTATATTTGTTCACCCTTCTAAAAGTATATGAAAGGGAAATGTAAGATTTTGTGGCATAATTATCTGATCTTTATATGCTACATATTTGATTCATAGCTGTATCATTTTGTCTTATATTTTATGACCATTCTAAGTTTATGTAAGTGAATTGAAAGTTGAGATGAAATTTCTCTCACATAGTAATCTATGAGTAATTACTCCATTTTCTAACAATGTTGTGAAAAACATTTATTGCAGATGCATTATAAGTTGTCTTTAACCCTTTCCCTCATACGACATTTCTGCAGCAGACGACTTTCAACATATTTTGTCACTATGTTTTCAAAAAGCTGTCTGCTGCAGAAAGCGTCTATTTGAGGGAAAGGGTTAAACAAAATATTATTTTGTGTTATATTTTATGACCATTCTAAGATTATGAAAGGGAAATGGAAGATTTTGACAAAAACCTTTGCAATTTGCAGACATGAATTGAAAGATGGAATGAAATTACTCTCACATAGTAATCTATGAGTAATTACTCCTTTCCCTCAATGTTGTGAAAAACATTAATTGCGGATGCATTATAAGTTGTCTTTAACCCTTTCCCTCATACAACAAATCTGCAGCAGACGACTTTGAACATATTTTGTCAAAAAATAGTAAATCTCTATAATTGAATGGATAACCTATGACTAAAAGAGTCCCCCCCCCCCCCACATAAAGACGGTTCCCTCCTTTTGTCACACTGTTTTTGCAAAGAAGTTATCAAAGTCGTCTGCTGCAGACTTGTTTTACGTGGGAAAGGGTTTAGTGGAAACACAGATCAGCTGGTCTGCAAAAAAAAAAAAACATTCCCTCATACAAAATCTTTCTAATGCCTCTGCAGCTGACAACTTGAAAACATTCTGGCAAATTTTATCTGACAAGTAGATGTGTAAGTGATATTACATGTATTAATGTAATTCAGATTATTATATTGTAATTTAGTTTGATGATTTGCGAAGTACTAGAAGTAAAGAAGTACATCACTTATGTTAGTTACATTCTTAACCCTTTTATCTCATATGGACGCTTTCTGATGCCTCTGCAGCAGACAACTTTTGAAAACTTTGTGACAAAAGAAGAAATTGCTCAAAACGAGCAATTTCTCCTTTTACCACAAAATTCTCAATTTTTAGCTCCACTGGCTGAAAGCCAGTCGAGCTTATGTCATGGCGAATTGTCCGTCGTGCGTGCGTGTGTGCGTGCGTTAACTTTTTCCTTTAAACGACTTCTTCTCCCTAACCACTTGGCCAATTTGGTTTAAACTTCATGGGAAGCATCCTCTCAATGTCCTCTACTAAATTCCTTCAATTTTTTTTGATCCATTCAAAATTCTGGTTTCCATGGCAACCGAAAGAAAAAAATAGTGAGAACTTAAAAAATCTTCTTCTCCGAAAGTGTCAGGCCGATTTTCAAATAATTTTGTAGAAATGTTCCTTGGGTGACCCTTTATTAGATTCCTTCAAGAAATTTTGATTGGGCGAAAAACATGGCCGCAAGGGGGCGGGGCTTTTTTGCCTTATATAGCTATAGTGAAAACTTAAATAATCTTCTTCTCAAAAAGTGTTCAGCAGATTTTCAAATAATTATGTAGAAATGTTCCGTGGGTGACCCTCTATCAGATTCCTTCAAGCCATGTTGATTGGTAAAAAAACATGGCCGTCACAGGGCGGGGCTATTTTGCCTATATGGCTAAAGAGCAAACTTAAAAAATCTTCTCCTCCAAAAGTGTCAGGCCGATTTTCAAATAATTTTGTAGAAATGTTCCTTGTGTGAACCTTAATTAGATTCCTTCAAGAAATGTTGATTGGGCTAAAAACATGGCCGCCAGGGGGCGGGGCTTTTTTGCGTTATATAGCTATAGTGAAAACTTAAAACATCTTCTTCTCCGAAAGTGTTCAGCCGATTTTCAAATAATTTTGTAGAAATGTTCATTGGGTGACCCTCTATCAGATTCCTTCAAGCCATGTTGATTGGTCGAAAAACATGGCCGTCACAGGGCGGGGCTATTTTGACTTATATGACCATAGTGAAAACTTAAAAAATCTTCTCCTCCGAAAGTGTCAGGCATATTTTCAAATAATTTTGCAGAAACATTCCTTTGGTGACACTCTACAAGATTCCTTTAAGCCATGGTGGTTGGTAAAAAAAATAGCCACCACGGGGCAGGGCTGTTTGGAGATTTTATTTTTGCCTTATGGCCGTGGAGCGATACTGGCCCTCTTGGGCCTCTTGTTTTAAGTAATTATACCTACAATAATAGAGAATTTCCATTTTTTTTATTGGACATCTTTGAAGTCGTCTGCTGCAAATTTGTTGTATGTGGGAAAGGGTTAAATGTCTCTCTCTATTCAGTAGCATTGTAATGGTGATATATTGATAAATTATGTAATTTATCACAAAAATAATCAACTTGTGTGTAATAAAATCCTTCCTGTTCTTTATCAGAAACCTTTTTCGAAAACTTCTTTTTACTTGGCCCAATAAATAAAATAAATAAACTTTTTACTTGGCCAAATGCTCAATAAATAGCCTCACTTTAATTTGGATCAAATGTTATCTATGCAATGTTTATAATTTCTCTATACCGTATAATTATGGTAGAATCAAATTTAACCATTTCCCACAAACAACAAATCTGCAGCAGACAACTTTCAAACATCTAGACAGAAATATGGAAAATCTCTAAAGTGAAATTAGTGAAAAAAGTTGAAATTCCTGTGCTCATTATGATCATTAGCTCCACTGGCTGAAAGCCAGTCGAGCTTATGTCATGGCGAATTGTCCGTCGTGCGTCCGTGCGTGCGTGCGTGCGTGCGTTAACTTTTTCCTTTAAACGACTTCTTCTCCCTAACCACTTGGCCAATTTGGTTGAAACTTCATGGGAAGCATCCTCTCAATGTCCTCTACTAAATTCCTTCAATTTTTTTTGATCCATTCAAAATTCTGGTTTCCATGGCAACCGAAAGAAAAAAATAGTGAGAACTTAAAAAATCTTCTTCTCCGAAAGTGTCAGGCCGATTTTCAAATAATTTTGTAGAAATGTTCCTTGGGTGACCCTTTATTAGATTCCTTCAAGAAATTTTGATTGGGCGAAAAACATGGCCGCCAGGGGGCGGGGCTTTTTTGTCTTATATAGCTATAGTGAAAACTTAAATAATCTTCTTCTCAAAAAGTGTTCAGCAGATTTTCAAATAATTATGTAGAAATGTTCCGTGGGTGACCCTCTATCAGATTCCTTCAAGCCATGTTGATTGGTAAAAAAACATGGCCGTCACAGGGCGGGGCTATTTTGCCTATATGGCTAAAGAGCAAACTTAAAAAATCTTCTCCTCCAAAAGTGTCAGGCCGATTTTCAAATAATTTTGTAGAAATGTTCCTTGTGTGAACCTTAATTAGATTCCTTCAAGAAATGTTGATTGGGCGAAAAACATGGCCGCCAGGGGGCGGGGCTTTTTTGCGTTATATAGCTATAGTGAAAACTTTAAAAAACATCTTCTTCTCCGAAAGTGTTCAGCCGATTTTCAAATAATTTTGTAGAAATGTTCATTGGGTGACCCTCTATCAGATTCCTTCAAGCCATGTTGATTGGTCGAAAAACATGGCCGCCAGAGGGCGGGGCTATTTTGACTTATATGACCATAGTGAAAACTTAAAAAATCTTCTCCTCCGAAAGTGTCAGGCATATTTTCAAATAATTTTGCAGAAACATTCCTTTGGTGACACTCTACAAGATTCCTTTAAGCCATGGTGGTTGGTAAAAAAAATAGCCAGCACGGGGCAGGGCTGTTTGGAGATTTTATGTTTGCCTTATGGCCGTGGAGCGATACTGGCCCTCTTGGGCCTCTTGTTTTTTTTTTGCCACAATATTTTCGGAAGTTGTGTGCTGCAGAGGAAACTCGAAGTGTCTTATGCAAATATTTCAAAAGTCTTCTGCTGCAGATCCATCGAATAATGTTTGCAAGTGGGAAAGGAGTAAGCACTTTTCAAAATCTTTAGCACACCTCATTGCCAAATACTACACATTTGCAGCAGATGACATTGAAAAACATGTAGGCAAAACATGAAAAATGACGAAAAATGAAACTCTATTTCAGTATTTTGTAAAAGGGTTAACCTTTTCCCACATACATCAAATCTGCAGCAGACGACTTTGAAAATATTTAGGTAAAAACATGGAAAATCTCTGTAAATGAGAGTATAATTTTGAACAGAGCTGAAAACATTGTGAAAAAAGGGGGAGATTGTTCGTTTTGAGCAATTTTTAGCTCCACTGGCTGAAAGCCAGTCGAGCTTATGTCATGGCGAATTGTCCGTCGTGCGTGCGTGCGTGCGTAAACTTTTTCCTTTAAACGACTTCTTCTCACTAACCACTTGGCCAATTTGGTTGAAACTTCATAGGAAGCATCCTCTCAATGTCCTCTCTTAAATTCCTTCATTTTTTTTTGATCCATCCATAATTCTGGTTTCCATGGCAACCAAAAGAAAAAAATAGTGAAAACTTAAAAAATCTTCTTCTCTGAAAGTGTCAGGCCGATTTTCAAATAATTTTGTAGAAATGTTCCTTGGGTGACCCTTTATTAGATTCCTTCAAGAAATGTTGATTGGTCGAAAAACATGGTCGCCAGAGGGCGGGGCTATTTTGCCTTATATGACCATAGTGAAAACTTAAAAAATCTTCTTCTCCGAAAGTGTTCAGCCGATTTTCAAATAATTTTGTAGAAATGTTCATTGGGTGACCCTGTATCAGATTCCTTCAAGCCATGTTGATTGGTCGAAAAATATGGCCGCCAGAGGGCGGGGCTATTTTGCTCTATATGACCATAGTGAAAATTTAAAAAATCTTCTTCTCCGAAAGTGTTGAGCAGATTTTCAAATAATTTTGTAGAAATGTTCTTTGGGTGACCCTCTATCAGATTCCTTCAAGCCATGTTGATTGGTTCAAAAATATGGCCGCCATGGGGTGGGGCTATTTTGCCTTATATGGCTATTGTGAAAACTTAAAAAATCTTCTCCTCCGAAAGTGTCAAGCCGATTTTCAAATAATTTTGCAGAAACATTCCTTGGGTGACACTCTACAAGATTCCTTTAAGCCATGGTGGTTGGTAAAAAATATGGCCACTAGGGGGCAGGGCTGTTTGGAGATTTGATTTTTGCCTTATGGCGTGGAGCGATACTGGCCCTCTTGGGCCTCTTGTTCCTTTTATCACAAGGTTTTCAAAAGTCGTCTGCTGCACAGGCGCCAGAAAGGTTCTATATGTGTGAAAGGGTTAATTCGGATAAAATGTTATATGTAAAATCAAATTTAACCATTTAACCACATGTATACAACGAATCTGCAGCAGACAACTTTCAAAACATCTGTTCAGAAATATGGAAAACCTCTTTAAAAAAAAAAAAGTGAATTCACTGAAACGAGATTAAATCACTGTGGCAAAAGATTCTCTTTACTTCTTTTACCACAACATTTTCAGAAGTCGTCTGCTGCAGAGGCGCCAGAAAGTGTCTACATGTACATGTGGGAAAGGGGGTGTTAACCCTTTCCCTCATACGACAATTCTGCAGCAGACGACTTTGAACGTATTTTGTCAAAACATAGAAAATCTCAATAATTAAATGGATAACCTATGACAAAAAGTGGAAAACATTTTGACAAAAGGAGAAATTGCACGTTCTGTGCAATTTCTTCTTTTGTCACTATGTTTTCAAAACGCCGTCTGCTTTAACCCTTTCCCTCATACGACAATTCTGCAGCAGACGACTTTGAACGTATTTTGTCAAAACATAGAAAATTTCAATAATTAAATGGATAACCTATGACAAAAAGTGGAAAACATTGTGACAAAAGGAGAAATTGCACGTTCTGTGCAATTTCTTCTTTTGTCACTATGTTTTCAAAAGACGTCTGCTGCAAATGCGTCGGAATGCGTCTGCAAGTGGGAAAGGGTTAAGGCTGAAATTAGCAATGCTACCACGAGGAGCTTGCATTCTAAAATTTTAGTTCATTGGCACTAATGAAACCGAATAGTTTGCATTTATTAGATACATGTACCTAAATTTTCTGGAGTTAAAAGTTTTTTGTTTTTTTTATGTTCATTAAAATACGATTATATCAATATAAACTGTTTTGTTTTCAGTTACTTAACCCTTTCCCTCATACGACAATTCTGCAGCAGACGACTTTGAACATATTTTGTCAAAAAATAGAAAATCTCTATGATTGAATGGATAACCCCCTATGACTAAAAGTGGAAAACATTGAGGCAAGAGATGAAATTGCAAATACGACGAAAAAAGTAAGGTTATTTTCGGATTTCTGTCATTATGAATCTTATTTCCGATTTATTTTTCGACGGATAAAAAAATTAAAAAATTAATAGGCTTGATTACCGACAAACAGCAATAAAATAAGTTGTGAAATTTTATTTCCGAGCTGCAATGAGATATGGACGCTATCATAGGGTATTCAGGTGGTATTCTGCTGTTTCACCGGCTGATCGAAAATATGTTCCAAAAGCAGGGTACCAGTATATGTATATTTTCCAGGGCCACATCCAGGCAAATAAAATGACGCGATAACTTTCCAATAATGAATATTCATTAATTGTGCTCTCTTTCAAAGCGGAACAAGGCCGCAAGGTCAGATAAACAAACCCTTCCTTTAACGGTTCTGCATTGAAGAAATGGTTCTAACTTGATAATGTAAACAGGGCGTGGTGAGATTTTAGGTCGATTTGCGTAAGAATATTCAAATATAATATACATTCAAATATGATATTTACACATTATGAGACTTAATTGTTATTTTATATGCAAGCTTGAATAGTCTGAATTTTTTTTAATCATTTCATATTTGCTTTTGTTAGCATTCGTAAATTAGTCGAACAAATTTGCACTGACTTGTTGGCGTACTGATACTTGATATGGTTGGTGTTCTGGGGCATTTACATCATGTGACTTCAAAATCCAACCTGTAACAATGGTCTCGTTTGTGCAAGCGCAACTCTACCAAAAATCAAGGAATGATATTAGGTAAACAGCTTTTAAATTGGCTTTGATTTAACCCTTTCCCACATACGACAACGCTGCAGCAGACGACTTTGAAAACATACCACGAAAAAACCTTGAAACTCCCGTTAAATGAAAGTACAAGAGTTGAAAATATGGTGACAAAAGGTGAAATTGCTCATTTTGAGCAATTTCTTCTTCTGTTACCATGTTTTCAAAAAGACGTCTTGCTGCAGAAGCATCAGAAAGCGTCTGAAAGTGGTAATGTGACACTATGAGCTTAGTTTCTGTAACAAGTGTGAAACCCAGATTCCATCCTTAGTTGGGTTGTAGTAGTGGCTTGCCGTCTATATGTCTGTGCGAAAGGCTTTTTATTGCGCATTTGTTCAAAAGTAAGATGTTTTGAAAATAATTATCAGTATGTGCATATGTTAGTAATGAGTTATTGCCCTTGAACTGACCAATTTACCGTTTGGTCGCCAGTAGGGTCATTCTTGTTCATCCGACACATTTCCAGGTATCCTTTTTATTGTGTCACCTGCGTAGCATGATAGGCACTTAGGAATTACTTTTTTTTGTCCGGCGTCTGTCTGTCTGTCTGTCGTCACGTTTTCAAATAAAAAAAATCTACTCAAAGGATTACATTGACAAATGTTTATATCAATGTGTGTGATGGGTTCACAAAAGGGGGATAATCCAAATATATTTATATCAGAGTTATTGCCCCTTTTCTGTCAAAAATTAACATTTTCTGACAAGGCCCCAGCAGGTGACACACGTGCTCCGGGGAGCACTCCATTCTAGTTGAAATCACTTGTCAAAGAATATTGACTTATCAACAGTTGTCCAGTATATATAACTATCTCAATGGCTCAGTATGAAACTGTTGTAATTGTCTGTAGTTTTAGCAACAGTTACAACTGTTATGCTCCAATCCACTGTATAAATTCTTCTCTATCTGTAAATGTTCAGGTTTGAGACCAACTGTGAGATATAACAACGATGACATATATCTCAAAGCACAGAGTTTACCTCGTATTGTGTATGGATCTTACATTGAGGGTGTTCATGGATGCCAATAGTAATTTTGTCGAAATTCAGTGCATTCCAAGTCTATCCACCATCCTTTTGTAAGCAAATGGGCATCTTGTCATAGGAAAATAAACAAACTTTTAACCCTTTCCCATATACAACAAATATGCAGCAGATGACTTTTAAAAACATCTTTTCAAAAATGTGTAAAATCTCCACCATTAATGACAGTTTTATTATTAAATAGAGTTGAAAACATTGTTGTAAATAGTGAAATTGCTTATCATGAGCGATTTTACCTTTGCCACAGTGTTTTCAAAAGTTGTGTGCTGCTATTGCGTATAAATGCGTCTGCAGGTGGGAAATGGTTAATTAACAGAGGACTAGATCAGGAAGAGAATTCTAGGCTTTTCCCACCTACCTATACTTCTGATGAGCCAACAAAACCCTATGTTGTGGGTACTCAAAAGAATGGTCTCACAACATAATGTTTCAGTGTCAAACAAGAGTTTTGGAATTTAAAATACTCACCTTATTTAGAGCTCTGGTATTACACCCCCTTAACCCTTTCCCTCATAAAAGCCACGCCTCTGCAGCAGACGGCTTTTTGAAAACATAGTGACAAAAGAAGAAATGGCACAAAACGTGCAATTTCTCCTTTTACCACGATGTTTTCCACTTTTTATCATAGGTTATCCATTCAATTATGGAGATTTTCTATGTTTTGACAAAATAAGTTCAAAGTCGTCTGCTGCAGAATTGCCGTATGAGGGAAAGGGTTAATTTTCCACATGCAACGATTTTACAGCAGACAGCTTGCAAAAAATATAGATAAAGGTATTCTAAATCTCTAAAAAATGAAAGTAAAATAATTTAAAAGGTTTTGAAAACATTGTTGAAAAAGGAGAAATAGCTAATTATGAGCAATTTCTCCTTTCGCTTCAATATTTTCAAAATGTGTCTGCTGCAGAAGCATCAGAGTGTGTTACAATAACAATTTACATTCGTAGTCTGCTTCTCGTTGTTATCATGGTTCTGCAATGGCTTCCAGAAGACTTGGGCCGCGAATTCCTTTAGGTCATTTTTCTATGGCAAAGCAAATTTGAAGGTTTTTAACTCAACCCCCCTCAAATTGTGAAATTGCTCATAATTAGCAATTTCACCTTTTGTCACAATGTTTTCAAAAGTCGTCTGTTACAGAGGCGTCAAAGTGAGTGTATGAGGGAAAGGGATAACAAGACGTGCACAGTCGAAGTTCAGCGTGCAAGGTTCACCCTTTTCCACATACAGCACATCTGCAGAAGACTACTTTGAACATTTCTACTAAAAAATATGGAATTTCTCTATAAATGAAAAGTATTTTTTATGGAAAATTGTTGAAATTATCATTATTTCTTCTTTTGCCACAATGATTTCAAAAGTCATCTACTTCAGATGTGGGAGAGGGTTAAATGGGCTTATTTCTATTCATGATTTTCCAAAGAGATCCGTTAATTTAAATCAACCCTTCCCCCCCCCCCAATGGTTTTTTATGGAAAATTGTTGAAATTATCATTATTTCTTCTTTTGCCACAATGATTTCAAAAGTCATCTACTTCAGATGTGGGAGAGGGTTAAGTGGGCTTATTTCTATTCATGATTTTCCAAAGAGATCCGTTAATTTAAATCAACCCTTCCCCCTATGTTTTTTAAAAAGACGTCTGCTGCAGAGGCGTCAGAAAGCGTCTATATGAGGGAAAGGGTTAATCTAAAAATCTTTTTAACATGTATATTTTTTTTTGGGAATAACTGCAGTAGATGATTTTTGAAAATATTGTGACAAAAGGAGAAAATTTCTATCTTTTTTTCCTGTAAGTAAGATTAAAGTATATATTTGAACTATATGCACCCAAAAGAATTAACACATGATATGACCATTTATTACCGCCTCAATGGTGTGGTGGTAGAGATCTGCCTCGGAAGTGGAAGGTCACCGGTTCGATCCCCGGCCGGGTCATATCAAAGACTTTAAAACTGGTAGAAGTGGCTGGCCTCCTTGGGGCTCAGGGTTGCTGGGTTAGCATTACGACTGACGGGGCTGACCCACGAAATTCCGTGATATAACTGAAGGTTTTTGAAAGCGGCGTAAAACACCAATCAATCAAAACCATTTCAGTGATATATATTTAGAGTTGTCTGTTTTAAAATCATTTTAATGATGAAAAATTTAAAGTAAAAATTATGAGCAGTTTTCACTTTACACATATTGGGAAAACAAGCTCCGCCCCCTGGCGTCCATGTTTTTAAATAGATCGGAATGATTTGAAAAATCGTGTTAGAGGGTCATCAAAGGAACATTTGTGAAAAGTATTTTGTCATATCGGGCCTGTACTTTTGGACAGGAAGATTTATAAAGTGTTGGCACTTTCCTCCTTTTCTGATGGCGCAGCAACCTAAGATTTGATTGGAATTAAATTCGTTGAACGAATTTTGATGTGGGCGACCTAGGGAATCTTCCTGTGGATTTTCATTAATACAGAATTTCAAAATGTTTACTTAACATTGAAAGTAATCTATTGTAGATTGTTTGTAAGTTAGTTTAAACTTATTTATTTTAAATCGATTGCGAAACAAGCTTTAAGCTTATATTAATCACGCTCGATGTCTGCTTCCTGGATACTTAACCAGTACTCGCGCCGATTGTGTGGAAAAATCCCAAAGTCAGGACCCGCTCATCACGGGACTCGAACCAGGGACCTTTCATGTGAGAGGCCGACGCTCTACCTCTGCACCACTGTCTTCCACGGAAGTGGAAGTTAGAAAGGGTAGACAGAGAGAAAAGCAGTAAGAAATGGACTAACTGTTTACTTTGTATAGACCTCTTTTGATGCGTCTGAAGAAGGCCAATTAGGGAAACAATGTGGGGAAAAAGGATAAATTGGCCTATTCTCTTTTCTCCACAATATTTCATCTCCAAAACAAGTCTATGATTTCAATTTTGCTCATTTAACAATTTTTTCCCGAGATGTTTTCAATGCAGGCGACACTTCAAATGCCGTATGTCAGTTCAACAACCATTATCCGGTGTACATTTAAGTTTAATTTTTTAAGTTTTAAAAACTTTTAATGTCTTGTACATTGATTGTTGTTGATTTTTCAATACCGACATATAACAACAAATTTGCAGCACACAACTTAAAAATCATTTTGACAAAAATATTGAAACTCTTTCTAAATCAAAGTATTAATATTGAATAGAGTTGAAACATTGAGGCAAAAGGAGAAATTGCTCATATTAAGCAATAGTTTCTTTAACCATTCTATTTTCATAAATCATCTGCTGCAAATGCACCTAAATGCTTCTGTATGTGGAAAAGGGGTTTAATACAGACTTTCAGATACAAAGCAAATTCTGTTCTAGTAGAAAGAGCCAGTTATTACTTCTTTGAGATTTGGAACACTTTGATAACATTAGATTCGTCCATACTGACATACAGCTTCTTTTTGGTACATCCTGTTGCTAGAAGAGCATAGGGCTTTTTAATGCCATGGCTCTTATCAAGGAAAACCTGTTTAGCTGAAACCATTGGCAACAGAACATACACAACATTGCGTCCCTTATCACACACATACAGGTTGCCGTCAATTGAAACACTGACACCTTTCAAATCTATGAATCCAAAGTCACGATGTTTTCTTACAAGACTTCCATCAAAACCTAGAATTGCTATCTGCCTGTCGGAGACGTAAAGTGTTTCTAGAGTTGGGTGCAGAGCTAGATGACACGGATGATCAAATGTATCGCCTCCAACACTTGTGATAGTCCTTAGAACTTCACCTGTTTCTCGAATCACTTTTATTACTGCTGGGTTTGTTTTGAAACTGACAAACAACTTTTCATCACGATAAGCAATTCCCCTACATTCAGCACCGATAGGACAGGCTATGGTTGGTTTGAACTGATCTGTATCTGTTATTATTGCTAGTGTACCTTTCCATGGCTGGGTAACCACAAGGTGCCTTCCAGTAAATGCTGCTTCATATGGAGGTGAATTCATTTGTGACTTAAATGTTATCTTGTAATTGTCGGTTATATCTATGATCTTCACACAAAAGTTGGCAAAGTCACAGACGGCTATTTTCTGATTATGTATCATTGTCATGCCAGTAATGACACATGTCTGTTTGTCTGTAACGGCTTTGACATTAATTTCATTGATATATTGTCCAAACACCGAGGCTGGTGATTGAACTGCTGTTACACTGGTATTTATATCTCTTTTTGCTGTGCTAGATGAAGCTGCCAATTTGACATCTTTTGTTTTATTTGATGCTTTAGCTTGTGCAACATCTGAAACTCTGACTGGCTCTGATGCTTTGGCTTGTGTGACATCTAAAACTCTGACTGGCTCTAGCTTCTTGTTTGTCGAAGCTTTCTTTGCAACTGGCCTATCAACCTTTTCTTCAGATTTTTCATTTTGGGTTTTTAAGCTGCCAAACTGTTTGGTCTTTGCTTTAACTAAGTTTAAAAAATCATTTGACGGCTGGAATTGGTATGATGTTATTCCGGGTTTCTTTCCCATAATGTTTTCAAACACTCCTTGATATTCTTTAACGTCATCGCTGCTCTTTTTTATGCATAGATACATTTGTGTACCTGGCAATCCAGTCTGTTCTTTTTTTTTAAAGTCTTCTTGTATACGTTTTAAGGTAAGTTCCAAATCTATAATATAATGAAAGATTTTATCCAGACAATTATCGTCCTTCCTTTTCATTTGCTGAACTTGATTCATCAAATCTTTCTGGATAATATCAATCTTTAATACAAGCATGTCTCTAAATGATGTCACATCACTTATTGCTTTTTCTGCAATAACTTCAACTTGTTTCTTAAAACTTTGTATTTCAATCTTGCCAGTCTCAAGTTCATCTTTCAATGTGAATATGTCTTCGTTCAGTTGTTTACCGTTTGCCATATCAAATAATTTAGTGAAATTGTTTGGTAAATAAGTAATTTTACAAATTCTATGTTTCAATGTCATGCATACGCTACAACCCAACACTTCGTCAACTTCACAGTAATATTCAATTATTCTGTCCTCGTGTTCAGGGCATGTTTCTTCTTCAATCATTCTCTCACTTTTGACTTCATCCAGTTTCCCTTCTGATATTTCCTTGAGGCTGATTAGTCTATGACTTCTCATAGGTTTAGGACGCAGATGCATTTTGAGACACAACGCACACAAATAGTTTGTACAATCCTTACAAAAGCCCTCAGCTACAATTTGGTCCCCAACTTCCATGCACTGTTCGCAAGTCTTCACCTTTGTTGTAGGATTGTTGTCAATTCTTGTATCACATAGGACATTTTCAGTTTCTTCTTTGATACATTCACTTTTATCTTTAATGTCTGTGCTTAGAACACTGTTTAAACTCTCACTTTTATCACTGCCTGGTTCACTTAATAAACCTTCCTTTTCATCAACGATGTTATCTGCTTGTAGATCATCGTTTAAACCCTTACTTGTACTGTTCTTTTCCACACATAGATCAACCGTCTCTTCTGTGTTTGGATGATTGTTTAAAGTCTCGCTTACACTAACATTTGAAGATTCGTTTTGATTTACTGTTTCGTCAGTGAGTTGTTGACTTTTACCATCATTGTCCATTATTCTTGATAAAGTTTCATTTTGGTTTACTATGACTTCAGTGAGCTGTTGACTTGTACCATCGTTGTCCATTACTCTTGGTAAAGCTTCATTTTGGTTTACTGTGATTCTAGTGAGCTGTTGACTTGTACCATCGTTGTCCATTATTCTTGGTAAATCTTCATTTTGGTTTACTGTGACTTCAGTTAGCTGTTGACTTGTACCATTGTTGTCCATTATCCTTTGTAAAGATTCATTTTGATTTACTGTGACTTAAGTGAGCTGTTGACTTGTACCAGTGTTGTCCTTTATTCTTGGTAAAGATTCATTTTGAATTACTGTGTCTAAAGTGAGCTGTTCACGTGTAAGTGTGTTTGCCATTATGCTTTGTAAAGCTTCGATTTGATTTACTCTGACTTCAGTGTGCTGTTGACTTGTACCAGTGTTGCCAATTATCCTTGGTAAAGACTCATTTTGATCTACTGTGTCTTCAGTGTCTTCAGTGAGTTTTTCACTTGTAATATTGTTACTCATTATTACTTTGTAGAGCTTGGGTTTGATTTACTGTGACATCAGTTAGCTGTTGATTTGTACCATCATTGTCCATTATCCATTGTAAGGTTTCATTTTGATCTACTGTGTCTTCAGTATCATCCATCAGATCTCACAGGCCATACTCTCTACCACATCCTCTTCCGCAAGACTTCAGATTTTTTTTATTGTGATCTGCAATACATGAATATTCATTAACCCGATAATGATGCTTTTAGAGGGCAAATAATAATTCCTAAATGGTTGCAACTTAGTATACTATTAGAATATTACATCTAATTTTAAATGCAAACTTATCTTAAAAAGTGTCTGGATGAATTAGGGTGCCCCAAATATATAGATTTGCCAACAATTCAAAGCATTAGTTAAACAACATTCAACTATTGTGAGAACCTGCTCACTATGTGTCCCTTTGCCACGATGATTTCAAGACGTAAACAAAATGATGAGGTAAAATTATCACTGTTACTTAAATTTAAAAAAAAAAGCAATTGTCTGGAAAACAATGGGGTACATACCCAATTCACTGAAAGAGTTATCTGTAGCCCTAATTACATCTAATTCTGAATGCAACTGCTTTTTTCATCCGCATCTGCTTTCAAAGCAGATGGTTCTCAATATGTACTGTCCTTGGGAATAGATACAAGTTGGCTTTTTGTGAACAGTGTTGATCCAGATCAGCATGCGCATTTGCACAGTCTGATTATGACACAATTCATATATTACTTACACAAGCTTATTAGAAGATTATGTCGACATGTGTATATATTGGTAAGACTGTGCAGATGACAGTGTACAGGCTGATCTACACCTACACTATTCAAAAATGCCAACTTGTATGTTTTTCCACTAATAGGCTCATATATATATATTTATTGTCTTAGAGGTAATCTAAAAGCAATTGGACTTGTGTTAAAAATATTACAGACATGAAATAGAATAATAATAGTTTAACCCTTTCTAATCTACACCTACACTATTCAGAAATGCCAACTTGTATGTTTTTCCACTAAAAGGCTCATATATATATATATTATATATATTGTCTTAGAGGTAATCTAAAAGTTATTGGACTTGTGTTATAAATATTACAGACATGAAATATTATAATAATAGTTTAACCCTTTTCGACATAGAGACGCTTTCTGACGCCTCTGCAGCAGACGACGTTTGAAAACATTGTGGCAAAAGAAGAAATTACTCAAAACAAGAGTTGAAAACATTGTGTCAAAAGGGGAAATTGCTCTTTTTGTTTCAAAAGTTGTCTGCTGCAAATGTGTCGAAACGCGTCTACATCTGAGAAAGGGATATAAACCAGTCAAATATCTAATGATTGATAAATAAATATTTTGTTTAATTGTGAAAATCACCTGTGGACGACAGTAGCAAGGTCAATCTGACCTCCCCATATAACCCTTTCCACATACAACAAAATCGGAATTTTAATTTTTGATTTTTAATTGAAAACAATTTTTCCATTTGCCAGAGTGTTTTCAAAAGTGATCTGCTGCAGAGGCGTCAAAAAGCGTTTGTATTAGGGAAAGAGTTATTTAAATCAAGTAAGGTCTGTTTTTGTATAAATCGTATTCAGATCTAATACTTTATTTTTTACTTACAATCTATAATTTTAAAAAGTTTTTTGTTTGAAAGTTTTATAACTGCGGAAAAACTAAGATCATGTTGAAATTGAAAATAATAATCAACTTCTCCTTTTGCCACAGTGTTTTAACCCTTTCCCTCATATAGACGCTTTCTGACGCCTCTGCAGCAGACGGCTATTTGAAAACATAGTGACAAAAGAAGAAATTGCACAAAACGTGCAATTTCTCCTTTTGACACAATGTTTTCAACTTTAAGTCATAGGTTATCCATTCAATTATGGAGATTTTCTATTTTTTGACAAAATACGTTCAAAGTCGTCTGCTGCAAAATTGTCGTATGAGGGAAAGGGTTAAACTTTGCCCCTTCAGCAATACAACAAATCTACAGCAGAAGACTTTGCAAACAGTCTGTCAAAAAAATGGACAGAGTGATTGAATGGATAAACTATGACTAAAATTGGAAAACATTGTGGCATAAGGAGAAATTGCTCGTTTTGAGCAATTTCTTCCATTGTGACTATCTTTTCAAAAATCCGTCTGCTGCAGAGGCATCAGAAAGTATCTACATGAAGGAAAGGGTTAAACAGCTTCAAATTGTCTATGTTTATGTAAAATTCCAGTCAGCCTGCGTAGTTATCAACTTGTTTATATTGCAAAGGTTTATATTAAATTACATAAATGCAATGACATTCAATGTATAAAATAACCAGAAAGGAGCACACATTAAAAGATCTACAAGCATGCTGCTACTTTTAATACTTCAGCTCAACTCTTGTATCAGGAAAACAGATAATCTTAAGAGGTCTAGATAAGGAGGATTAAACTGGTGTTTACCCAACGATATCTCTCTTATGACTCAACCAAACCCTATGTTGTGGGTGCTCAAAAGAATCGTCTCACTGAGATGATTCTTTTGAGTACCCACAACATAGGGTTTGAGGGTCATTTGGGGATGTGAAATACCCATGTACATGTATAGGTTATTTGTAATGGAAAAGCCATTTGACCTGTTAAAATAGTTACCGGTACCTATTCATAATTAAAAAGAACAGCCTCAATTCCCCCCAATTATCTTGCATTCAAAAATGAATAATTTTCAAGAATTGTTATTTACACAGAAATTATTACGGTCATAATACATTAAGTTTGCGGAAAACCCATTTCAATTTAAAAATAAAACTTTAAAAATAAAACTTTAAAAACAAAGTGTGACAAATAAGTTACAGCCAAATACAACTAATTTAATTTACCTTACCACTATTTAAAATGTTCCTTATATACGACAAGAAATGAATTTTCATGTTTTGTCTGTAATGTGGCCAAGTTCTCAGAGCAAACCAAATTACTCAAATGAACAAAAAGGAAATTAAGAATTGACAATAAAATATTTATTTATTTGCTACATTTGGTTTGATTATTTCCAAGTTTCTTCATACAGACTGTACATCTACATCCTGTTTATGGTCTTTTGCAAATATATATATGTTCAACAAAGTTCAAAACACTGTGGCGAAACGAAAAAAAAAAAATGCTTATATAGGATAATGGTTTAGTTCTCCATTTCAATCAATGTTGTCAGAATATGTCTCTATGTGGGAAAAGGGGTAACTTCTATTTAAAGAGATTTTTTTATATAATTTCCTGGAGCAGTTTTCAAATTCGGCTGCTGTAAATTAGTTGTATGTCGGATATGTTAAAAGAGAAAAGTTCAATAATTATGTAAAGATTTCTTCATACCTTTAACGGCTCTGGAATAGAAACTCATGTGTCCTTATAGCCATGCCTGATCCTATCCGTTAAAATTCAATTTCTCTCCACTTTTCATGTACTGGTGCTATCTTTTCAAGGGACTCTATCAAGCTGTACAAATAGTTTTACACAAATGTGTCTCAAATACACAATGTACATGTTACCAGGGACGTAGATAAGACAGAGACATATAAACACAGTCAGAGATTAGTCTGGTTCCCGTCGTACTTCTTCTTCTTATGTGGTTGTTTACCCTCGCCTATCGGCATAAAGCCATTTGGCGAGCAGCTATTATTCTCTCTCCAATTTTTTTTTATTAATGGGGGTAGACTATATTTGGACTTTTCCATATTTTTATCATGGTATATCTTTGACTTTTGATATTCTTTGTTTATTTTTCATTGTTGTATATCCCGCTTTCTGTTTATATTTATATTATTATATGTGTGTATATAAGTGTGTGTTTAGATAAAATATTTTGGCAAACAATAGATAAAGCGAAAGGTAAAAATGAAAAAGTGCAAAAAAGCACTGCCTAACAGACCTCTACAACGGCGCCCCTGATTGGCCGGATTTCAATCCGCTTTTCCGGCCAAGCTCGACCATCACACATAAATATATGGTGAAAGACGGCTTGGCCAGATTTAGCGTCCAGCCAATCACAGGCCCCGTTGTACAGGTAACTGTTATACCCTTTAGCCAATTTAGATTAGTAAAGGGCGGACAGATATATTAATATAAATTATTTTCTGTGATAAAACACTATGTATTATTAAAAATTATTATTTATTACGAAAACTTTAAGATGAGAAAAAATAAAAAATAAAAAGTAAAAAGTAAATAGATGTGACCAAAAAAGCACTCCCTAACCCTCCTCCACAACGGCGCCCCCGATTGGCCGATTTTCAATCCGCTTTTCTGGTCAAGCTCGTCCTTCACTCTTAATTCTATGTTAAAAGACGAGTCGACCAGATCCAGCGTCCAGCCAATCACAGGCCCCGTTGTGAAGGTATTTGGATTACCCTTAACCCCATGTAAACGGGTTAAGGGCGAACTGGTTGTGTAAATAGTCACTGACTTAAAAATGAAAGAATAGCAATTTGACTTATAAAAGACAAATAACATATAGGAATAATATAAAAACAACTTCTACAGTGTGTTGGCACAGTGTGGTTAAAACATTGATGTTTAAAAAATACATCCAATACTATGCACGCCATCCAGCAAAAACGGCCCTTTAGAGACCATAAAAACTAGCGATATATACATATATACAACACTGTGCCAGCCCTGCAGGATAAAATATTTACATTGTATAAAATTTTGTGGCGTAGTTGCAACACTGGAGTATATTGATATATGGGCTCCCTTATCATAATAAGTCCCACAAGCCAACCACCTGAGAGATTTTGCAGCTATGCCCCCCTGCACGCTTGCACACGCGAGGCCCCGTCCACACCCCCAACACAAGCTGACGGGGAGGACATCTTTCGTATATGACCCAGATATCGCCATCCCCCCGTCACGCAATGAAGGGCGCCGCACCCGCGCAGACGGGGACTCGCATGCCGCAAGCCTTCACTGACAACCTCCCCCAGACAGCCAAGTCTGTGGGACCATCGCTACAGCACACGGAAAAAGCGTATGCCATTTTCAACTTATGACTCGGGAGCCCATTTTTTTGTTATGATATCCCCTTTAGTACCGCCCAGGGCAGAAAACAGTGCAATTTCAAGGTAAAAAATATATAAAGGCTTGAAAGAAAAACCTACATATGCGATCCATTTCATGTTTTCAAAGGTTTTATGCATTGGACTTTTTGACCGCTCTGTCTTATCTATTTAGTTATTTAAAATATATATGTAAGGCAGTAAAAATGATATAAGGGTATGTAAATGGTAACCCTTTGAAACAAAAATATTGATGTAATCAGAGTGAAAAAAGGATAAGATGAGACAGAATGCGGCCGTGATCTAAAGCCCCAGTCTTGGATTATTATGAGATGTAGGTCAGTAATTAAATAAGGTCACTATTTAACCGAAATAGGTCAATGACTAGTGAGGTCAAACCTTAAATATTTAAGAGCGCGGACGCGATGGAACGCACCCCCCAAAAAAAAAAACATTAGGGAAAAGGAAGTAAAATAAATTAAAAAGATTGCACTGAATTCGTAAAAATAAAAAAACGACTAGAAAATGATATGCAGATGACACCTATATCTTGTCTGTCATCTGACAATCCAAGATATAGCTCTCCAATGCCATAAACGTAGAAGTCCGGAGGGCCTTGGAAGGAAAAAGTAAAGTACATATATCCATTTGACCGCCAGACCTCAGTATGACATCGGAGAGCCTTTTTCTTGCTTCCCCGTGAACACCACAATGCAACAGGAAATGCTCTGTAGTATCCGGGACGACACATTTGGGACATGCTTTTGGTTTTCCCAATATGAATCGTCCCATACTCCCCGGCAGCAGATTGTAACCCAGTCTCAGCCTGGTCACACATTTATCCACCTTTTTACAGGTTGAGTATCTGTGTGGCCCGCTAAGACTGGCTCCCTCTGATGGGATGGGCTGGCTATGTGTAGAATCTGCCAGCCCTTTACTCCATTTTTGTTTTTTAACGCTCCTAATGATGGAGTAAATTTCAGATTTTGCCAGGGGTATAATATCAACTACAGAGCAACTCAGTCCGTCCTTTGCCGCCCTATCTGCTAGCTCATTTCCCTTAACGTCGACATGAGCTGGACACCACATTAATTTGACTTGTATGTCATTGACATAGCACTGATCATGAAGGGAGATGATATTTTCTATAAGATCAGGCCTAGAGTTGCTGTTTCTTAGATTAATTGATTGGAGTGCGGATAGAGAGTCTGATAAAACAGCAACTTTTTGTGGTCGGTTGACGAGAGTCCAGTTAAGAGCATATTGGATTGCGATCAGTTCGGCAGCATAGATAGATAACTTATTACTGAGCCTTTTTTTGATGGTAACGTTTTTTGATGGTATAACCATTGCTGCCGCAACTGTCTGATTCGTATCTTTACTACCGTCTGTATAGATTTTTAAGTGCTCAGAGTAATTTGAGGAGATATGATCATTTGTGATTTCTAAAATTGTTGGTGGATGATCATTCTTGTTAAACCTCAAACTTAGGGACATGTCGACTACAGGGGGAGCTAGCATCCAGGGCGACTCTAGACGGGGTCTAAGGTCCGCTACATTGCACTCATGGACCCGATATTCCTCGGCAAGCTGTTGAACCTGGGCTCCAAATGGGAGTTTGGCTTTTTTGTATCTAGCTTTGACGAAGAAATCGGCTCCTATGATTGCATTCACCGGGTTGCAAGGTCTACTTTTAACCCTAGCCAGGTACTTTAGGGATTGTTCTTCACGGCGTAAATTTAGAGGCTCAATCCCCGCCTCTTGTTCAAGTATATCTAATGGAGTGTTGGGTAGAGCTCTCAGAGCTATAACTAAGGCCTTATGTTGGACAGTACTTAATCGATTTAAATTTGTTTTTGCTGCACAAGCATAGACTTCGGCACCATAGTCTAGCTTTGGACGTATTAAGGACTTGTAGAGAAGGAGGAGCGAATTTTTATCAGAACCAAATTTTGTGCCCTTCAGCATTCTCATTAGATTCAAGTCCTGTTGGCATTTGGTGACCAGTTCATTTATATGTGACTGTAAAGTAAACCTCTCATCAAGAGTCATGCCCAAAAATTTTACAGTTTTTTTAAATTGTATTTTTGTGTTTCCTAATGATACGTCCACTTGGTGCGAATTTTTATGACCAAATAATATCCCTACTGTTTTTGCCTGGCTAATTTTGAAGCCCCACTCTTGGGACCAGCGCCAAATGGAGTCAAGTCCTATCTGTGCCTTTCTTTGTAAGTATTGAATATTGCCTCCACAGAGCCAACTGCCTGAGTCGTCGGCAAATTGGCTAATAACCATCCCTGACCCCTCAGATACATCAGGGAAATCATTAATTAAGAGAACCACTTGGTGCGAATTTTTATGACCAAATAATATCCCTACTGTTTTTGCCTGGCTAATTTTGAAGCCCCACTCTTGGGACCAGCGCCAAATGGAGTCAAGTCCTATCTGTGCCTTTCTTTGTAAGTATTGAATATTGCCTCCACAGAGCCAACTGCCTGAGTCGTCGGCAAATTGGCTAATAACCATCCCTGACCCCTCAGATACATCAGGGAAATCATTAATTAAGAGAGAGAAGAGTAGAGGGGAAATTATGGCGCCCTGGGGCGTACCTCTCGTCAGAGTTTGAGTATCTGAGAGGGTACCCTCGACTTTAACTGTGATTTTCCTGTCCAACAAAAAGGCCCGTATATAGTTGAAGCATCGCCCCGTGATTCCGTGTTTTTTTTAATTTATATAGAATGCCTGAGTGCCAAGCCAGATCGAAAGCGGCCTCTAGGTCTAGAATTGCATAGTCTTTACATAGTAACAAGGGGAAGGAACTCCAGACTAAGTCAGAGATAAGCTACTCGAGAACAAAATCCTTCAAACGTCGTGTGGGTCAAGCGTCTACTGATCGAGATTTACAAACCACGTGATAATTACAGTGGATTCTGAAATTGACCGCGATATTTATTTTGTTGTAAAAGGAAGCGAGCGCTGGAAAATTGTTTTTACACATCTACGAAACTAAATAAGGTAAATTGTTTGTTAATTTTCGATGTTTTTATACGCCCGTTTAGAAAATACGGATCGTATTATAGTTTCACCTGCGGCGTACGGGCGGGCGGGCGGCGTCAAGTATGTTGTCAGCTCAATAACTTAAGAAGCCTTTGTCCAATCATCACCAAATTGTGTCAGAATGTGTATTGGGATAATATCTCGAACAAGTTCGATAACTAGCCATATCGCTTTAGTCAATCAAGAGTTATCGCCCTTTAATTATATAAATTACCCAAAATTGGTATTGTCAGCTCAATAACTTTAGAAGCCTTTGTACAATCATGATCAAATTTTGTCAGAATGTGCATTGGGATAATATCTCGGACAAGTTCGATAACTAGCCATATTGCTATAATCAATCAAGAATTATTGCCCTTTAATTATAGAAATTACCCAAAATTGGTATTGTCAGCTCAATAACTTTAGAAGCCTTTGTCCAATCATCACCAAATTTTGTCAGAATGTGAATTGGGATAATATATCGGACACGTTCGATAACTAGCCATCTTTCTTAAGTCAATCAAGAGTTATCATCCTTTAATTATAGAACTTACCCAAAATTGGTCTTGTCAGCTCAATAACTTTAGAAGCCTTTGTCCATTGTCCAATCATCATCAATTTGGTCAGAATGTGTATTGGCATAATATCTCGGACAAGTTCCATAACTAGCCATATCGCTTTAGTCAATCAAGAGTTATCGCCCTTTAATTATAGAAATTAACCAAAATTGGTATTGTCAGCTCAATAACAATTATCACTATACAGGACGGGCGTATTTTGTGACATTTGGCACTCTTGTTGATATTTATTAATTCATAATTATAGGAGAAGTATGTGGAAACCTAGTTTTAAAAAATATCTAATTTTCAATTATTCTGTGTCGGGAAGACTTATATCTTTCAACGGTGTGCAACATTTGTTCAAATTGATAATGCAAACCATAGGTGTCATGACTAAGATTTCTCGGATTTTACTTATCAAATGCCCTGTTCGTGAGAGCGCCTCCTTCTTTTATAAATGTATCAACATGAGTGAGTTTAATTTTTTTTTTTTTAATCCGTCTTGTCAGGAAGACTCATATCTTTGAAACGGTGTACATTTTTTTTTAAATTGATAATGCGAAACATAGGTGTTCTGACTACGATTTCTCTGAGTTTACTTATCTAATGCCCTGTTTGTCAGAGCGCCTCCTTTTTCAAATTGGTCAAAATGAGTGATTTCAATTGTTTTTTGTCAATTTAAATTATTCCGTCTTGTCAGAAAGACCTATATATTTGACTCGGTATACAATTGTTTTAAATTGATAATGCGAAACATAGGTGTTATGACTCCGTCTTATCAGGAAGACTTATATCTTTGAAACGGTGTACATTGTTTTCAAATTGATAATGGGAAACATAGGCTTTATGACTAAGATTTCTCTGATTTTCCTTATCAAATGCCATATTTTTGTGAGCGACATTTTTGTTTTGATATGAAAAGACATGTTAATAAATTAGTGGAATAGAAATGGTTTCAGCTCTTCTATGACAATATTATTCCTTAGACATATCTAATTTATTGATAAGTGTCCTGTTTTGGTGAATTACATAAATCAGTGATTTACTTATCATGCATTCTTCTTTTTAATGTTGAATGTTTTGTCTCCAGAGTAGCTGAAACATGAAAAATCTCTGTAAATGAAAGTCAAAGTTTACTGCTTTTGATGTTAACATTCAACTGTCTTTTAAAAACTCTTTACACTTAACCACGCTAATTGACACTTGATGTAACCCTTTCTTACTAAAACGGTAATGCGGATACATCAAAATGTTCATCTGCGTGTCTTCTTTAAACGTTTCCCAAAATCTGCAGCACACGACTATTTGAAAACAAGCATTATCTCCTTTTGCAACAAAGTTTTCAAAGGATTTCAGTAATTGAACCTTCATGTATTGAGGTTTTCTTAATGTGTTTAAAGCTATCTGCTGCAATTTCTTTTGCATCTGGGAAAGGGTTAAGACAGTGTTGCACAATTCGAACACATATTATTAGTGGCAGATGACTTTAAAATATGAAATATTTAATTGTAAATTATATTTTCAGACTAAGACTAGAGCCCCAAAAAAGAGAAGAATCGTGATTTGTCTCCCCCGAAAACGATTTTGGAAAAAAAGATATCTATGGAAACAGGGAAAACATCAAATTTATTCAATATGTTACAGAACTGCTGAATGTGTCGTTATTGATAAAACATTACCATCGAGAAATTAACATATTGATATAAGCTTTATGAATTTATCCCAAACAATTTACAAACTACGTGTTTTAAGTTGGTCTTGTATCCGATATCATTCATTGTTTTAACATATATCTAATGGATTTATTCATAAACCAGATGTTGGGACATTCATTAAATGGATTAACTTATATTATATTGTTAAATAAAGCAGAATTTCTTGCAATTTTGTCAGAGTGATCAATGGAAATAAATTGATAGGTATGTGAAACACCAGTTATTTTCATTATCCCACGAGAAATAGTCTCCTTGTTTGTATTTTGCCATCATTTACAATCTTTTGTATGTTTATCCGAGAAGAGTTATACTCCAAATGAGAGGTAGTTAAAATTCCACAGATGGAAGAAATGTATTGATGACTAATTTGCTAATTAGGTAACTCTGTGAAACATTTTCACAAGCAATGGGCCCTTTTATAATGGAAATACATGTGTGAAAACATTTACTCTCTGTCAACTTCTAATTAACAAATTGATCTAAAACAATTAAACAAAGTGTAGTGGTAGTTGGCCACAATCATGTAAATATGTGAAGACACATACTCTTTGTCTATCAACTTCTAATTATCCTGCCCCACAATCAACGAATCTGCAGCAGACGACTTTGAAAATATCTATGAAAGATAGTATGATTATTGAATTCAGTGTTGCAAAAGAAAAAATGATTTATTATGAGTAGTTTCTCCTTGTGCCACAATTATTTCAAAAGGCGTATGTAAGTGGGAACTTATGTCAAACCGGATATGTAATTAAAGAAATAGGGCCTTTGAATTGACATAAAAGGCATTGACATGTACACCATACAATACTGGTTGTTTATTTATTAAAACAAAACCTCGATGAGTCGCATTGATTCTTGCAAAATCGTTGTACGGCCGAGTATGAGGGTAATAACAAACTGAACAGTAGAAGCTGTGTTTATATGTCTCCGCGGTCCCTAAACATACCGTTGAACAGAAAATGTTTACAAGTAATGGTGTATTTGTTCTCGTATTTCATTATTAAACTACCAAAGATAAGTAAATAAATATTGACGGGACAACAGACATATAACTAGTATTTTTTGTGGGACAAATAATACTTCGCTTAGAATTCTGGGTATACAACCTACGAAGTAAAACAAGGTTTTGTCATTTTGCCCCTTTTCTGATGCTGCCTGACTGCCATGTTTTTCAAACAATCAGTATGGCTTGACATTTTGACCCCTTTTTGAAGCCGCAGCAACCAAAGTTCTCGAAGGAATTTAAATCTTTGAACACAATTTTGAAACACGGCCACCAAAGGAACAGTCCTGTGAAGTTTGGATGAAATTGGTCCTATGTTTAAGAGGAGATGATGTTTAAAGCAAAAAGTTAACGACGGACGACGGACAGAGAGTGAACAGAATAGATCACCTTGAGCCTTTGGCTCAGGTGATCTTAAAATATAGAAACTGCTCTTTTTGAAAATATAGTGACAAAAGAAGAAATTGCTCAAAAACAAGCACTTTCTCCTTTTGTCAAACAGGTGATCTTAAAATATAGAATATATAGAAACTGCTCTTTTTGAAAACATAGTGACAAAAGAAGAAATTGCTCAAAAATAAGCAATTTCTCCTTTTGTCAAAATGTTTTCCTATTTTAGTACTTAATTAGAATGTTTGTCTTGGTTTTATGTAAGCTAATTTTTTATGGGTAATCACATGTTCATCACCAGGTCACTAGGCTATTTTAAAATAAAATATTTTGTACACTTTAGAATCCATGTTTTCGAATTAAGCATGTTGAAACCCTGTGTCAAAATATCGTACGGATTGCTACACGTCACCTCATCATGGTGATTATGTGTGCCCAGTCACTTGGAAGTCCTATGATGCATTGTTAAGATGCGGGCCGGAGAAGTCAGTCCTATCAAACAGTACTCATTTTGATCTTTAAACATCTACGAGTGACCTTAACATTCGAGGTACAGGCCTGAGTTTTGTGCACGACACACCACCTCATCATGGTGCACTTTTGTGCCAACTTTCTTAGAATTCCTATTATGCATGGTTAAGATGCGGGTCGGACAGACAGACTCATGGACGCACAGACACTCTCACCGAACCGCCATTTTGACAGCTATATGTCGAGCTCACCAAAAGCAGACTTGACAAAAAGTGATTTCAGACAGTAAAATGGTTATCAACCGTTAATAAACAACAGGCTATTGAACAACCCTTTCCAACATTCAACATAATTGCAAAGGAAGAGCTGCTCATATTGATACATTTATTGTCACTGTCGCGCTCTCTCTCCAAAGCAGACGACTATAAACTTCAAGTTAACGGCGCAGGAAAACCAGGAACAATATAAAACAATAATATAAAGACAAAAACACACTTTACAGGATTTTTATTTTTTTGTACAATCACAAATAAGCTTAACATACATAGAATAGTTAATAAAAATAGACTGCAGCTGCAGTATCAAGGGAGATAGCATGTTACTTTTTATCCCAAATTTAAGCAATTATCGGATAGTTTAACCATTTCCCTCATACAACAAATCTGCAGCCGACGATTTGAAATATATCTAGGCGAAACTATTGAAAACTCTCTCAATGAAAGTACAAATATTGTTGAAAAGAGTTGAAACCGTTGTGGCAATTGGAGAAATAGCTTATTATTAGCAATTTCTCATTTAACCAAAATGATTTCAATGGCGTCTGCATTTTGGAATAGGTAAATTACGTTAGTCAGATGCAAAAGGATGTTGACCCATCTGCAGCAGACGATCCCGATCAAGGCATGTCAATGGCTCAACTGGGGTTGAGCGTCTTATACACGAGGCCGCTTATCAAATTTTGTGAAAAGTTATTAGTCGGCTTTTGTGAACAGTGTAGATTCAGATCAGCACGTGCATCCACACTTCTCACGACTTGTTAAACCTTTCCTACCTCTAGAGGCATTTTGACGCATCTGCAGTAGGCGTCTTTTGAAAAAAACATTGTGACAACAGGTTAAATTACTCAAAAGGAGCAATTTCTCCTTTTTCCACAAAGTTCTCAACTTTTTTCAGTAATTGCACCTACAATTATAGAGATTTTCCTTATTTTTTTAGTAGATATTTTCAAAGTCGTCTGCTGCAGATTTGTTGTATGTGGAAAAGGGTTAACATAACATTGATAGAGGCTTCTCTAAAACACTGTGGCAAAAGGAGAAATTGTTCATCATGAGCATTTTTTCTTATTGTTATCGATATTTTCAAATTCTTTGCAGTAATCATTCATTCATTCGAAATAGATTTCCCATAGTTTTACCTAGACGTTTTAAAAGTCGTCCGCTGAAGATTTATTAATCTAGGACATGGGTGATGCTAAATTTCCATAAGATTCCTAACGCGGTCGCGTCATTTCTTTACATGATCAAAATTTTGAATAAAAATCAATTCTATCTTGCCATATTGGAATTTCGTCAGTTAAATTTAACCCTTTCCCTCATATAGACCCTTTCTGACGCCTCTGCAGCAGACGACAACTGCAATTTCTCCAATTGCCACAATGATTTCAACTCTATTCAATTATCATAGTATCATTTATAGATAATTTCAATATTTTCTAATAGATCATTTCAATATTTTCTGAAAATAGATCATTTCAATATTTTCTGAAAATAGATCATTTCAATATTTTCTGAAAATAGATCATTTCAATATTTTCTAATAGATCATTTCAAATTTCTCTGCCACAAATTTATTGTATATGGAAAACGTTTAATTATGAAATGGTTCTATGTAATTCATCACTTTTTATTGTGAGTCTCCCTGTGTCGAATCATGTTACCGGACTGTGTAAAGCTCTTCTTGCACACGTCACAAGTGTAGGGTTTTTCACCAGTATGTATCCTCACGTGCTTCCTGTACGTGCTGTAATCGCCGAATGCGCGTGCGCAGTAATGACAAGAAAACGGCTTTTCTCCTGTGTGGGTACGTATATGCGTCCTAAGCGTTGACTTCTGGTTAAATCTCTTTTCGCAGTAAGAACATTTGTGAGGACGGGCGTCTTTGTGAGATCGCATGTGAGTTGCCATCTCGCTTTTCGTTCTAAATATTTGTCTACAAGAAGAGCAGAACAGATCTGTTTGTTCACCAGACCAATTCAATTGTGAAACATCCTGTGGGCAGTTATGGAAATTAAAAACGACGTTCGGGAATGAACAAGAAACTGTTGGAGACGTGTTTTTCTGTGAAGCTTGAAGTTCATTCGCCTCGTTTTCAGAACGAGGTCTTGGGTGGAATGACGTCAGCATGTGTTCATCTAATGTGTCTAGTACATCGTCTAGAATGTTCGAGAGATTCGGCTGACCGCCAACTAAATCCACTGCCATGTCTTCAAGTTTGATATCACTCATATCACAAAAACTGGAATAACCCAAATCGGATTCTTCACTCATCACATTTTCAGCGAAATTGTCCGAAGCTTTGATGTTAGGGAGACACAGGCGATGGGATAGGGTTGGTAACAAATTACTGAATGCATTATGTCCTTTGTAATCTTCAGAAGCCGAGTTTACGCTGTTGTCTTTGCTGAAACACTGCCCCGCCTTGTGTTCTACTATACCGTAACCAGACGAACTTTTCCCTGGTCGACTATTATTACACACATAACTTGTATCGTTCACTTTTCTATTATTCCCATCTAGAGACTTCGCCTCGTGGAACATGCTAGTCGCTTGAGAGTTTGTATAGCCGTAGTTTCCAAACGACGTCATATTGTTAAACGTCATCTGTTGTATGTAGGGGTATGATACATGCTGAGGTGGTCCGCATGCGACTGGTGTCACGTGATCGTAACTAAACTGGCTGTGATACATGGTCTGTGGAAGGAGAAAACTCTGTTGAGACATGACGTTGTCCATATTCCTGTAATAATATAACATCGTATTAATATATTTATAAGGTATAACAAAATATATATATAGATAAGCTCTAATGTCGCTAAACACGACTTAAATCCCTATTTATGAACGGTATAGACCAAGATCAGGCTATTTATTTCGCCAGTTTCTTATTTGTACGATACATGGCATAGCCACACCATAAATATACCAAGACTTTGTCAACAAAAGATGAACTTATATTGCGATATGATTATTGGATCAGAGTAAACAAAACTGTTTAAAGATTGTTGAACAATATGGAATTAATAAGTCTAATTACAAAATTCTACAAATCGTACCAAGAACGTTCAGTCAGACTAGAAAGATTACAGAAACTGCCTATGCCTGTCGATGTGTCGCCCTCTAGGCAATGTTAAGCGTAGTCTATCGTAGATGCGTTGAAACGTATTTCCCATAAACTGTTTATAAATCCTTCTTCGCCTATAAACCTTTTCTATAACACATCCACGTTTTGCAATGTATTCGTCAAGGCATTGACAAAATAATTTTGAAATTATAGCCGCATCAAATTCGGCATATGATAAAAGAATCAGAACCTAACCCATTCACATATCGAGGGCTTGACGTGAAACGGTTGTAACTAAAATTGGTATTTTTTTTACCAAGGTTAATCACCTTGCCATTAAGTCTTTAAAAGCGTTGAATCATTTTTCTTGGTAAACAATGGAAATTTAGGTACCATTGCTCGTTCTGAGCAATGGCACATAAATTTGCATTGTTTACAAAGGGGTCAAAATTGCCCCTAAACCAGGGTTTTCAAAATAGGTTTTTAGTTACAACCGTTTCACGCCAAGCCCTCGATATATGTATACACTTTCTCACGCCTCTGTAGCATATGACTTTTGACAACACTGTGACAAAAGAGTTAACTGTCCAAAACGAGCAATGTCTTCCTTAGCCACAATGTTTTCAACTTGTTACAACAATTATACTTTTATTTATTGAGCTATTTCATACGGTAACCATTTTCACCTGGTGAATTCTTTCTTGCTTAATTCACAAATCGCCATAAATTGTTTTTAATCAAATATAATTGGAAATATTGTGGCAATTGGAGAAATTGCTCATGATGAGCAATTTCGCCTTTTGTCACGATGTTTTCAAAAGTCGACTGCTATAGATAGGTAAACAGGAGGGAAGGGGATAAAAACGAAGTAACACTGCTTTTCATCCCCAGTAAAAGTGTAATACCAAATTTCACAGTGTAACGTATTTTAGCTAATGAATTTACGGTAAACGTTTTTATTGACAAAACACATTCACAATATAAATACATTTAGGATTTTTTTTTTCTTATTCAGAGCTCTCAGGTTAGATGCGTGGTATATACATTATCAGAAATGTTTAAATATTGACAATAGTAGCTATTTAAAACACTGTATTTTGTTAAGAGAAAATGGTATTCATTTTCGAGTATGTACATGTTGCATATTTGACGATCTATGTTTGGTATAATTAGATATCTTCTTCTATTATAACCGTAGGATATTCTATGGCAAACATTTATTAACCCTTTCCCACTTTCAAAAGCCTCTGCAGCAGACGACTTTTGAAAACATTGTGACACACATTGAAATTAAAAACCAGTCATTTCTGCTTTCGCCACAATGTTTTTCAACGTTATTCAATGGCTGATAATTTATAGTGAGTTTCCTTTTTTAGACTTCATGTTTTTAAATTCGTCTGATGCAGATTTGTTTTAAAGGGTAAATCGTTTACATTATAACATACTCTTCCATAAAGAAATATACCGTTTACCAGAAATTATTTATAATAACATATTGCGTGTAAAGATATATATATGAGCCGTTCCACGAGAAAATCAACATTGTGGACTCTACGGAAAGTATCGACCCGCGTCAGCCTAGGCATTTCGCGGAGGCTAACCCGGACAGACACTTTTCGCCTCCTGTGTATTTTCTGTTTCAGGAATCATTACTCCATACCTCTATCCATTCGAGACGGAATGGTTGGAGCCGGATTAGCCTGCGTGGACAGCGCATGCTGATGTGGGTCGATACATTAGCAGAGTCCATAATATTAGTTTTCTCGTGGAATGGCTCATATATATTACTCCTGGAGAAATGAAAGTATTTCTCTAAAAAGTATGAACATTTTGTCTAAAATTTGGGGAAGCGCTTGTTAAAAGCGATTTCTCTTTTTTCGACAAGTCGCCTGCCACAGAGATAACTGATGTTCAATCACAGCGTTCAACCAAGATGAAATAAAAAGACTTACCTATATTTCCTCGATTTCTTATTTATTCCAAGCACTGTATGTCTTCAATTTATGACTTCAAATTAATAAATAAGATAAAAACTTTGTGGATTCAATAGATATTTAAATCTGCAGTTTGCTAGAACTACAAACATGGGCGGAGCAACAGCATTAAACTCTAAATTATAATTGGATGGCGTGATAAAATAAGATGTTTTGATTGGTCATATATGTTTTTAAAGGTGTGAATTGTTTTAATCAGTTATACATTACTCTATAATTATGTTATGTAAACAAATGATAACAAACGATTAATTTGAGTAGACAATTCGGTGATTACATCGTATCAATCTATTGTCTCTTGTTTTCTCACATTGTTTGATGATTTTGTAATCAACCAACTCAAGGAAAAGACCGTGAATTCCGAATTGTTCCACCCTGGGCCACTAATACGTTTTAGTGGTACCAGTTCCACCTTAAAACAAAAATGAACGAGAAATACCTTGCCTTGAGCCGACGTTATTGAACTATTAGAAAAGTAGAAATATTTTTTTGTCATAACTGTTTTTTATGTAAATCGTATTTGTTAAAATCGCTTGTTGTATTTTAATACATTGGTGAATAAAAGTTCTGTTCTGTCCTTATGTTTTTTATACATTTAACTTCTTGACTGCTTTATTTTTACTATATGTTGTTTGATTAAGATTTGTTTTCGAGGGAAGGCAATATGGATGCTGAATTTCAAATAATTTTGAAGTCAAGGCAAAAATGTGGAAATTATCTATAACAGAAAGTATAATTTTAAAACTTAAGTTGAAAATATTGTGGCAAATAGTTAAATTGTCCATTATGGGTAATTTCGCCTTTAGCTCAATGTTGTCAAAAGTCGTAAGCTGCAAACGCGTCAGAAAGCCTATATATTTGGGAAAGGGTTAACTCTTTTATATGTGTATAATTTAAAAAAAAAGGACTATTTATCCCTCGATATGTAGGTATTTCATTTTACGTATGTCTGACATCGGCTACAGGTAAATCCCAAATCAACTAAATCCCATTTCTCCTATTGTAAATTTTGTTCAACTCTTAAGTGTTTCAATATGTGTGCCTTGATGCTTTTAATTGATTGATATAGGTTTAACGCCGTTTTCAACAATTGTTCAGTCATATCACGGCGACCAGTTCACTTACTTATGCGTTTCCTGGTTTTCCCACACCAGTACACCGCACAACATACTTTCCAAGCAACTGGCTGCTTTTCCACATAGACTGTTAAACAGCCCATTGGTGAAAGACGAATGAAGCATGTCACAGTGACTTTTGTCAAACGTCGGAAAGAATGTTGGCCGAGCTGGGATTCGAACTCACAACCCCTGGATTGACAGACCGTATCGCTACCGATTGAGCTACCGGGGCTCGGCCTTGATGCTTTTTTTCAAAGTCGTCTGCTGTATATTTGTTGTATGTGGGAAAGAGGTATGCCACATTCACTCCTTTTCGTCTGATGCATCTCAAATAGGTTTAACCCTTTTCCACTACCAAGATATTTGCAGCAGACTACTTTGAAAAACCTATGGAAAATATCTGTAAAAGAAAGCATAATTATTAAATTGTCAATTTTTAAACATTACAAAATGAGAAATTACTCATTATAATGAATTGCGCTAATTTTCAATTTGGAGCAAATTTCTCATATTTTGACGGCGTAATTAAAACGCACTCATGGCCATTGCTATAATGGTCTTTTCGAACCAAGCCGAAATGTTAATATCTTTAAATATTGATGACTTTTTATGAAGATTATGGATCAACATTGTGTTTTAACACTTTACGTCATATAGACGCCTCTGCAGCAGATGACTTTTTAAAAACATTGTGAGCCATTTCTCCTTTTGTCACAATATTTTCAATATTTAAACTTTTATTTATAGAGATATTTCCATAGTTTTTCCAAGATGGTTTCCTTATAAGTAAGTAAGTAAGTAAATTGTTTATTATTGTGACATGTGTTACAAAGCATTTATAGTATACATTTATTCATTAACAATTATTATTAACACCCGGCCCCATGGGCCATAAGTCACCAAAACATATATATTTCATAATATCATACAAATATGCAAGATATATATATATACAACAAAAGTGTGATCGGACGTGCAATTAGTCATTTTATTCGGTCGTATAAACAAAAGTAAAAATCATTTAATAATAAATAATAAAATTATCTAATAGAGTAGAGTAATAATTCTGTTTCATATAATCAAAACCTTAGAAATAATTGTGGGGAAAAGTGGATATAGATTATCCATTCACCAAAATGATTTCAAAGGTTGTCTGTGTGTAGCATCGAAAGATATCTACTTGTGATAACATTCTCATTTAGTTAAACAATATACTCCGTCTTAGCATATACGCATTAACTATAAATTTGGCTGTCTTCCTAGGATACATTTGGATAAGCTCAATAAAATGCTCTTGGTGAGACATTAATAAGAATTGGTTAATAAATATATCACTGTAAATATCGTCTCTTATTCTGTCATATAATGTACACCTCAATATAAAATGCTCTTCACTTTCTATTTCCTGGCAGTTACACAATTTACACAGTCTAGTGTTCAATGGTTCTCCAAGGTAACGGCCTGTCTCTATGCGTATAGGTAAAATTCCACATCTTAACTGGGCTAGCAAAGCGCGTTCATTTTTCTTTAAATTTAATTGTAAATATGATTCGCATGAAAAGTCCATTTTAAATAATATATAACTCCGAAGTTTTGGCACTTTTTCCACCTCTGCCTTCCATAGGTTTGAGTAATAGCTCATGATCTTAGTTTTTACGTTTGAAAGGTTTACACTCAGTCTATTATTATAGGAATCCATCAGATCTTACTTCTGCATAATACTTTTAAGGTTTGAGGTCCAATTACATTTAATGGAATTGTAGTCCATAATGAAGACTTGTTTGGTTAGTCTGTTGTCGTCTAATTTTATAAGCCTATTATAATAGCGTATCATTGCAATCCACCGTCTATAAGTATATAACCAGTCGTCATAGACCACCACTCATTTATTTGTATATTTATGATTTTTATATGTATATATTCATTGTGTTAGTATTTTTGTGCAGGTGACTTATAGGCCTATTGGGCCGGGTGTGACCAATTGTATTGTAATTTGTCTTCGTATTTGTTAACTTATGCACAAGTCACTATAATACATGTAAATGATTTCTTCTTCTTCTTCTACGTTCCTGATGTCCCCATGCAATGTATCTATTATTAATGGCCATTGGCTTTATTTGATAGCCGATTGCCTTCTTAATAGGCATTTGCAATTAAAATTGATAACAAATAATTATAATTAGTAAATCTAGTTATAATATTGTCAAAGCACAGGATTACGAACATTTGGAGTTCATCTTAAATACAAAATATGTATTTTTCAACCGAATATAACTAAATACAGGATAAGTTGTAGAGGGGGTAAGGGGTTTGGGGGTTCTTTTTGCGGTATTTTAAAAATGTACAAGACCGTTTGTTATCACTTTTTGTCTTAATGTCCTACTCTAGATCGCATCCAATCAAAACACGACAACACCGTCTACTCAACTGGTAAGATAAATGGTTTGCCTTTTCTCTCGACATAAAACAATATTTAACCCTTTCCCACATACAACAAATTAGCAGCTGACGACTTTAAAATTATCTAGGCAAAGATTTGAAAAAGAAATCTCTATAAATATAAATATCATTATTGAAAAGAGTTGAAAACATTGTAGCAAAAGGAGAAATCGCTCACTGACATCATACAGACATACGTCAGTTTTAAACGTCATGCTTCATGCCGGGTCAAAAACAATTCTGGATGGATAAACAGTTTTGGATGAATTTTGAAGGGAACAATTAGAGGAAAGAAGGATGATTCCTGTGTTGTTACATCCCAATAGGCCCAGTAGTTCATTCGGAGCGCATTAAAACTAAGAAGTGAGACTCTTTCAACATCTTAATTCTTTCTCAGCTTCAAATGTCACTGTTATAATGTATTGAATCACTCCCTGTTGTATATACTTATCAATTATGTTGTGTAATGGACCGGTGGCCTAAATTGCGAAATAAATATCTTGTTACCGAGACGATTGTTTGTTTGTTTGTTTGTTGGTGTGTTTAACGCCGCTCTCAACCAGTTTGCAGCAACGTCACGGTATTTTCTAGGCAAGTTACCAGTACTATTGGTCCTCACGCGAGTCAATCATAATAACATAACATAACATAACATAACATAATTGTATTGGCATACAATAAATACATATTCGTAGCCAACATGAGTGATATACAATTAGAAAAAAAGAATAAACATACAAAAGTTGCCAGGTGGTGTAGCTAAAAAGACCTGACATATCAACATATAAAGTTTACAGTTCACAGAGAAGTGTCAATAATTGAATAATTATATTTTCACTTATATATCAATCATTATTGTGTCTGTTTTTAAAAATACAATGTATACATTTTGACAGGTTGATTATTAACAGAATCAGAATCAGAATATTTTATTGACTCAAACTTTACAAAGTTTATGGTAATTTACAAATATTATATATGTGTGTATTAAGGAAAGAATGGTCTCAATATAGTTTTGGAGGACAAACTGCTTTGTCATATTAGAAGCTTTAAAAAGGTAATAGCCAACCATACCATGCAGATGAATATCTAGTAAAAGACATATGGCATATCATATCACTTTATTTACATACACATATGCATGCTGCCACATATCGTATTATCATATCCAAACAATGTCAAAGACGTACAGAAACCAAAGTATGCCATGTACATACGTTTCTATATTTCATCGTGTATAGTTTGGTAAAGAAAGGAAATTAAACATATCAACATACATACATACAATACATATATATCAAAGCACATCATTGTTGCGTTTATGAAAAGAAAAGGTAATACATTTACAAAGGTTGATAAGGTCACCTTTATTATTGGTTTTTAAAAGCTCAACTAACTTTAACATATTTGGGTTTTTCCAATATTTCTTTTTTACAAATTTGAATCTAATATCTAAATAGTATGGACATTGTAGGATAAAATGGAATTCATCTTCCATTTCGCCCATTTGGCAGTACGTGCATAAACGTTCGTGTCGATCTACCCTTTCACCAGCAAACCTACCGGTATCTATTCGTAATTTATGGACTGATGTTCGAATTCTGGTGAGACCAACGCGTAAATTTCTACTAATACTTAAGTTTAGATAGTTTTCCAGACCAAAATCGGATTTTAAATGCATATATAATGTACTAAGAGTGCGCCCAGTCTCAATATCTTGATACCATTTTTGTAAAAATGTGTCGATTAACCTTTGTTTAAATATATTAGTAAAATGTTTAGCGTTCACTGAGCACGGGTTGTCCCAAACGTAAGCAAAGCCACGGCTACTTAAAAGATTACGTAGTTTAGTGAACCAATTATTTTTTTCGAGCATGGCATACTGAGCAATTGACGATAGTATTAGATTATCGGTATGTATAAGTTTAAACCAGTATTGTAAAATTCTTACATAGCGATTAATATAAAGAGGATATCTACCTAACTCCCCGTACACTGCCGCGTTACATGTAGACTGTCTTACCCCAAGAATCCTTTTACAAAATTTTAAATGTAGCTTTTCCAGAGTGTTTGCATTTGTAAACCCAGAGACTTCGCAACCATACTAGAGTATAGGGGTAACAAAAGCATCGAATAACTGTAGCGCTACTTTTGGAGATGTGTTATAACGTTTCAGATTTGAAAGTAAAACATTCATAGCTTGGCTAGGCGAGTTTGATGACATAAGTATCCAAAAAATAATGCTAAATTTGTTTGAAGCCAATACATAGATGGAGGCACAGACATACACCCCTATATTTATTGTTTCTTCACGTAATTTGAAATATTGAGCAATATCGAGTTTAAACTGATATTTGAAAAATGGCACTAGATTATCCTTCTCATAAAATACGCTAGATGGTCAAAATATTGCAGATATTTGTAATCAAATAACTCCATCTGATGTGTAAGTGCTTGTTTATTCCCTTACGTTTGTTAACATCTCTTTTCTGTAAACAATATCTTAGTCCTCATCCCCTGTATTCACATGCCTTCGTATTTAACCCTTTCCCTCATATAGACGCTTTCTGACGCTTCTGCAGCAGACGGCTTTTTGAAAACATAGTGACAAAAGAAGAAATTGCTCAAAACGAGCAATTTCTCCTTTTGTCACAATGTTATACACTTTTAGTTATAGGTTATCCATTCAATTATAGAGATTTTCTATTTTTTGACAAAATATATTCAAAATTGTCAGCTGCATATCTCTTGTATGTGGGAAAGGATTAATGTAAAAAAGGACTCCAATTGATAAGTGCTGGTCCGGTGTATATATACTTCTGACGAGCATTCATATTGCTCTCTTTCCTTCTGAGAAAAAAAAAATAAATAGGCCCAATAATTTTATAAAAAAAATCCCCACCCCATATCTTGTTCACGTTACTGAATTATATATTGACACTGTATGTATTTAATGTTATTACATGCCTGTACATTTTCCGGTGGAAATACATGCAGATTGACATGCGCAAATACACCACGACAGATTGAAATTCCGTATCTACATGCGGTGTAAATTCAAGATTGTGACGTCAGACAGTGCGCGGACTACTTTAAGCGAGGTTCCCGTTTTGAATCTGCGCTATGTAGTAAAATATGCAGACAGCCAGTACTATTTAGGAAAATTGTTTCTATTATCGAAAACCTAGCGTCAAATTTAATAAAACCCCGCAAGTAAAGATTATGTTGTCGTTTTCTCCCACAAAATAATGGAAATTTAATTTGATAATGTTATTGGGCGGGACTTACGTATTAGCATACTTTTTAGGGGCGTGGCCTAAGTATTGTAGTAAATATTCACCCGCCATTCACTTTTCATTTCAAGATTACAAAATTGTATCCCCAATAAAAAATATATTGAATCTGTATATTTGTTAGTTTTTTCGCTCTTCATAGATCGTAGGTATATATAATAAAAGGAATATTACCTTGCGGGAGCGATAAATGTGTTCGTATCGCACGACTCGTAGCGTGGGAAAATCCATATCTTACTCGTCGTCGGTCTCGTAAGATATCGATTTGTCCACGCTACTTGTAGTGCAATACAAACCCTTTTATCGCTCCCGCAACGTAATATTCCGTATTTATTCCTCATGCTGTACAATATCTCGAGGGCTTGACGTGAAATGGTTGTAACTAATTTTTCTTGGTAAACAATGAAAATTCAGGTGCCATTGCTCGTTCTGAGCAATGGCACCTAAATTTGCATTATTTACAAAAGGGTCAAAAGTGCCCATAAACCAGGGTTTTAGTTACAACTGTTTCACGCCAAGCCCTCGTACTGTTCTGTTCCTACACGTTTCATCCCTTAGCTGGTACATCAATTGTTTACAAATAAAAGTACGACTACTCAAACAAGGAATCGGTGGAACCGAATGATGCTCCCCATAAGGGCTTTGTCAAGTGATAATAGGCATTGTCTGATAGAACAACCTTTAACTAGTGATCATACCTATTTACATAATACAGACTTCATTAAAAGAAAATAATAAAAACAAGGGAGTTAATATTTATAATTTATTATAGAGTTATGGTTCTTATGTAATGCACTTCCTTTCTTTAATATCTATCTACATTTCAAGTTTCATCGAAATATCTTTAGTACTTCTCGAGTTATGGTCCTGAAATTGAAATATAAAGTCTAGCAAGGGAGATAACTTGAAAATCATTCACTATAAGTTATGTTTCTTGCATTATGCACTCTCAATTATGCTCAATGCTAATAAAGTGTGACGGACAAAGTGTGACGGACAAACAAGAAAATAATAAAAACAAGGGAGTTAATTTTTATTATTTATTATAGAGTTATGGTTCTTGTGTAATGCACTTCCTCTCTTTAATATCTATCTACATTGCAAGTTTCATCGAAATATCTTTCGTACTTTTAGAGTTATGGTCCTGAAATTGAAATTATATAAAGTCTAACAACGGAGATAACTTGAAAATTATTTACTATAAAATATGTTTCTTGTATTATGCACTCCCAATTATGCTCAATAGTGTGACGGACAAAGTGTGACGGACAAAACAGAAAATAACAAAAACAAGGGAGTTAATTTTTATTATTTATTATAGAGTTATGGTTCTTGTGTAATGCACTTCCTCTTCTTAATATCTATCTACATTTCAAGTTTCATAGAAATATCTTTCGTACTTTTGGATTTATGGTCCTGAAATTGAAATATAAAGTCTAACAAGGGAGATAACTTGAAAAGTATTCACTATAAGTTATGTTTCTTGTGTAATGCACTTCCTTTCTTTAATATCTGTATACATTTCAAGTTTCATCGAAATATCTTTAGTACTTTTCGAGTTATGGTCCTGACATGGAAATATAAAGTCTAACAAGGGAGATAATTTGAAGATTGTTCACTATAAAGTTATGGTTCTTGTATTATGCACTCTCTCTTATTGATATGTATGTATATTTCAAGTTTCATTGAAATATATTCAGTACTTTTAGATTTATGCTCAAGGCAAATAAAGTGTGACGGACAAACTTTTCTGGACGGACGTGATGGACGGACAAAGCGACAACTATATGCTCTCCCAAACTATTTTGGGGAGCATAACAATTAAAGCACTGAAAGTGCTGTGGGATGGTACCATTGGTCATCTGTTGCACCTTTTAGGGCAGTAACAACACATTTGCATAATGGTGTACATACAGTCCAAACGCATAAAAAAGAGTAAACATTTTTGGTAGAGTTGCGCTTGCGCAAACGAGACCATTGTTACAGGTTGGATTTTGAAGTCACGTGATGTAAATGCCCCCAGAGCACCAATTATACCAAATATCAGTACGCCAACAATTAAGTGCAAATTTGTTTGACTAATTTACGAATGCTAACAAAAGCAAACATGGAATAATTAAAAAAAATATCCGATTATTCAAGCTTGTCATATAAAATAAAATGTCTTGTAATGTGTAAATATCATATTTGAATGTATATTATATTTGAATATTCTTACGCAAATCAACCTAAAATCTCGACACGCCCTGTTTACATTATTAAGTTAAAACCCTTTCTTCAACGCAGCAACTTTTGTTTGATTCGACAATTGTTGAGAACGTAATGAAGGGTCTATCAATGCGAATGTCATACGATCCTATTTTGATGCGAAAACTGCTGTAATTCAGTTAAAAGCCACGTACCAAGGGATCGACTACGTCTGAAAACACCGCATAACTTATGAACATACCGTAGAGTTCTTCACTGTGAAAGGGTAGTTTTCTTATAGTCGCTGCTTAAGGAAAATGCTGACTCCGTTGATAACGACGTTTTAAAAGTGTCTACATTCAGCAAGTTTCTCTGAAAACATCTGATATTAAACTTAGCGATTGCGGATTATAAATAATATGATGTGTTATGACTTTATCTCATTATATGTAAATATGTATATACGTATACACATATAGGTGACTTATAGGCCAAAAGGGCCGGGTGTGATCATTTTTGTTTTTTATATAATACTGTTAATCATAATATGTTTCACACATGTCACTTTAATAAACAACAATTTCTTATCTTAAAGGAAGGGTTTGTTTATCTGGATATAGGCCTTGTTCCGCTTTGAAGGAGCAGAATTTATGAATATTTATTATTTATGGTTGGCCCTGGAAATATATTGCGTCATTTTATTTGCCTGGCTGTGGTCCTAGAAAATATACATATACTGGTAACCTGTTTTAGGGACATATTTTCAATCAGCCGGTGAAACAGCAGAGTACCACCTGAAAGTACCTTGTGATAGCGTCCATATCTCTTTGCAGCTTTTCACACTTATTTTATTGCTGTTTATCGGTAATCAAGCCAATTAATTTTGCTATACGATACAGTGAATTGATAAGGAAGCAGTCGGTCAGTGTGCGTTGTTTTTAAGCCAATGAGAACGCAGCAAATTATTAACTGCGATAATAAAGCACACACAATTCAGTCAGTGTGAGTGTCTATTAATAGATTCTGGATTTTCCGTAAATTGCAAATTGCTACGAGGGTAGACAAACTATTAAACTGAACTTTAAATCTATGAAATCGGGTTTTAATAATACATCACTTATGGTGGCGAAAGACAAATTCAACCCAGAGCAGGCCCTGGTAAGTATATTTATTACTTATTCATTTTTCAAGTCTTACTGTTTATAAGTATTGCTCGTTTCAATCGGTGTGTAGTTCTTTTGAAAAAGTCAGTTTCCTTTTGTCATAAACTAACTCGAATGATAATCAATATATGCCGCCTTTCTTCGTTGAAGGATCTGTGAGTTTGATATTCTTAAACATGCTTCAGTTATGAGTTTGATATTTACATAGTAGGCAATTATTCTGAATCCTATTTGAGTTGATATTGGTCTATCAGTGTTTCATTTTGATAATTGCTATCAATGAGCCTCATTAAATGGACATGTTGTTACATGGGAGAGCCAGTATTCATGTGGGTCATTTTTGTTTCAATGTCATCTTGAACAGCATTATTTGACATATTATTCATTGAATGCCTAGAGTTGTACATCATCCTTTTAGTTCCAAAGTTTTGACTAGCTAGTTAAATATCTAAAACACCAAATTATTGACAGACAGTGCAGAAAATTAAATAAAATTCATTGCACATGTATTAAACACATTGTGTTAACGCTTTCCAACATTCCCAAATAGCAGCAAGTGAATTTGAAAATAGTGAAACCTGAAAAACTCCATAAAAGAAAGCTTAATTATTAAATAAAGTTCAACTATTGTGGCCATGATCAATTTCACCTTTTGCCATAATGTTTTCAAAAGTCATCTCCTGCTATTGCCTCAAAATGCTGTTGACAAATGTTGTAAATATTTCTAAATGAATATATTATTATTTAACATAGAAACCAAAAAGAAATGCTCAATATGAATGAGAGAAAAAAGCATCTGCTGCAGATGTGTCTCCACGTGGGAAAGAATTAAGTTATTCCACATACATCAATTCTGAAGAAGACGATGTTGAATACATCTTGCAAGGATAAAGGAAATGTACATAAATCAGGATAATATTGAAAATATTATGGCAAAAACAAGAAAGTGAATCCTCCTTTTAGAAGGTGTATACAATTTATTGTCAACTTTCAGGCAGACCAATAACAGGAGGTTATGGTCAAGGGAGAGCCTATACCATAAAAGCTATATAGGTCCAGGATGACAGCTTGCCAAAGGTTAAATTAACATTATGGAGAGAAGACGCCGTTACAACAATTCGTCCTGGGGACTACTACTTACAACCGACTTAGTAACCAATACATTCAGAAATGGAACAACATTAAACTCTATATCCAGAACATCAATTGAGGTAAAATTCGTCAGCTTACTTAAGACTAAACAATTTAAAAACGTTATATATGTATTTTTTCCACAGAGATCAATTGTGTCTGTTTGCCATTATGTTTAATTTGTTAGCTCACCTGTGCACAAAGTGCTCAAGGTGAGCTATTGTGATCATATTTTGAATCCGATCTTCAGGAAAATTTATCAGAACATTCATCTCCATCAAATCTTGGATAAGTTCGAAACTGGGCCATATCAGGTAAAAAAACCATGGTTCATTATACTAGTAGGTCAAAATAAATGAAATATTGTTATCACTCTGGATGTCGCATTTTTATCTTGAGCATGTTGAAACTTTAACAGAATGTTTGTTTTAAGGATGTACTGAACTGAGAAGTGGATATTTAAACAATAAAAAAATGTTATTAAATTTTTTGATTATGTTGTCAGTTATTATACCTTTTTATAATGCTTCAAAATTTAAAAATAAAGTGGATTAAATTTGTTTTAGATAAAGGACTGAATTTGTTCGTGAGCCAAGCGCTGTCCAGTCGCCATGTTTGATAATGTAATATAACTGGGTAAAAAGAACATATTAAAGTGCATGTATATACATTTTAATCTAGAACTTGTACAGTATCATATTGTTTTGAAAATAAGTAGAATATATTGTAAAACTTTTATGACAATTGAAGATATGTTTAAAAAAAACACAAACAAATATTTTAACATGTTTTAGCCATTCAGACAAGAACAACTGAAAACATTTGCTCAATGACATATACTTTTCTTTTTAAAGTTTGATAAATGATAATAATTGCAATAACCTAAGGAAGTTTCAGAAAAAGTTAAATATTATAAATATGTTTTTTCCTTATTTCAAAGTTTTGAACTTTTCTATTCTTACACCTGACAAATATGGGTTCTCATTAGGGAAAAATAGCGTCTATTTTTTAGGTTCAATAACAACGTATCACATGAACTTCCAAAGATATGGATAAAATAACTTCAGAATGAGATTTAAACCACAAGAAGACAAACGATTAGCATATCATTTTTCAAATATTGGCAATTTGCGTGAAAACTGTTTCATGTGCTGAAATAGCAAAAAAAAATGCATATCATAAGGCTTTCATAAATGGATCTAGTAAAAAATGAAACCCACTAACATATATTTTATTAAACATACATCCAACTTTCAAAAAAACAATGTTACAACAAAAGTTACATATTATGAAAAATCCACTTTTCAGTTCAGTACATCCCTAAATATATTTACATACAAAAATCTGCAGCAGACGATTTTGAAAACATGTCCAAGAAAAAATGGTTACTCCCTTTAAATGAAAGTAATTGAATTTAATTGAAAACATGGTGACAAAGGGAGAAATTGCTGGTTTTGGGCAATTTCTTAATTTTTCTCTCAATAATTTCTGTTGCAGAGGCATCAGAAAGCGTCTATATGAGGGAAAGTATTTATGATATCTAGGTAAAGTTCGATTATATTATTGATTTATTTCAGCAGTTTGAGACTGTGTCATGTGTTTTGCATTAGAAATCTTATTGCACTACTCAGGTGAGAGATTCCGTGCCATTATAGAAATAATATATTAAGATTTTCTAGATGTATAGATAACGTTGCTTATTGCACTACTCAGGTGAGAGATTCCGTGCCATTATAGAAATAATATATTAAGATTTTCTAGATGTATAGATAACGTTGTATATTGGAAACGGTAAAATAACACATGAAGCATTGAACATTTTATATTGAAACCTGATTTTTTTTTATATATATGTCACCCATATGGAAGGCTGATGTTGATTTATTGCAATCATTGACTTTCTGTAGTTTGGCTGTTTGTTGTTGTTAATTTAATCAAAGGTTGATTAAGTCAAGGACACTGTCTGTACAAGTAGAAAATTGTGCTTTAATTATTGTTCAAACTTATATAATGCAAACATAATATACTCATGATAGGAATATTATGCATTCACACATACAACACAATGTCATGTGCAGAAGATGATATTGAAAACAAATAGACAACATTTTGACCTGATCTTTGAAATGCAACAATATCAATTTATGAAAGATCTAAACTTTCAGACTCATTTCACTTAACTGTACCACTCTCAAATGCAACAAATTTGAAGCAGATGATTGTTTTAAAATAATATGATTGAATTGAAAGCAAAAGGAGATTGTTCTAAAATGAAAATGTAAAATAAGTAATTAATTTACTTTATGTTTCAGAAAAAATATATGCCTACGGAAATATGACAATGACAGTTGCAGGGGTCAGTGTGGACGATAAAAAGGTCTTACTGTTGAATGACACAGTTAATCATTGCTCTGTGTCTGAAGATTTGTTAATGCCACTTCTCACAGATGAAATGGACATAGAAACATTTTTCGAGATGTGTGAGAGAAAAGTTCATGTAACACAACAAGGAGAGGAGGTTATTGCAATAGCCATGGACGCCTAATATTAGTGATACTACATGTCAATAGAAGAAGGCAAAAGATGTGTAGATAAAAAATAATTTAAATATAACATTTTTGATAATTCCTTTGATATTTAAACAATTCCCATCTGCAAACGTCAAATGCAATAGCAGAAGACGACTTTTGAAAACCTTGTGGCCAAAGGTAAAATCATCCTTTATGGAGAGTTTTCAGGTTTTTGTCACTATTTTCAAAGTGGTCTGCTGCAGATTTGTTGTATGTGGGAAAGGGTTTATTTCATACATTTCTTTTCCCTGTCAGTACATTGGAACAATTCATTACTGACTAAATTAAAACAATAATGTTGTTAATTTGCCATGGTAGTGTCTAAGAAAAAAGTAATGAAATGAAAAGTCAACCCTTTCCATCATATTACATTCTAGGACATAATTAGGTAAACACATGTTTACAAACATGATTGATTGATTGATTGATTAGGGTTTAACGCGGTTTTTAATAATTTCTCAGTTATATCACGGTGGCCAGTTCACCTACTCATGCATTTCCTGGTTTTCTTACACCAGTACTCCACACAACAATCTTCCCAAGCAACTGGCTGCTTTTCCACATAGACTTAGCCCATTGGTGGAAGACGAATGACGCATGTCGCATTGACTTTTGTCAATCGTCGGAAAGAAAGTTGGCCGAGCCGGGATTCGAACTCACAACCCCTGGATTGACAGCCCGCGTCTACCGACAGAGCTACCGGGGCTCGGCTTTACAAAAATGAATGTTAATTTGAAAACAGATTAAAGGAGTAATTGCTCATTAACCCTTTCCCTCATACTACAATTCTGCGGCAGATGACTTTGAACATATTTTGTCAAAGAAATAGAGAATATCTATAATTGAATGGATAACTTCATCATTCTTTAGATAAAACGCAGGTCTATCGAGTTCCAACTAAATTTTTCTTAAATTTAGTATGGCTTTATTTTAAACACATTTTCTACACGATCTCCACTACAGTGTCTTCGGGGCTTTGATTTTTATTTTTACACGTGTGATTATACTCAAATAGTTAACACTTTCCCAAATATGGACGCGCTCTGACGCCTTTGCAGCAATTCATTATGAGCAATTTCACCTTTTGCCACAATATTTTTAATTTAAATTTGAAGATAAAGAGAGAAAATGATTGGGCCTATTTATTATATTTCTCAGAAGGAAAGAGAGCAATACGAATGCTCGCCAGAAGTATATATACACCAGACCAGCACTCATCAATTGGAGTCCTTTTTTCCATTAAATATGAAGGCATGTATTTTGACGATGAACCATATGTGTTCAAGTCAATATTCTTGAATAAAGTTCTGTTCTGTTCTGTTCTGTAAATACAGGGGATGAGGACTAAGATATTGTTTACAGAAAAGAGATGTTAACAAACGTAAGGGAATAAACAAGCACTTACACATCAGATGGAATTATTTGATTACATATCTGCAATATTTTGACGGGTAATCTAGTGACATTTTTCAAATATCAGTTACTAGTCGATATTGATAAATGTTTCAAATGACGCGAAGAAACAATAAATATAGGGATGTCTGTCCGTGCCTCCATCTGTGTATTGGCTTCAAACAAATTTAACATTATTTGTCATCAAACTCGCCTAGGTTAATAATCACCCTGTCAAAATGTATACATTGTATTCTTAAAAACAGAAACAATAATGATTGATCGATTTTTAGTTTAAATCAAGTGAAACAATTATTAAATGATTAATGATAATATAATTATTCAATTATTAACACTTCTCTGTAAACTGTAAAAATTATATGTTGATATGTCAGGTCTTCTTAGCTACACCACCTGGCAACTTTTGTATGTTTATTCTTT